>OX422207.1:666890164-667490164 GCA_949130495.1 Sambucus nigra
CTTCATAAATAATTTGCCTTGGATTGAGTTCATGTACCCCAACCCTTGGAAATTTAGCTACTCATGATTTGGTTCAAGAATAAATTCACACACAAAATTATGGATCTACAAGACATGGGAAATAATTTGCAAATAATAAAAATAGAGAATGGAAAGATATTACTTGAATTCAGCAACAAAAATGGAATTGGAATCCAGAATTTCTTACAAACTAGGGTTCATGAAAACTCTTGAAGGAATAGAAAATCTGCTCTCAAAATCTAACCCTAAAATTCAATCTAGCACTTCTAACCTACTCCTAACCTAGCCTCTCTCTAGCAACTCCCTTCTTGAAAATGAGGTAGGGCTTGGTCTTTTATAGCACCAAGTTGCACGAATTTGGCATCAAATTTCGCTTGTGGCACAAGTTTTCCAAGAGTTGCACTGCATTAAATGCATAATTAATTACAGAAATCCGCACATCCAGACTCTTCATTATCGCACAACTTCAAAACATCGTAACTTCTTCACCGTATCTCGGATTGAGGTGCCGTTTTTTCCAGTATTCTTGTAATTTAGAGCTATTCAACTTTATAGTTGGCCCCACCTCCGGACTAAGGCTGTAAAATTATGAAAATTCCCTTCAACTCTCCATTTCTTGGTTTCTTTCACTGTTTTGAGCTCTCCTTCGCACTAACTTGCGTGAAATACCTGTAAAACACATGAGAAATACACAAAACACGAAATACTTGCCAAAAAATGTTAGTAGCATAAATAAGAGACAAATCCAAGCTAAATACACTGCACGGGATCATAAAAATACCGAAATTAAGGGGATAAATGTGAAGAATATGTGCCTAATCACACCCCCTAACTTAGAACTTTGCGCGTCCCGAGCAATGTAAATGAAATTAGCCAAAATTCTACTCTTGAAAATTCTTTTATTAAAATAAAATTCCACTTTCGCAGGCAAGCGATTGCATTTAGCGTATGCAACAAGCCTTTAAACCCCTAGGTTACCCTAGTAGGACGAGTTTTGTCTCGTGAGGGTTTGCAGTGAATACACCCACAAAATTCTTTATTGACTCAAATAAAGATCAAAATACTTAAAAATTGTACAATTTAAACTTTTTGAAAAATAATCACCATAAATTCATATTCAAATGTCTCAAACCATAGTGTGTGTGTGCTAAGCCAAAAATTAAACCTCAAATTTCCACCGATTGAGCATTACGTTACTTTTCGAAAATTCGTTTTGATTCAAATTCTTATGGATGCACTCACAAACGAATCACTCAGATTGTGGTTATTTTCTCTCGGTATGCATGATATAAAGAGTGAATATAATGGACACAAATTCATGCATACAAAATTGAAAAGAAGGAAATATATGGTGAAAAGATCTCATCATCGGACTACAGTTATTAGGAAACGGGAACATCACCTCTATTTCACACCATTTAATCTCTCATATTATCTTTTCATGTCTTATCTCTCCATGCAGTAATTAATTTCGCCATTCGGACTCAGTTAGGACTTTTTGGGTTAAAAGGTGTAAAGGGTAAAAATGGGAATAAACGGAATGTTCGGAATTGGAAAATGTCCTTATGATGTCCATTTGTGCTTTTTCGGGCATTTGCTCATTTTTCTCTTTCTTTTTTTTTCTTTTCATTCTTTTTTTTTTCTTGCCCCTTTTTATTTTTTTTATTTTTTTGTTGAGCATTTTTTTTTTCTGTTTTTCTCTTGCCCCTTTTTATGCACACTTTGGACTTACTTGATGAATTTTCTCTATTTTCCCGATTCCGGGCTATTTGAGTTTTTCGGGTTATCAAACGAAAGGGAAATATTTTATTAGGCTCAAAGTGCGGTGCAAAGGGATAATTTTGTTTTTCACAACTTTTTATGGCCAATATTTTTGGGTATCAAAGTAGTATGGTGTCTCCATTTCTTGGTTTCTTTCACTGTTTTGAGCTCTCCTTCGCACTAACTTGCGTGAAATACCTGTAAAACACATGAGAAATACACAAAACACGAAATACTTACCAAAAAAGGTTAGTAGCATAAATAAGAGACAAATCCAAGCTAAATACACTGAACGGGATCATAAAAATACCGAAATTAAGGGGATAAATGTGAAGAATATGTGCCTAATCATTCACTCTCATTTTCATTACCATTGTTGTATTGAACTCTTTTTTCTGGTGTAGATGACTACACATTGCGGTGGTGCTAGTGTATCTAGGAACAGTTAGCTCGGGTGCATGGAATAGATCATGTGTCAGCTTTTCGAATCCCTCACTCAGCAGCATAGAGCTAACTATTGTAGGACTGTTGAAAGTACCACTTTAGCCTCTATCTTGAAGGAGTTTAGGAGGCTGAACCCACCAACCTTCAATGAGGTAGATGGCGATGATGTCACGGAGTAGTGTCTAGATGAGGTTAGTAGGGTTATGGACATCCTTGACATGTCAGCTGAGCATAAGATCAAGATAGCGACCTTTCAGATCAACGATTAAGCTCAACATTAGTGGAGTGCCTAATCAGTCCGCGTGATAGAAACCCTAGACTAGGAGGGTCTCATGGTTGCATTTATGGACCAGTACTTCTCTTAGCCATTCAAAGATGAAAAGAATAATGAGTTCCTTCATTTAATTCAGGGAAATATATTTTTCAATGAGTACTAAGTCAAGTTTGAGATCCTACCCAAGTATGTGGACGTAGTTCAGAAGGATGAGGCTGAGAAGACGAGGTTGTTTATTAAGGGCCTTAACCTTAGCATCGAGCAATTTATAGTTGGTTTGGATCTAATAAACTTCAAAATGATAATGAACAAGGCCATTAGGTTTGAGATTTAGGTAGAGTACGATCGGGCTATTCAAAAGAAGAAGAGGGAGACAAGTGGGTCTCAGGGAAATAATAACAAGAAGTTCAAGAGAGGTGCCAGGGTTTTTTTGTAAAGCTACAAGCCACTATGGGTCTTGGTTCATCTTCTTCTCAGTGTACTAATGATCAGAACCCTATAGCCCCTATCAAGAGGACGGATTTTATGTGTGGGTCCTGACGCCATTTTAAAAGTGATTGCCCGTAGAAAGCTATTGGGAACTAGCAAGAAAGTCAATAGACTATCAATTATGTGCCTGGAAGGACTTCCAGTTACATGGGACCCACCCAGTCACAACAGTTTCCATCCAATTATCGTCAGCTTATGAGGCATAGTGTGGATGGTTCACATCCCATCCAAAGTCAGAGCAATCATGGGCAAGTTTAGGTTCCTAGTAGCCATAGTAGTAGGTTCAACCCTGGTCTCCCTTTATGCCATGTCCCAATTTGTAGGTCTTTTCGGGGATCCATCAGTTATGGAAGGTATGATTATACTCTTCAGTACATAGGTAAAGGCATTTTTCATTTAGGGCTCATCTCATTCATTTATCTCGAGTTATTTAGCATTCATCTTAGGTCTAAAGGTAGATCAGATTTACTCTCCTATCTTCATACCGCTTTTGGTAAACGGTGATGTAGTTCTCGATATGGTCTTCCATAGTTGCATGGTCATGGTTAGAGATTATGTTCTAAAGTATGACTTGATTCTCATGGACATGGATAGGTTTGAGTTAATCCACAATATGGATTGGTTATCGTGCCTGGATGCTACCATCGAATGCCACCGCATAGTGTCTATGTGTCTCTCCCAGATGAATCTTACCATCGTTTCAGTAGCGAGAATGATGTGGGTTATCCTTGTAAGTTTTTTATCGTGCGAGAACGGAATCAATAATTCAGTTAATTGAGTAGTATGGTGTCTCCAGAGTACCCTGATCGGGTGTTGTTGGATTACACAGTTGTGCGAGAGTTTCTCGATGTATTTCCTAATGATCTTCTTGGTTTACCCCCATACTAGGAGGTGGACTTTACTATAGAGGTGCATTAGAGCATCTTGCCTATCTCCATACCACCTTATTGGATAGCTCAGGAAGGATTGTAGGAGTTAAGGGTTCAGGTAGAAGATTTGACCAACATGGATTCCATTCATTCCAGTGTATCTCCTTAGGGATCTCTAATCCTCTTTGCCAAGAAAAATGATAACTCCCGTATCGATGATTTGTCCGACTAGTTGCATGGTTCAAGAAGGTTTTTAAATATTGACCTTAGATCTAGGTAACATCAGTTAAATGTTAGAGAGGAAGACATTCCTAAGATAATGTTCTTATAGAGAGGTTTTTTTTCTTGCTCCCTATATTTGGGTGAGGGACCCTTTTGACCTCCTGTAAAGAGATTTGGGTGAGGGACCCCTCTAGCCCTCTTACAAAGATATTTGGTCGAGGGACCCCTCCAACCCTCTTGCAAATAGATTTAGGCTAGGGACCCACCCATCCCTCCTACAAAGAGATTTGGGCAATGGACCCTTCCAGCCCTCCTATAAAGAGATTTGGCCGAGGGACCCCTCCAGACCTCCTGCAAAGAGATTTGGACGAGGGACCCCTCCAGCACTCCTTCAAAGATATTTGGGCAAGGGACCCCTCCAATCCGTCTGCAAAGAAGTTTCAAAGATATTTTCTAGAATGAACCCCTCCAAGACCAACGTCAATCTCAAAAGATAGTTTGGGAGAGGGGCCCCTTCCCCCAAATTGAAACCAATTGAAATGATACTTGGGCATGGGACTCCACAAACGAGGACCCCTTTGACAAGATCAACTAAAAATGGAAAACCTAATAAGGAAGCCCACAGTGAAGGACTCCTCTAGCAAATGTTCAAATAGTACTTGTTTTGCAACAGGATGATCCAAAAAGTGACCCGCTGAACAGAACAGGCCAGGATAAGGGGATCCAGCATTAATAGTCTCTCATCATGAAAAATAAGTTATTTTACAGAACAAAAGTACTAACACTTACTTTCTTGTACAGGTAGCCCAGTTGAGCAGGGAGGGATCAAATAGGCCAATTGGGATCGCTTTGGAGTTTTGGTTTGGCGGCACGGAAACAAGGTTTGTTAAGCAAGCTCAACCACTTAGCACTTTAAGATTGAGAGAATACTAGTATAAAGACCATAGGGTTTACTCAAAGTCTTTACACAGTTCACACCCAATCATAATTGAAATTAACAACTAAGAGGTTGCTAGCAAGAAATGAACTTTTTTATAAAATAATTTTAGAGAAGGGGGTCCCCGCCCCCCAAGAGAAATGGTTTTAGAGGAGGTAGTCCTCTAGGCCTCCCCTCTCAAGTTTACAAAGTGTATACCATAATTTACTGTTTTAAAAGATATTAATCAAATTAGATATTTTGTCTCCATTAGAAGACATATTAGCTTTTTGACTTTGGCTTACGCCAGGTGGCACCTGTCAGAGGGGACATGCATCTGCGCACAAGTAGGGACAAATGGCACATTGCAGACCTTGTCCCTCACCAACACCCTCTCAATTTTAGAGCCCAAAAGTGTCAACTCAGCCCTAGTGCCCAAGTATAAATAGGACCCCTGGACAAGGTCAAGTAACAATCAGAACTCAAATCATATCGTTACTCTATCAAAATGACACCAGACACCTATTGTTCTCTCCCTGCTCTCTCTAGTGCTAAGTGCTTTGTTCCTTCACTCTATATTGACAGCCATCACTCTCAGGATTTTCTCTTTAGAAAAATTACTATTATTGTTGTGAATTTCACCTTCTTGTAGGGAGTGAGTTCTAGCTTTGGTTCCATTTTTACCAAAAGGAGAAGATTTTACCAGGTTATACTCTACAAGTTCTTGACAACCTTGAAGTGGGTCATGCCTCACACGTTTCAGCATCTTACCAGACCCCGATCACACTACCCTCCTACATTTGGTGACTCCGCTGTGGAGGTATCCTCACTTCCATGGACAAAGAAGGTTTTAACATTTCTAAGCACCTAGTTTTTGAAGATATTCCACCTGTTAATGGAATTCAAACTGATCATGTAAGGACATAAATTTCCAATTGAGTCCCTGTATTGTTTTGACTTAACTCCGTGAACAAAACTGTGTTTGTAATATGTCGTAGGGAGATTTTCTTTTGTCACAATCCCACTTGGTCTATGACGTATTGAATAAATTGAAGACGTTGAGGCAAAGCTTCAAAGAATTAATCCTGCCGAAGTTTAATTGGTGCAAGTTTAGTCGTCTTTAAGTTAAATGTATTCCGAGATCACTCAGGTATTAATGCGTATAATTTATACTGCTCGAAATTGTTTTTATAAAAGATAAGGATGTATTTTTATAAAGAAAAATATTTTTTAATGTTTTAAAGGTGTTTTAAATATTTTACACTTCAGTTTATTCCGATAAACACCAAAAAAAGAGTTTGACTTTATTGGGTCTCTTTAAAGAAACGTTTTAAAAGAAAAGTCAAAATGACACGCAGGTCGTTCAAACGACATGTCATCTCTTTCGAGCGAGATAGCCATGTCTCCCGAACGACAAGCCTATCTCGTTCGAGCGACACTATTTTCGAGGCGGCGTGTTAATTCCTATATAAAACGTGTTTTCATCGTAGTTTCGTGCGTGTGCAAGTGGAAAAATAGTTTACCATCCAGTACGAGTTTGGCACATGTTTTCTAAGTTTTAAAAAGCTTAAACACATCCTTAGAGTTTTCAAAGATCCGAGTTATCATTCTTATATGTTTACATGATCTTGTTTCACCAAGAAGGCTTGTTCTACACTTGAACATGAGGGTTTTGCGATGAAGAAAAGAGAAAGACTTCTTGTTCGACATCGTAGACGAATCAAAGCCATTCGGTGGACACCGAAACATACATGGATGCCTGTGTTGTGGACAGGTATCGTGGAAGATAGAATTTCTGCGTGGGCACTATTGAAGAACGGCAAAAGATCAAAAGGAGCATCAAGACCCGTGGGGATCGAGTCATTGAGTAAGGCTAATCTGTCTTTGTAAAACCATTGTTTATAGTGATTGTCTGGCTTGGACCGTCCAAAGTTGTTTTCCCATTTTGGGTTTTTTCATCGTACATCCGGCCTTGCCAATAGAAATGCAGGTTGTCGTATACCGACCAATCAGACCAAATATTGAGCAACCCAAAATTTCCCCCTACCTGAAAGACACCTCATGAAGAACCACATCAGTCCGGATAACGAGTTGTACTTACTCATAAAGAAGTTTGCCTTCAACCTATCACTACACCATATACCGAAGATGGTCATAGACCTTGATCATGACCAAGACCATTGGTCACGGACCTCGGCCATGACCATTCTATCCGTGACTAAAAATAGTGATCACAAACCTCATTCGTGACCAGTGTGGGATAATATTGGCTCCATGGTCACAGATATAATTCGTGACCCCATGGTCACGACCCAGGTCAGTGACTATGGGTGGGATAATGTTAAAATTGTGTCACGATACAAAATTCATGACCCATATTTGTTTTATTTTTAAAAATGGGGGTCACAAATTAGGTCCATGACCATATCTATTTCATTAAAAAAATATTTAAAGGGAACCCCACAAAAGAAATTTATTTAATGATCAATTCATATACAATTAAGAAATATTATAGCCATGGAGCTGATAATTCAAAGTATAGCACCGTGCCATCCTAGTCAATTCATAAATCATACTAAACATTCATAATTCAAACTAAGCATTCATAAATCAGACTATACATTCATAAATCAAACTAATGCGCCAATCATAATAGGATACAATTTGGATACAAAATTCATAAATCAAACTAATGTGCCAACTATAATAGGATACAATTTTGATACATATATGATTTTAAAGGGCCAATATATTAATTGGATACAAATATGATTATCAAGGGTAAAATAATGTTTTGATACTAAATCTTTCTCTAAATTAACTAAAATATTCTTCAAATTAGGGTTGTTATCAATAGCATATTGGAACTCTTTGAGATCCTTTAATCCATTAGCTTAAGTAGCCATAACCTTTGGTGGATGTACAATAATAGACCAATTGCTATCGTTTATACACATTGAGTAGAATACCTTCTTTATGTTCTAAAAGGAACAAATAAAAGGATCATCGACTATGTGATCTTTACTCTTCATCTTAAATAAATCTACCGTGATAAATTTTTAGTCATGATCAACTTTAGAAGAATTATTAGTTGTAATACCCCATATTTTTAAGAATATTTAAATTAATATGTACTTGTAATTTAATTAATTTGAGAAATAAAGTGAATGGAATAAATATTAATTAGCAAATATCGGATTAATATTTATGTTTTATTATATTTACTTGTGTGATAAGTAAATGAAAATGTATTATTTTATATTACATCGTAAGTGGGAAAAATCGACGGGTTGACAGTAACTTATTCAGGACGCGCGTGTGGGTCATGTTGGGAATAAGATGGTAAATTGATTATGGATGACTCGAATGATAAGTTTGAAGTACTCGGGGATAGTAATTGGGTTTAGGAGCTTTTTAGACTAGTCGGAACCCACATAAGGGCATAGGGGTCATTTTACATTAGCATTTTAACCTAATTTAGGGTTTATCTTATAAATTAAAGGGTTGGTGATAGACAATATCCACCTTATTATTCCAATAGTCTAAGAGAGAAGGAGGAGGGAAAAGAGAAGGAAAGCCAAAAGGTGACCAAGAGAAGGTAATAGGTGGGAGGATTTTGGAGATCTTTCGGGGCTAGTATTGTCACACAACAAAGGTAATTCATACTCTACAAATTCATACTCTATAATACTATTAAGGGAAGTTATTAACCTTCTTGATATTTTATGCATGTAGTCAATTCATATTTTAGTTGGTGACAAATATGTTTTAGGCAAGATTCACATGTCAAATGGGTTTTTGATAATAGCATTTCATAGAATGAAATTTGTGATAATTCCATATGAAATTGGTAAATTGAATCCCACATAATAGTCAGTTTATTGATAAAGAAATATAAGATTGATCAAGATATAATTGTGTTCTTGAATTGGAAATTTGAAATTGTGTTATGTTAATCCTTGAATTTGAGGTGTAGAATAATTCTAATAGGTGATGATTAAATCCTATGAATTAGAATACATTTTGGGTATAGAGAATCCATAAAAGTGACCCTTATAATGTATAATTATAGGGTAGTACCAATTAAGGTTTAGGTTGATGATTGGGAATGAATTGAGTAGAAGAACTTATGCAGAAATCTTGAATAAGTAAAACTACATCGTTTTGGCAAAATCAGGTGCGAATCGGATCACCTGCAAGTCAAACCGATTCGGCAGCCCTGTTATGCCCAGTTGGTTTAATTAGATTTTGTGATTCGGTTGGTTTCATGATGGTTTAGGATGTCTGTGAGTGAGTTTAGGACTCCCAAAAAATTATGTTGAATATAATCAATTACCTTAAGATGGTTGGGATAATTCTGGGGTGAAACTTAGGGTGCTTGGGATGAACAATACTCTAAAGAAAGGAAGTAATGAACAATACTCTAAAGAAACTTAGGGTGCTTGGGATGAACAATACTATATATATATGTGTGTGTGTGTGTGTGTGTGTGTGTGTGTGTGTGTGTGCGAAACATACCTACTCTAGTGGGGTTCTATCGGTGAAGGTTGCGCATCGTCGACAATCTTTCCTGGCGAATCTCAACAGGTATAGTAAAAATCCCCAGGGTTATAGGTATGTGCATGACCACCCTATGTGAGTTTGGATTCCAAGTGTAGTAATATGGTATGGTTATGACTCATTGACTCAAGACTATGACCACCTCCAGTTACGTGTACGATTTGGGTTCGGTGGTGCGATTTCAACCCACTGACCAAAGATGAGATGTGTTATTCCCTGGAGCTTGTAGCATACCAGAGATTCTCATACAAGGAGATATGACTCTGAGGGATTGTGGTGATACTTATATAACGAGTGATATATGTATACTTGACGTGACATGAAAATACGTATATAAATGTGAAGAAAATTATATACGGACATAAGATTCTAATGTGTGAATATTGAATTAATAACTAGTGAAAGTTATGTGAAATCAATTGATAGATTATAATTGAGGATTATAATTGTATAAAATAAGCGTGACACAGAGTAGCATATGGGACTAATATTTATAGTGAGACTAGTTAGGTTGGGTAGCATAACTAGGGGTTAAAATGCATACGTTAGGTGCGCACTATAGTTGAGGGGTGAGGATCATCTCATGTGAGTGCGACACCAGTTTAAATACAGAAGAGTGCGTTACATATTTATCATTGCATTTTAATCACTTGCAACATATTTTCAAAAGTTTTTGGGATTTGGCTCATGGAAAAATATTTTTAAAAACTTTTAGGTGACTAGACACAGGGAAGCCAGGCAAGAGTATTCTTTCCAAGTTATTGGAGCTGCAACCGCTAGGAGTGATTGCAGGGTTTTTTTAGTTACTTCTACCTTTGAGACTCTAGATAGGAATCCTTCAGTTATTATACGGGCATATCGCCCATTGTCAAACTTTTATTTCAATTTATTTAATTCAGTGTGATGAATATTTGTATTAAATTTTATATGAATGGTTCATTCGGTTATTTTGGATTTGATATGATTCCAACATTTTGTTTAATTATGATGATTGAGTATTTAGTTTTTTTATCCAGAATGATTTGTAGTAAGTAGTTTTATTTACGATAATTTAAATAAAGTTTAAAATTGACACTAGACTTGATTAATAGTTTGTTAGTAATTAATTGGAAATATTTTTGACAATGATGCTAAGAATGAGACAAATGAGATTCCTATTTTATTTTTGTAGAGGGATGGCCGCCCGTTATTTTAATAAGCGATATATCGCGGTAGAGTCCTCTACCTTCACCTAGTCACAATAGAATACGATTTCTGTGAAATCTAAATAATTGACTTTCGGGATTTGTTGGACAATCTCTTAATAGGTTAGTACCATATCTTTTGGATTTTTATTGATTTTGCTAAAGACACACACATTCGAGGCAAAAATTAAAATTTTGCTCTTTTTCATCAAAAACTTTTCCTTTAATGGTTATAAAACAAAATTAAAACCGCTGGTGCAAAATTTCTTAAACTCTTTCTCATAAAATGTGGGACCTTTTGCTAGGCGTGCAAGCCTTATAGAGATATCACCTATTTTTAGAAGCTGCATTTATTAATTATTTTATATTAGGGATTATTTTACCACAGATGACTAAATAACCACACACATAAGAGGTGAAATTATCTCTAGTGATATCCATGACCTAAAATCATTTGTTGTGCAATTTTCCTTCTGATTTTGGGCAATTTTGTTCTTGTACTTTCTAAAGGTAAATTGTAGAGTTTAGATCAATATATAGAGAATACATATAATCAAACAAGAATAATTCACTTAATTATGTAGTTACTTACTATCTTCAATCTTCAACTTCATCTTGCGATTCGAAGACATAAAAGATGCTTGATTGTATTGTAGATTAGTGAGTCTCACCTCTTTAGGGTTCCCAAAAGGTAATTCAAACTTAAACTCATTAGGTTCCTCGATGACTCGTTCTTTACATGGATTGAACCTTCTCAGCTCTTATTCTGGCAAATGTTCCCGAGCTTATAAAGATGATTTCACAATTATTTATTCTTTAGAAGTTAACCCTTTAATATACCATGTATTCTTAATGTAAGGTTTTCATCAAGCGCTCAAAAGATACATCCAACGATACTTAGTGGGACCAAACAACGAAGCCTCATTGCATAAATGCATAAGGAGGTGGATGATGATATCGAAGAACAAAAAAGGAAAATACTTCTCTAATACACTAAGTGCTTCGGCGATAGTTAATTTTGCATCCTTTATGTGTTTTTTGTTTACCACTTTTGCACAAATTAGGTTAAAGCACAAACTTATTTGCATAATTTCTCGACGGATATATTTATGCTCGGAGAAGTAATGCCTAAGAAACATGTGGAATAATTGAATAATGATGCCAATAAAGATGATTGCTTTATTTCAGGTCATTTTTTTGGTAGATTACTACCCTTCCAAATTATCGAAATAACAAGTTAGGGTCTTCAAGTTGAACAATGTGTCTAGGAGGATTTTTTTTCTCACTAGTAGTCAAAGTGAGTTGTTGGGGGATATAAATTCTTCCTGTTGTAGGATCATTTTTAACCATAATTTCTTCTTTATTTTCATCTTCTGTAGATCGTGGTGCGCCCGCTCTCCATTTTTTGAATGAGATTCACCCAGACATGTTCATGTCACATGTTCCACGATATTCTTATCTGTGTACATCACATCAATTACATGTCTTACACGATGATATTTCTAATACGAAAAGTCAAAAAATATTGATCATTTGGACCATGCCTTTATTTTAATATGGCCGTTCGGATCCTCACTAGATTTATGCTTCATCTAAGAGCATGCGCAGTGGTGGAGATCAACGAAAGGTAATGTTGCCTCACCAGTTGCCCATTTTCCTATAGCCATAAGGGTTGAGCCATACTGGTAGAGGGATCCTACGAACTTCATAATTTGTAGGAAATGCTATAAATTAATGAAGTCCGTAAGAACATTTAACGGCTATAATCCAGAATGTTTATTTAAATGGCATAAAGTTCATTCGCTTATCACACTTTCATCTTCTCCTCCATTCTGCCTCCCTATTTCATTTGCAGCCATAATCTTTTCCTTCATTTTTTCTATTTGTTTAACAACAATCCAATCACTATAATCTTCTAAATCAAGATTATAATAACAATTTTGTTTAGATAATGGATCAAAAGAAGTGAAAAAGATATTTGAACATAAAAAAATCGAAAAGATACGGTTCAACATAAACCTAGTTACCAACACGAGTTGTGCCGAGTGAAGAAATAGATACCGTATATAAGCAATATAATCATATATTCGATGAAAAACCTCACATATCCGATGAGGAGACCCCGATTATTAATGGAAATAAGTTCAACTTTCAATGTAATTATAATGAAATTATATAAATTAATTATGAAAGATAAGCCGGTGATAAAAGAAATTATCGACAGTTTCGGTTTTATTTCCAACACATTTTTGAAGGTCATGTTAAACTTGGATTAATGCATTGTGACAGCGAGGCCAGTGTCTGTGGGACACGACGCATACATTCCAACCTCCATATGTTAATATTTGATTCACTTCTTTCGACTTCACAGTGGTTTCCAATAATTATGTCTAATTAAATGTTGAACTCAATATTATTTTTTGTTTATATTAATAAATTCAATGTATTACAATCATATGTCATTATATGTAGATATGATAATTAGTTATAGTTTTCATATTATAGGCATCTCGATTGGGCAAGGGATACCAGTGCAAAATTTGCCTAATGATAAATACATAAATGTTGTGAACACTCTAAATGGATTTTTTCCAAAAATTCATGTAGAAAGATTTACTAGTTCGAGAATTCTTGTTTCAGACCGAAAAAAATATATCAAAAAATTTATGAAATAAGATAATATACCTGACTACTTCTGCCCAATCCTCCCTCGTGCATTTTGGTTCTACATCATTAGTAGCTTATTCTTCTTAATTTAACTCCACATACTTAGAGGACGTAACGAGAATTGGGGCTTACGATTGGGGTTCTGCTATTTATGCTCGTGTTATCTAGTCTATGGAATTAATTTCTTAAATTTTTTATTCATACGTGTAATGATTTTATCTTACCTTAAATTAATGGTTAACATTTTCCAATCATTTTAATGTTTTTACCTATATTTCAGTACTTACATCATGAGTACATGGGGACGGCATGCCCAATTTTGGACGATTCGTCCGTAGATTTATGGACCAAGATATTTTGTTAGACAAAGGTGAATAGAAAGCAGGCAAAGGGCACTCAACGATTTAATAATGTGACTAGTCAAATCCATCTTGATATTTGATCACCTGAATCTATCATTTGGAAGCCGTATAAGACTTTTGCGTACCATCACAATGATATAATCGGATGCGCTTACTATTTCTCCAGGGTGCAAATAGTTTATAGGGATCCCTTATTTGAGGGTTTTTGGTACTTGGGAAAGAAGTGCATCCACCAACTAAAGGGCAAAATATTCATAGCAGACAATCCCCTACATAATTTGTTATCAATCCCCGCAAAAGACTTTTAAGTAGCTTTTATCCAAAATGGGTCAATCGTAAATGATCACATTTCTGTTGTGTCACAAGAAGAATATAATGCATATTGGAAGGCAGTTGCACAGGGTCCTTTACTACCGCTGATAGCAAGATATGTCAATATAGATATGATAGGAGATGGCACTACTACAACATTCTCATTGCGTATCCCACGGGCACCGACAATAACTAATGAGTCGTTCCAGTATCAGACGTAGTTTTTATCTCATGGTCCTACACAGATACAACTGTCGAGGCAGGATTGGATGGCAGATGTCGGTCTCCCACGGGGGCATCATATTCACGCAGTATACTGCGACCCGAGTTCCCAATCAACGCTCCTCCCGCTCAGACATTATCGCAGTTAGAATGGGGTGAGGCTTATATCGATGTAGCAGATAATATCCATGCTCTACATCATTTACTATTAAATGAGAATCTTGAGCGTGAGGATATGATCAAAGCACGTGATGATCAAATTGAGGAATTGGAACAGTAACATGCAGCATTTCATGTGCGTGGTGTTGGATCTGACTAGGGTGGACCTGGTTACAACCGTGACAATGTTTACATACCGCAATTGGTCCCACCATCTTACTTATACTCCCCATATCAGTTGCCACAATTGTGGGGTAATCCTTTTGGACCAAACCCGATGAGGGGAACGTGAGTGGATTTAGATGCTACTTTTGAGTTTGTCAATGCGCAATAGTGGAACTATGTGAAAATTGAGTAATGTAGAAAATTAAAAATTGTGCATTATTTTACTAAACTTCATGCAATGAAAAATCCCATTTATTATAGTTCGTTCAATAAAGATAACGTATGCCTTATCAGATACATGATTCTAAAAAAACACTTCTAACGCATGCCAAATTTGATAGCTTTAATTCTCCTCTAATCATATTGATGAGATTCATATTTAATATAGTTAAAATACATTTGTTTGAATGAGGATTGTACATATTTTTATCGGTGAGCTCAACAACTGACCTATATTTATTTGTCCTGCAAGAGTCCTCTCCGTGAATGCTATGTTGTTGAGGCCTACCCTTATTGTTCTTGTATGATCCTCCAACAGCAAAGACACATTTCTGTATGCAATCATTGCAAATTCCTTCACGACAAAAACCACTTGTATATTATAAAGCAACATTGTGTTGATAAAATCCCTTTGATTATATATAACAACATCCACAATAAGTAGATAAATTTAACCAATATGATGGGTGCGGTTGGCCTTGTGGTGTTGATCCAAGATATTGCGGAATGTAACCCCATGTATAGGTACCCATAATCCACCACAGAAGACCATACTCCCATAGAGTAATCCATGCTAACACAATGTATTGACGTAGATGTGTTTTTAATATTCAAAAGGTTGTGAATCAATATGCATTGATTTATAGAAGATATGTGCGATTAAAAAATTATGTAATTTTTTATACGAGTAATACTAAAAAGAGGCACACCATTTTATAAGAGTAATTTTTAATAAGTGTCAGTAATAATATCGGCAGTAATAAGTTTCCAATTATAAAAGTGTCACACCATTTTATAAATTTACTTTCGTTAAAGGATGGGAAATATATGTTGTGAGTACTAAGTTGCCTGTTATAAAAGTGGCATGCCATTTTAGATATTAACTTCCATTAAAGCATGGGAAATATATGATGTTAGTAATAAGTTGTAAGTTATAAAAGTGGCACACCATTTTTGAATTTTACTTCCTATAAAGCATGGTAAATATATGTTGTCACTAATAAGTTGCTAGTTATAAATGTGACACACTATTTTAGACTTTTATTACCACGGCACACAATTGTAAGAATAAGACTATTTTTTATAAATAGAAACGTTTTCATATGTTCTCGAATAACTTTAAATTTAATAGAGTTATTAATAACATTAACATATAGAATACTCCAATTCCAGAGATGAAGGGTGAACTCTTATGCTTCAGTACACGAATAACGAGAGATCCTCGTCTGATAATTCAGAAGAAAAAAGACAATAATTTACATGGAGATAATGTAGTGGACTGCTAAAAAAATATAATTCGAGATGGGAATGAACTCCAATCAAGACGTTGAGTAAACCGAAGAAGAAAAGGGGGACATGCAACACTCTGGGAAGATTACTTTGGTGGAGATAATGTATACATCGATTATTACTTTAGAAGGAAATTTAGGATGAGGTATAGTGTTTTCAATCACATCCTTGAATTTGTTTGTAACCATGATAACCACATTGTTTAGAAAATGGATGTGTGTGATCGTCAAGGTTAAGCTCTCATCAGAAAGTGTTAGGAGCTATTTGACTCCTCACTAATGGAGATTTTCATGACGCCTGGTCGGATTATTATGCCATGAGTGAGACGACTCTATTAGAATTTTTTATCAAATTTATCGACTATTGTGGCCATTTTCAGTTCCCAGTAAGGGTTCCAAGTGTGCTAGGCAGTATAGAGTGCATGCATTGCCATTACAAAAACTGCCCCAACGACCAGGCACGTTCAATATAATGGACGTAAAGGGTCACTAACTATAATTATCGAAGCGCTTGCCTCATATGACCTATGGATTTGGAAATATTTCTTTAGGATGCCTGGCTCTTGCAATATTTTAAATGTCTTGTACCGCTCTAACGTTTTGAGAAATTATGTAATGGGACTACAACTCCTATTAATTATGTAGTAATTAATGAAAATTCATAGGATATGGGGTACTACCTTGCTGATAGGATATACCACCTTAATCTTTAAATTTTTAAGACACGCAGCAGGCAATAAGGAGTTTCACAGAAGTATAAATTATTTTACAAGTACCAGGAGGCATGCAAGAAAGATGTTGAATAGGCTTTTGATGTACCACAAGCACTATTCGCTTTCATTCGTGAACCTTGTAAACTATGGAATAGGGAGTTGTTAACAACCATAATAAAATCGTGCATTATTATGAACAATATGATTATTGGCGATGAACATAGAGATTGTCCATGGCAAAATGAATATGAACAAAGTGATGAAATACCTAAAATACTCAGGGGCCAAACTAATTTCTATGACTACCTCACATGGGATGCTAAGATGAGAGACATAACATAACATTAGCAGTAAAGAGATTATTTACTGGAGCACATTTAGAACAGCACCGGTGATGAAGTGGCAAGTCAATAAATTTAGAGAGTATATGTTATTTCACGTGTTTGATTGGTTTTTCAATTTTTTTTTAGTTTGTTGTAAAGGGAGGTTACAATACTTGCATATTTGTTCTTCCACAATTACATTTGTGATAATAAATGTTTTATTTAGTATAATTAGTTTGAACTGCATACGAGATTTTACCGTAAAATACTAAATAAAAGTTATAGATTCAATTAAGAAACATTACATTACATTAAGCAAGGAATTGATTATTAAAACGATTAAACATAATAAATGTAACATCCTGGTCACCATCGGTTGAACCAGATGGACCCGACTCAAGGTTCGACGACTGAGTAGAGCTTGACTGCACCATGGAAATACCATATTTAATAGTATCAACAATCGCATTAAGATCGTTGAACCTTTTAAGATGGAACTGTTGTTGTATAACGTGCAATTTGGACATATCCAAATCCATGATGTACGACTCTTCTTGGCCTAGACTCACCAATTGATATATTTTTATAACTTGATCAACCCTCTTCATTTCTATGAACGCATTGTAAATGCAAAATAATAGCAGGGTGGTTACCAACAAAGATTCCAACACCAATTTTAAATCCGAAAGCCAATTTTAAGAAGATTTTATCTTTTTATCCTAATCATGAATCTATGTTTATAAAAAAGATAAATCAAACAAGCAAATATGACAAGGCCAAGTTTTAAGGAAAAAAAGGAGAAACCTTTATTCACTTAGAAATTTACAAGATAGTCAACTTGCAAACTACTTGATCACCGCCAAAAGTATAATGCACTAATCTTTTTATCCTAATCATGCATCTATGTTGATAAAAAGATAAATCAAACAAGGGGAAAAAACAAAGGGAAAACCCTTTATTCACTTAAAAATTTATAAAACAATCGACTTACAAACTACTTGATCACCGCCAAAAGTATATTTCTCTAATATTCATAAATATCTAACGAAAAACAACTATGATCCTCACATGAATCACATGACCGTAGTCTTAGGTCATCCTTAGCCTTCGTCTTCAGCGGTGAATCCGCGCATGTATCACAAGTCAGCAATGGAGATCCCCTCCATAAAAGGTGTATGCAAAGATACAAACTTTCTAGGGTTCTAAACTAATTCACAAGAACAATTTCAAGGATGTTTTATTGTGAATTAAAACAAGTATTTTTTAACACAAAAAGTGAAGAAATTTTGCAAAAGATATGTAGAAAACGTTTCATCAAAAGTCTTAAACTTTTTGAACACTAAACATGTATTTATACAAATATTAAGGTGGCGGCATATTTGATTGAGACCCTAAGGTCGTTTGAATGATATTGAGGTCTCGTTTAAAGTGGCTTCAAATGACCTATCTAACGACCTCTTAAAAAATAAACCAGTACACTCTTGTTTGATCCATATGAGATCCTGGACATCAAACGAGGATCAAACGACATGAGGATGTAGTTTGAATGACTTGAGGATATGGTTAGAATGACATCTTAATGTGGTTTGAATGACATCTCAATGTGGTCTAAATGGCATAAATGAAAAATTAAAGTTTTAAAAACTTCGCCTACAAAAAAACTCAGAAAACATATTTTTCTAAAACAAATAGTTCCTGTTCATTTTTATAAAAATAAAACATCACAAAATATAATTCCATAAATTAATTCAAACTCTAAATGTTTTAATACCTCATAGGGATGTCGGGAAGTCTTCAAACTTAGAGACTCTTGAGTTCGGTTCGTCTTCTCGATGCGTGACGATTTATAACAGGATACACTAAACTAGCCTAAAGCTATGCACGAGAAATCCAAGAAATATTATGATTACCCGCATCCACTTGAGAATCCAATTTCAATGCACAAATAATATTCCACTCTTGCTTGATTTTAAACATTTCATTGAATAATTCATAATGCTTGAGTACCGCGGTGTTAGAATCCAAGCTATCAGAACATGCATGTTGACGAGCACGTTATTTCTCCCCATTTCTCCCTGGGGCTATGTATGGTACGTCCCATATACCTAGACTGTCCTCTAAGTCTAGAGGCATAGGGCTATCATTGATCCCCACTATGTTTCGCAAGTCAAACTTTGGCAAGTCTTTTGAAATTTGATAGCAATTATCAAACATGAATTGTTTGTTGGTTTCAACGCGGTATGCCTCGCGAGCCTATTAAATTGTATTGTACTCTTGCATGCCGCTTCCTTGATTATAAAGTTGGTGAGAAATCTATGCAACATACATCATTAATCATTGCGATATATGATTTTAACGCATTGAAAATATGGTTCTCGTGCATTGAATAACAATTCCAATGGTGGTGGTGTATTCATTTATGATAGCATCCCAAAATGTCCCTGAAGTATCAAGTTTCCTTCAATACTTTGAACCGTATATTTTGCGTAAACGTTACATAAAATCTTATCTTCTTTGGGAGTCATATTTGGTTGGCAAGATATAGTCGTTAAACCACCCACATTGGGTTGTTGAGAGGACAATGTTGTTTTGAAAAATTGAGATATACCAAAACAACATAAAATGGGAATAAATTGATGTGGTTATGCATTTTATTGCGATGCCTATTTATACTGATAGAAAAATCATGTCGTTAGTTTATTACCATTCAGTAAATACTTCTTATGAACATCATTAGTTCGTAGGATTTCTAACGAACTTCAAAAGTTTGTACTAATTACTACGAACTAATGATGTTTGTAGAAAGCATTTATAGATTTTATAGTTCTCCAAATTTGGAGAATGATTACAACTCCAGTTAGAGAATCCGCCCACAATATTCTACCACTGTAGGCATCCAATTTTACAAATTTACAGAATTTCTTGGACACTTATGTCACCATTGCTAACCCTCTAACGACTTAAGTGTTGATTCCATATGCGTTTTCTAGTACGTGTAATTAGGCCGATCAAACAAAGGTGATTTAGAAAAAAATTGGCCCTCCATATAAAAATAACTAAAATTCATGTCTAAATGGAAATCTAGCCTAATAACTTAGTGTTCTAGCTCTGATACCAATTTGAAAGTTTTATAGGCTATAGGGTTTGAACATGGATGAGATAAAACCAAATGATAATTTTTAATTTGTTCAAATTAAATAATAAAATTAAACAACTTAACCCAAAGTAAAACGTTGCACCGATTTTAAGAAAGTTGTAATTAAACGGATTAACCAATTTTAGCTTAAGCTAAACATGCATCTTGGTGAATGCAGGATGTACGGGATTTTTTCTGACACTGCCCCTAGAATCTAGGATTTTTCCGTAGTTTCTATATTACATTAGTTATGGCATATCCCACTACATTAGTTATGGTATAGCACGTCTCGATGATCATCCAAGACGTCAAAGATACGAATATCCGACAATTTGTATCTCCAATTGTGCACTATTACATCTTTATTATGCTTCATGTTCATCTTCAACGTGTTCCAAAACTCCATGTAATAATGGTCTATTTTATATTTTGGATTTTGCTATTTTTTCATAATTATATTGGAAGTATTTTACTTTATTTAAATTTAAAAACGAGGATGGTTTTATTTATTAAAAATTAATGTTCACCTGCTGTCATTCTAAAGAGATGAAGATCTCGTTCAAATGAGCCTAACATCTCTTTCGAAGTCTCGCTAGATGGCCTACATCAAACGAGGTTCAAACGAGGTTGTATTGTCGTGGTTTTTTCCAAATCACGAGAAGGTCGTTTAAATTTTGCTTATAAGGAGATATATGTGACAACCCACTCACCAAAATAAGGGGTGGCCAACCCGATACTCCAATAATAACAAGAATCATCGATGGATCATTCACAGCATCACAACAATACAATAAGTATACGGGACAACCACCCTATATTTTAGAAAAATGGGTTGCCAAAAATTTTATTTTATAAGTTAAAGAAAGCATTTTAAACAACCCAATTTAAAAAGAAAGTGGAAAACCCAAAGAACTTAAATTACATCCACATCAAATATCCAATAAGAGGACCGAATATGATGTCGGTCAACAGTCACTGACAATGTAATACAACAGTTTAGTTAAGTTACATAATACATTACAATAAGCAATTATAATAGCTTGGGCCACATGCCCGATTAAAATGACCCGATCATAACTGGAGTACAAAAATGAAGGCGCCTATAATAAAATATCCCGCAACGTCCGCAAGGTGTTGCAGCTCCTTGACACTGGAAAGGAAAGTCTGTACGGGCATCCTTGCGGCAGAGAACCTGAGCGGATATAAGATTCATGCACAACAAGAAATATGAACGGGTCAGGGTCCAATTTTATATGATCACCATATGAATAAAGAGTATGACAGTTATCAACAATTAAACATGACGGATATAGATAAGAATCTACCTACACAATCTCAAGGCAAAAACTAAGGCAATTTAAATGATCATACTTTTAATTTAGTCATGCAAGAGGATATGAATAATTATCATTAATGAAAATCTCCATCATTTACTCTGTTCCATTTCATTATTCCATTCCTTATCAGGAAACATAATCACAATTATATGCTCTTTGTGGCATTTATCATAAATCAAGTCCAACTTGAATAAGAATAGTTATATTTATATACATATAACGATTCTAAGACCGCCCGTCCGGGTTTCCCCACTGTTCGCACCCCTAAATGACTATCATCTTCTGGGGCCTATCAACTAACACAACCTGGGATCCTAACGCAACGTCGGGATGTGGCCATATACCTGCGAGTGAGTCATAACCACACTCGAAATTACCTCACAGTCGCACAATAATACAACATACATAATAGCCGGTCATATGACCGAGGACTATATTCACCCTGTATTCACTAGTCAGGGGACTTCACCTCATGCGCGAACTTCCCTTATGATAGCATTTAGAGAGGTGTGTTTAAGTAAATTATCATTTACCATATTCACGTTTAAGTAAATTATCATTTACCATTTTCATTTTCGTTTTAATAGATATATCACATTTCATCCGGAGCCATACCTATTTCATGCCATCAATATAACCTTAAGGAATGAATAAACTCTCAATTTATTCTCCAAACATTATTTTATGGTGTTATTATAAACCATCAATTATAGCATCTCCCAATAATATGACAATTACTCTTCAATTAATTTATTTCTACATTCCAAAATATTAGATTAACTAATTAAGGGAAGAAATACCTAATCATCAATTTAGTAATCCCCGAAATAAGTCCTAACCTTCCCCTTCAATCCCAAGAAAGTTGCCTACCCAATGTAAGACTCTAGGACACTAAGTTTACTTCATACAAGAAGGTTCCTAAATCCTAAGACCAAAAGAAAAGGATAAAAATTGAGTTAGAAAAATAACTCAAAATAGCTTGATTTCGAATCGATTCGCCCTAGGGCCGAATCGATTCTCCCCAAGCAGCGAATCAATTCGCCCAAAAGCGAATCGATTCGGATGACAAACCCAACTTTATTCCTTAACTGGATCGATTCGGCCTTAACCCGGATCGATTCGGGTTCCCAGACCTGTAACCTGACCCCTTAGTGAATCGATTCGCCCTAGGGCCAAATCGATTCGCCCCTGCGAATTTGCCAAGAATGGGCTACGGGTTATGAACCCTAGATTTTCCCCAAAACCAATTTCTACTCTATTTTTACACACATCCATCAGCATTAATCTACCCAAAACCATCCTACATGTTTATCAACTATTATACTCCACATAATCATCAACTTAAACTATGATTAGGGCTAAAACACCACAAAATCTATAATTTCCATTTGATTCACATACACAACAATCAATACAATTTATTCATCTTAAATCACATATTAGCAAGTAGAAAACTTTCGTTGAGGTAGAAATCTCAGATTTCGTTATGGTAGAAACAATCCCAAATCTTCAATCTTCAATCTCCTCTTTTTCCTCTCTTTTGTCACAATTTCTCTTCCTCTCTCTTTCTCTCTAGGTTGTAAATTCACTTAAGAGAAATAAATGAGGTGCAAGACTAAATCGTGACTTTAGTCTAATTTCCCAACTTAAATTGTTAATACCACATTAAAATGACTCATAACTACACATTTATGTTAAAACCAGTCAAAAGTGCTCGAAATCCAAAAATACAATATCGCACTTATTTTGACTATCTCGCACATTTTGGGACTAACTACGCTCTCTAAATTGGCATCCGTAAATATTTACGCCATTTCAAGTTCCGGTTTCATATAAACCATAAATGTCATTTAAAGCATATGACACTATAAAATGCAACATGATGGTATTTACATACACATACAGTAAATATGAAACAATCTAGTAAATATTATCTTTCAACTCATTCAATTAATATTTACTCCATTTTCCAACATTTTATATAATTACTTCACACAATAAATTAATATAAAATAAGTGTCTCAAAAGCGAGGGTTGTTACATACTCCCCCCTTATGAGGAAATTTTGCCCTCAAAATTCAGGCGTACCTTGCAAGAAGAGATGCGGATACTTTTCCCGCATATCGTCCTCACGCTCCCACGTCGATTCGTTGGTGTCGTAATGACCCCATTGGACTCGCACCAAGGGAACCACCCGAGATCTCAATCTACGCTCTTTGTGCTCTAACATTGCAACCGGTTGTTCTTCATACGAAATATCGGGTTGCTAATCGATATCCTCCAAAGGAATATGCCAAAGGGCTCCTTCACACCTCTTATACTTCTTCAAAGGGGAAACATGAAATACATCATGGAGTTATTGTAAATGTTCTGGTAAGGCAAGTTGATACGCTACTGGACCTACCTTGGCAATAAGGGGAAAAGGTCGAACAAAGCACGGCGCAAGCTTTCCTTTCTTCCCAAAATGCTTTATACCTTTCACTGGCGACACTCGCACCAAGACTTGATCTCCAACCTCCATATCTACAAGCCTTCTATTCGCATCGGCATAACTCTTTTGACGATCTTGAGTTATTCGGATGCGATTTCGGATGAGCTCAATCTTGGAAGAAGTATCCTGGATCATTTTAGGTCCAAGAAACTTATTATCCCCCACCTCCAACCAACAAGTGGGCGATCTACAAGGCCGGCCATAAAGTGCTTCATAGGGTGCCATCCCAATAGTAAATTGTCAAGAATTATTATAAGCAAATTCGACCAAAGGGAGATATTTTTCCCAACCACCTTTGAAATCAAGCACACACATTCGAAGCATATCCTCCAACATTTGGTTGACTCTTTCTGTCTGCCCATCTGTTTGAGGGTGATAAGAAGTACTCAATTTCAATTCGGTTCCCATAGCCTCTTGGAAATTTCGCCAAAAGTGGGAAACAAAAATCTTATCTCTGTCAGAGACTATATTTAGGGGAACCCCATGGAGTCTAACAACCTCCTCAATAAATAACCGGCATAGCGAGCAGTATTATAATCAGTGCGCACGGGTAGGAAATGTGCCGACTTAGTCAAACGATCAACAATAACCCAAATAAAATCGTGACCATTTTGTGACGTTGGCAATCCCGTGATGAAATCCATCGATATACTTTCCCACCTCCATACCGAAATCTCCAATGGTTGCAACAAACCCGTTGGTCTTTGATGATCTACTTTCAGCAATTGATAAGTGGTGCATTGGGAAACAATTTCAGAAATATCCCACTTTATGCCCGCCCACCAATACTGACGGCGCATGCCTTGGTACATCTTGTCATTCCCGGGATGCACTGCGAATTTAGACCCATGATATTTTGCCATCATGGCCCATCTCAAATCCCCTTCGTCCGGACAATGAGTCTCCCGTGGAAACGTAATCCAACCTCCGAACTTATAGAGTAGGATTCTGCTCCCTTGGTCAATAATTGGCGTATACGGTCCCGACATCTTTTGTCCCTACCTTGAGCTTCCACCACTTTTTCCACAATAGTAGGCGTAACGGTCAACACCGATATAAATGCCCTTGCAACTGCATCCTCCTGACTAAGCTCCTTCCATCTGGCTTTCCATATTTCTGACAACTCCCCCTCAGGCTTTCGACTCAAAGCATCCGCCACCACATTCGCCTTTCCCGAATGATAGTGGATGTCAAATTGATAGTCCTTCACAAATTCTAACCACCGGCGTTGTCGCATATTTAAATCTCTCTGGAAAAACAAATATTGGAACGATTTGTGGTCCGTGAAGAGACTAAATTTCTTCCCGAGGAGATAATGCCTCCAAATCTTCAAGGCAAAAATAATTGCGTCAAGTTCCAAATCATGCGCCAGATATTTCTTTTCATGGGGATTTAACTTGCGAGAAGCATAAGCAATAGCCCACTGGTCTTGTTATAGTACACCTCCCAACCCTTGTAGAGATGCATCTGTAAAGACTAAATATTCCAATCCTGACCTTGGTAATGCAAGGACTGGAGCAGAAGTCAACCTATCCTTGAGCTCGTCAAAGCCGACTGACAAGAATTATCCCAATCAAACCTTACCCCTTTTCGGGTTAATTTTATCAAAGGGCTAGCAATTTTAGGAAAACCCTTGATAAACTGACGGTAATAACTCGCCAAACCCAGAAAACTACGAACCTCGGTAGGTGTTGTGGGCTGACCCCACTCCCTCACCACAACAACTTCACTTGGGTCCACCGAAATACCCTGGGCTGTCACAATGTGACCCAGAAACTATACCTCCTGCAACCAAAAACTACACTTCTCGAACTTTACATACAATTGGTGATCCCTCAATCTTTGCAGGACCAACCATAAATGAGTAGCATGATCAGTTTCTGTTTGAGAATACATTAGAATATCATCAATGAACACGATGAAAAACTGGTCCATGAAGTCTCGAAACACCTTATTCATAAGGTCCATAAATACGGCAGGAGCATTGGTTAGTCCGAAAGGCATAACCAAAAATTCGTAGGACCCATATCTCGTTAGGAACGCAGTCTCGGACACATCTTGTTCTCTTATCTGCAACTGGTGATACCCCATCCTCAAATCTATTTTAGAGATGTACGATGCTCACCTAAGTTGATCAAACAAATCATTAATTCGAGGTAATAGGTATTTGTTTCGGATGGTGACTTTATTCAATTCCCTGTCATCAACACACAACCGGAGAGAACCGTCCCTTTTCTTTACAAACAACACCGGAGCACCCCCGTGGTGACGTGCTTCGCCTAATAAACCCTTATTCTAACAAGTTCTAAATCTGATCCCTTAACTCCCTCATCTCAACAAGAGCCATACGATATGGAGCTCTCGCAATCGATTTCGTTCCCGGCGCTAAATTGATTATAAACTCAATCTCCCTACTCGGAGGTAAACCCAGTATTTCTCAAAAATATCTTAGAAATCTCTAACAATCGGAATAAAGTCTAAGGAAATAACTACATCCAGAGAAGTCTCCTCTGCGATACAATACAAGTAAGTTCTAGAAACTCCTTTCGAACGAGGCATAGCCACTAAAAATATTTCTTGCCCTGGAATGGCAAAAACTATACTCTTCCCAAAGCAATTAACTATCGCAAGATACTTCACTAGCCAATCCATACACAGGATTACATCATACCCGACCATATCTAGGACGAGCAAATCGGCCTCAAAACACAAGTTACCAAGATTTATTCCTATTTGTTTACAAACAAAGAAAATGAGTGAACCATCACCCATAGAAGACTTAACACTAGTGAAGGTACTCTCTGCAGATTTTATCAACTCTGTAGACTGAGCAAAACTTCTAAAAATGAACGAGTGTGTCGCACCCGTATTAAATAATACACGACCCATATGCCCCTGAATGAGAAACTTACCCTCAATAGCTGGCGGCGGGGGCTGGGCCGGAGGAAGCATAGTATCCTGAATGTGATAAACACGACCATACTGTAGTTGTCCCTGCTGTGGAGGGACAACTGGATTAGGTACTTATGGCGATATCTGAGCCTGTGGCTGCTGTGGAACCCTAGGAAGTTGTCCCCCAATCAACTGAGGACACGCCCTCCTATAGTGACCCGGCTCTCCACATTAAAGCATCTATCCATCATGTTCTCCTGATCTCGGCCTCGATTATTTCTAAACTGCCCAACTCCTTGGCCTGGATTGCCTCTACCCCCATTACCACCCCGACAGGCTGGTTTCTATTGTGGGGCACCTTGATCGTGCCTAACATTACTACCACCAACATTGAATCCACCAAAACGCTGCCGTTTAGACAAGTCCCCTTGCTGGGGGTCCCTTTCTTTTTATTTATTTCCCGAAGATTGGGACGAGGGAAATGCTCCTCCTCCTATCCCATTGCCTCCGAGTTTCCCAGCTTGCCCCAAAACTAAAGCCTTCTTACTACTTTGAACATACAACCTATGTTCCTGACAATGGAGTAACGTCGCATTCATCACATCTCTAAAAGTCTGTAAGGCTGGATTGCCCAGCAAATGTTGTTGTATCCTCCAGTGCAAACCTCCAACAAACTTAGATATCCTCCTCTACTCCGGAGTCACCTCATCAGGTACGAAACTTTCTAACCGAGTTAACTCCTCTTCATACTCCGCAACTGAACGCTCACCTTGCACCACATCTTGAAGTTTTCTTCTCATCTCCCTTTGAACTGCGGGAGGAAAATACTTCTGATCAAACAAAACCCAAAAATCATTGATATTCATAGCATCTCTCTGCTTTGGTGTAGTCATCGAATCCCACCAATGTAGTGCAGCTCCAACTAATTTAAAGGTAGCAAGAATTTGTTTCCTCTCCTCACTACACTCCACCATGCACAGATGGCGCTACATATCATTTTTCCAATGATTAGCTTCTATGGCATCATAACCTCCTTGGAATTCTGGGGGATGACCCTTTAAAAAGGATTCTCTAACTCTCTCCCACGGAGAAGGTCCCGCAGGATCTTGTACCTCTTGAGATCATTAGTGTTGAGCTTGTGGCAATTATTGAACCACGACGGTCATCTCTGCGTTGACCACTTGGGCCATAATATTTACTCTGTTCCATTTCATTATTCCATTCCTTATCAGGAAACATAATCACAATTATATGCTCTTTATGGCATTTATCATAAATCAAGTCCAACTTGAATAAGAATAGTTGTATTCATATACATATAAGGATTCTAAGACCGCCCGTCCAGGTTTCCCCACTGTGCGCGCCCCTAAATGACTATCATCTTTCAGGGCCTATCAACCAAGACAACCTGGGATCCTAACGCAACATCGGGAAGTTGCCATATACCTATGAGTGAGTCATAACCACAGCCAGAATTACCTCACAGTCGTACAATCAATACAACATACATAATAACCGGTCATATGGCCGAGGACTATATTCACCCTGCATTCACTAGCTAGGGGACTTCACCTCATGCGCGAACTTACCTTAAACGTGAATATGGTTAATGATAATTTACTTGAACACACCTCTCTAAATGCTATCATAAGGTAAGCTCCCTTGGTCAATAATTGGCGTATACGGTCCCGACATCTTTTGTCCCTACCTTGAGCTTCCACCACTTTTTCCACAATAGTAGGCGTAATGGTCAACACCGACATAAATGCCCTTGCAACTGCATCCTCCTGACTAAGCTCCTTCCATCTGGATTTCCATATTTCTGACAACTCCCCCTCAGGCTTTCGACTCAAAGCATCCGCCACCATATTCGCCTTTCCCGGATGATAGTGGATGTCAAATTGATAGTCCTTCACAAATTCTAACCACCGGCGTTGTCGCATATTTAAATCTCTCTGGAAAAACAAATATTGGAACGATTTTTGGTCCGTGAAGAGACTAAATTTCTTCCCGAGGAGATAATGCCTCCAAATCTTCAAGGCAAAAATAATTGCGTCAAGTTCCAAATCATGCGCCAGATATTTCTTTTCATGGGGATTTAACTTGCGAGAAGCATAAGCAATAGCCCACTGGTCTTGTTATAGTACACCTCCCAACCCTTGTAGAGATGCATCTGTAAAGACTAAATATTCCAATCCTGGCCTTGGTAATGCAAGGACTGGAGCAGAAGTCAACCTATCCTTGAGCTCGTCAAAGCCGACTGACAAGAATTATCCCAATCAAACCTTACCCCTTTTCGGGTTAATTTTATCAAAGGGCTAGCAATTTTAGGAAAACCCTTGATAAACTGACGGTAATAACTCGCCAAACCCAGAAAACTACGAACCTCGGTAGGTGTTGTGGGCTGACCCCACTCCCTCACCACAACAACTTCACTTGGGTCCACCGAAATACCCTGGGCTGTCACAATGTGACCCAGAAACTATACCTCCTGCAACCAAAAACTACACTTCTCGAACTTTACATACAATTGGTGATCCCTCAATCTTTGCAGGACCAACCATAAATGAGTAGCATGATCAGTTTCTGTTTGAGAATACATTAGAATATCATCAATGAACACGATGAAAAACTGGTCCATGAAGTCTCGAAACACCTTATTCATAAGGTCCATAAATACGGCAGGAGCATTGGTTAGTCCGAAAGGCATAACCAAAAATTCGTAGGACCCATATCTCGTTAGGAACGCAGTCTCGGACACATCTTGTTCTCTTATCTGCAACTGGTGATACCCCATCCTCAAATCTATTTTAGAGATGTACGATGCTCACCTAAGTTGATCAAACAAATCATTAATTCGAGGTAATAGGTATTTGTTTCGGATGGTGACTTTATTCAATTCCCTGTCATCAACACACAACCGGAGAGAACCGTCCCTTTTCTTTACAAACAACACCGGAGCACCCCGTGGTGACGTGCTTCGCCTAATAAACCCTTATTCTAACAAGTTCTAAATCTGATCCCTTAACTCCCTCATCTCAACAAGAGCCATACGATATGGAGCTCTCGCAATCGATTTCGTTCCCGGCGCTAAATTGATTATAAACTCAATCTCCCTACTCGGAGGTAAACCCAGTATTTCTCAAAAATATCTTAGAAATCTCTAACAATCGGAATAAAGTCTAAGGAAATAACTACATCCAGAGAAGTCTCCTCTGCGATACAATACAAGTAAGTTCTAGAAACTCCTTTCGAACGAGGCATAGCCACTAAAAATATTTCTTGCCCTGGAATGGCAAAAACTATACTCTTCCCAAAGCAATTAACTATCGCAAGATACTTCACTAGCCAATCCATACACAGGATTACATCATACCCGACCATATCTAGGACGAGCAAATCGGCCTCAAAACACAAGTTACCAAGATTTATTCCTATTTGTTTACAAACAAAGAAAATGAGTGAACCATCACCCATAGAAGACTTAACACTAGTGAAGGTACTCTCTGCAGATTTTATCAACTCTGTAGACTGAGCAAAACTTCTAAAAATGAACGAGTGTGTCGCACCCGTATCAAATAATACACGACCCATATGCCCCTGAATGAGAAACTTACCCTCAATAGCTGGCGGCGGGGGCTGGGCCGGAGGAAGCATAGTATCCTGAATGTGATAAACACGACCATACTGTAGTTGTCCCTGCTGTGGAGGGACAACTGGATTAGGTACTTATGGCGATATCTGAGCCTGTGGCTGCTGTGGAACCCTAGGAAGTTGTCCCCCAATCAACTGAGGACACGCCCTCCTATAGTGACCCGGCTCTCCACATTAAAGCATCTATCCATCATGTTCTCCTGATCTCGGCCTCGATTATTTCTAAACTTCCCAACTCCTTGGCCTGGATTGCCTCTACCCCCATTACCACCCCCGACAGGCTTGTTTCTATTGTGGGGCACCTTGATCGTGCCTAACATTACTACCACCAACATTGAATCCACCAAAACGCTGCCCGTTTAGACAAGTCCCCTTGCTGGGGGTCCCTTTCTTTTTATTTATTTCCCGAAGATTGGGACGAGGGAAATGCTCCTCCTCCTATCCCATTGCCTCCGAGTTTCCCAGCTTGCCCCAAAACTAAAGCCTTCTTACTACTTTGAACATACAACCTATGTTCCTGACAATGGAGTAACGTCGCATTCATCACATCTCTAAAAGTCTGTAAGGCTGGATTGCCCAGCAAATGTTGTTGTATCCTCCAGTGCAAACCTCCAACAAACTTAGATATCCTCCTCTACTCCGGAGTCACCTCATCAGGTACGAAACTTTCTAACCGAGTTAACTCCTCTTCATACTCCGCAACTGAACGCTCACCTTGCACCACATCTTGAAGTTTTCTTCTCATCTCCCTTTGAACTGCGGGAGGAAAATACTTTTGATCAAACAAAACCAAAAATCATTGATATTCATAGCATCTCTCTGCTTTGGTGTAGTCATCGAATCCCACCAATGTAGTGCAGCTCCAACTAATTTAAAGGTAGCAAGAATTTGTTTCCTCTCCTCACTACACTCCCACCATGCACAGATGGCGCTACATATCATTTTTCCAATGATTAGCTTCTATGGCATCATAACCTCCTTGGAATTCTGGGGGATGACCCTTTAAAAAGGATTCTCTAACTCTCTCCCACGGAGAAGGTCCCGCAGGATCTTGTACCTCTTGAGATCATTAGTGTTGAGCTTGTGGCAATTATTGAACCACGACGGTCATCTCTGCGTTGACCACTTGGGCCATAATATTTACTCTGTTCCATTTCATTATTCCATTCCTTATCAGGAAACATAATCACAATTATATGCTCTTTATGGCATTTATCATAAATCAAGTCCAACTTGAATAAGAATAGTTGTATTCATATACATATAAGGATTCTAAGACCGCCCGTCCAGGTTTCCCCACTGTGCGCGCCCCTAAATGACTATCATCTTTCAGGGCCTATCAACCAAGACAACCTGGGATCCTAACGCAACATCGGGAAGTTGCCATATACCTATGAGTGAGTCATAACCACAGCCAGAATTACCTCACAGTCGTACAATCAATACAACATACATAATAACCGGTCATATGGCCGAGGACTATATTCACCCTGCATTCACTAGCTAGGGGACTTCACCTCATGCGCGAACTTACCTTAAACGTGAATATGGTTAATGATAATTTACTTGAACACACCTCTCTAAATGCTATCATAAGGTAAGCTCCCTTGGTCAATAATTGGCGTATACGGTCCCGACATCTTTTGTCCCTACCTTGAGCTTCCACCACTTTTTCCACAATAGTAGGCGTAATGGTCAACACCGACATAAATGCCCTTGCAACTGCATCCTCCTGACTAAGCTCCTTCCATCTGGATTTCCATATTTCTGACAACTCCCCCTCAGGCTTTCGACTCAAAGCATCCGCCACCACATTCGCCTTTCCCGGATGATAGTGGATGTCAAATTGATAGTCCTTCACAAATTCTAACCACCGGCGTTGTCGCATATTTAAATCTCTCTGGAAAAACAAATATTGGAACGATTTGTGGTCCGTGAAGAGACTAAATTTCTTCCCGAGGAGATAATGCCTCCAAATCTTCAAGGCAAAAATAATTGCGTCAAGTTCCAAATCATGCGCCAGATATTTCTTTTCATGGGGATTTAACTTGCGAGAAGCATAAGCAATAGCCCACTGGTCTTGTTATAGTACACCTCCCAACCCTTGTAGAGATGCATCTGTAAAGACTAAATATTCCAATCCTGGCCTTGGTAATGCAAGGACTGGAGCAGAAGTCAACCTATCCTTGAGCTCGTCAAAGCCGACTGACAAGAATTATCCCAATCAAACCTTACCCCTTTTCGGGTTAATTTTATCAAAGGGCTAGCAATTTTAGGAAAACCCTTGATAAACTGACGGTAATAACTCGCCAAACCCAGAAAACTACGAACCTCGGTAGGTGTTGTGGGCTGACCCCACTCCCTCACCACAACAACTTCACTTGGGTCCACCGAAATACCCTGGGCTGTCACAATGTGACCCAGAAACTATACCTCCTGCAACCAAAAACTACACTTCTCGAACTTTACATACAATTGGTGATCCCTCAATCTTTGCAGGACCAACCATAAATGAGTAGCATGATCAGTTTCTGTTTGAGAATACATTAGAATATCATCAATGAACACGATGAAAAACTGGTCCATGAAGTCTCGAAACACCTTATTCATAAGGTCCATAAATACGGCAGGAGCATTGGTTAGTCCGAAAGGCATAACCAAAAATTCGTAGGACCCATATCTCGTTAGGAACGCAGTCTCGGACACATCTTGTTCTCTTATCTGCAACTGGTGATACCCCATCCTCAAATCTATTTTAGAGATGTACGATGCTCACCTAAGTTGATCAAACAAATCATTAATTCGAGGTAATAGGTATTTGTTTCGGATGGTGACTTTATTCAATTCCCTGTCATCAACACACAACCGGAGAGAACCGTCCCTTTTCTTTACAAACAACACCGGAGCACCCCGTGGTGACGTGCTTCGCCTAATAAACCCTTATTCTAACAAGTTCTAAATCTGATCCCTTAACTCCCTCATCTCAACAAGAGCCATACTATATGGAGCTCTCGCAATCGATTTCGTTCCCGGCGCTAAATTGATTATAAACTCAATCTCCCTACTCGGAGGTAAACCCAGTATTTCTCAAAAATATCTTAGAAATCTCTAACAATCGGAATAAAGTCTAAGGAAATAACTACATCCAGAGAAGTCTCCTCTGCGATACAATACAAGTAAGTTCTAGAAACTCCTTTCGAACGAGGCATAGCCACTAAAAATATTTCTTGCCCTGGAATGGCAAAAACTATACTCTTCCCAAAGCAATTAACTATCGCAAGATACTTCACTAGCCAATCCATACACAGGATTACATCATACCCGACCATATCTAGGACGAGCAAATCGGCCTCAAAACACAAGTTACCAAGATTTATTCCTATTTGTTTACAAACAAAGAAAATGAGTGAACCATCACCCATAGAAGACTTAACACTAGTGAAGGTACTCTCTGCAGATTTTATCAACTCTGTAGACTGAGCAAAACTTTTAAAAATGAACGAGTGTGTCGCACCCGTATCAAATAATACACGACCCATATGCCCCTGAATGAGAAACTTACCCTCAATAGCTGGCGGCGGGGGCTGGGCCGGAGGAAGCATAGTATCCTGAATGTGATAAACACGACCATACTGTAGTTGTCCCTGCTGTGGAGGGACAACTGGATTAGGTACTTATGGCGATATCTGAGCCTGTGGCTGCTGTGGAACCCTAGGAAGTTGTCCCCCAATCAACTGAGGACACGCCCTCCTATAGTGACCCGGCTCTCCACATTAAAGCATCTATCCATCATGTTCTCCTGATCTCGGCCTCGATTATTTCTAAACTGCCCAACTCCTTGGCCTGGATTGCCTCTACCCCTATTACCACCCCGACAGGCTTGTTTCTATTGTGGGGCACCTTGATCGTGCCTAACATTACTACCACCAACATTGAATCCACCAAAACGCTGCCGTTTAGACAAGTCCCCTTGCTGGGGGTCCCTTTCTTTTTATTTATTTCCCGAAGATTGGGACGAGGGAAATGCTCCTCCTCCTATCCCATTGCCTCCGAGTTTCCCAGCTTGCCCCAAAACTAAAGCCTTCTTACTACTTTGAACATACAACCTATGTTCCTGACAATGGAGTAACGTCGCATTCATCACATCTCTAAAAGTCTGTAAGGCTGGATTGCCCAGCAAATGTTGTTGTATCCTCCAGTGCAAACCTCCAACAAACTTAGATATCCTCCTCTACTCCGGAGTCACCTCATCAGGTACGAAACTTTCTAACCGAGTTAACTCCTCTTCATACTCCGCAACTGAACGCTCACCTTGCACCACATCTTGAAGTTTTCTTCTCATCTCCCTTTGAACTGCGGGAGGAAAATACTTCTGATCAAACAAAACCCAAAAATCATTGATATTCATAGCATCTCTCTGCTTTGGTGTAGTCATCGAATCCCACCAATGTAGTGCAGCTCCAACTAATTTAAAGGTAGCAAGAATTTGTTTCCTCTCCTCACTACACTCCACCATGCACAGATGGCGCTACATATCATTTTTCCAATGATTAGCTTCTATGGCATCATAACCTCCTTGGAATTCTGGGGGATGACCCTTTAAAAAGGATTCTCTAACTCTCTCCCACGGAGAAGGTCCCGCAGGATCTTGTACCTCTTGAGATCATTAGTGTTGAGCTTGTGGCAATTATTGAACCACGACGGTCATCTCTGCGTTGACCACTTGGGCCATAATATTTACTCTGTTCCATTTCATTATTCCATTCCTTATCAGGAAACATAATCACAATTATATGCTCTTTATGGCATTTATCATAAATCAAGTCCAACTTGAATAAGAATAGTTGTATTCATATACATATAAGGATTCTAAGACCGCCCGTCCAGGTTTCCCCACTGTGCGCGCCCCTAAATGACTATCATCTTTCAGGGCCTATCAACCAAGACAACCTGGGATCCTAACGCAACATCGGGAAGTTGCCATATACCTATGAGTGAGTCATAACCACAGCCAGAATTACCTCACAGTCGTACAATCAATACAACATACATAATAACCGGTCATATGGCCGAGGACTATATTCACCCTGCATTCACTAGCTAGGGGACTTCACCTCATGCGCGAACTTACCTTATGATAGCATTTAGAGAGGTGTGTTCAAGTAAATTATCATTAACCATATTCACGTTTAAGTAAATTATAATTTACCATTTTCATTTTCGTTTTAATAGATATATCACATTTCATCCGGAGCCATACCTATTTCATGTCATCAATATAACCTCAAGGAATGAATAAACTCTCAATTTATTCTCCAAACATTATTTTGTGGTGTTAATATAAACCACCAATTCTAGCATCTCCCAATAACATGACAATTACTCTTCAATTAATTTATTTCTACATTCCAAAATATTAGATTAACTAATTAAGGGAAGAAATACCTAATCATCAATTTAGTAATCCCCAAATAAGTCCTAACCTTCCCCTTCAATCCTAAGAAAGTTTCCTACCCAATGTAATACTCTAGGAGACTAAGTTTACTTTATACAAGAAGGTTCCTAAGTCCTAAGCCCAAAAGAAAAGGATAAAAATTGAGTTAGAAAAATAACTCAAAATAGCCTGATTTCGAATCGATTCGCCCCAAGCAGCGAATCGATTCCGATGACAAACCCAACTTTCTGCCTCAACCAAATCGATTCGGCCTTAACCCTAATCGATTCGGGTTCCCAGGCCTATAACCTGACCCCTTAGCGAATCGATTCGCCCTAGGGCCGAATCAATTCGCCTCTGCGAATTTGCCTAGAATGGGCTACGAGTTATGAACCCTAGATTTTCCCCAAAACCAATTTCTACTCCATTTTTACGCACATCCATCAACATTAATCTACCCAAAACAATCCTACATATTTATCAACTATTATACTCCACATAATCATCAACTTAAACTATGATTAGGGCTAAAACACCACAAAATCCATAATTTCCATTTGATTCACATACACAACAATCAATACAATTTATTCATCTGAAATCACATATTAGCAAGTAGAAAACTTGCCTTGAGGTAGAAATCTCAGATTTCCTTATGGTAGCAACAATCCCAAATCTTCAATCTTCAATCTCTTCTTTTTCCTCTCTTTTCTCCATAATTTCTCTTCCTCTCTCTTTCTCTCTAGGTTAGTAAATGCACTTAAGAGAAATAAATGAGGTGCAAGACTAAATTGTGACTTTAGTCTAATTTCCCAACTTAAATTGTTAATACCACATTAAAATGACTCATAACTACGCATTCATGTTAAAACCAATCAAAAGTGCCCGGAATCCAAAAATAAAATATCGCACCTATTTTGACTATCTCGCACATTTCGGGACTAACGACGCCCTCTAAATTAGCATCCGAAAATATTTACACCAATTCAAGTTTCGGTTTCATATAAACCATAAATGTAATCTAAAGCATATGACACTATAAAATGCAATATGATGATATTTACATACACATGTAGTAAATATGCAACAATCTAGTAAATATTATCTTTCAACTCATTCAATTAATATTTACTCCATTTTCCAACATTTTATACAATTAATTCACACAGTAAATTAATATAAAATAAGTTTCTCAAAAGTGAGGGTTGTTACAATATATATCTCGTTCGAATGATGCTTCAACCTCGTTTGAACGACCTTATCCAGCCTCAATTTTTTAGCCCATCTATAAAAACCTACTTTGTGTGGGTATTTTGCAAGACTTTTGAAATCTCAATTTTTGCAGACCTGCTACACAAAGTCTCAACTTTTAAAAGGCAAGACACTCTTTTAATTCACACATCAACTCTCATATTTCTTTGTGAATCACTTTAAAACCCTCACATAATTCCATACTGGAGTTACTTTTTTGGAGAAGGCGTCGCCACTGCTGATCTTATGGTTCTCGTGGGAACCATTGCTGAATAAGACGAAAGGTCACCTACGGGAGATTCATCTGAAAATGTTATCATTCACTTGTATATTTTGTAAGTTACTATTTGTGAATTATATAAGTGAAATAAAATAGATTTTTCCCCGAATGGTATTTTTCTCGGAATCTTTCTTGCTTGGTTTGATTGCATGCTTTGAATCACATAGTTGCATGTTCTAGGGATTAAAAGAATAAAAATTGGTGTGGGTTGATATTTAATTAAATAAGTTAAGGTCATTGGACTATAGCGCACTCTCAAAAATCTCCCCCTATGGTTATGCGGATACATACGTAAAAAAGTCGAATTATGAAACCAAATATCCTAAGATATATAATATTCTAATACCCTCCCAAAACCCACAAATGGAATTATATCAAAATGTATAAGTCTTGAATTCTTCTCATCTTAAAATCTCCAAATTCATTTGTCTTCATCAAGTGTATTATGAATGTGATCTTCAAATGAACCTGTGACACCCCGCCTAATTAAATACCGGGCGATCACTCCTTTATTAAATTAAATCAAGGTAAACAGTTGGTTCATTCTCAGCATCACTGTCGATAAAAATACATTTTCCAATTTAACACCCTAAATAATTAAGCTAAGTGTCAAAACCATTTTCATACATACTTTCCAAATTTTAATTAAAGAAAAAGATTTGTTTATTTAAAAACAATAATTCTACAATTAAGAATCACGTCACAGTAAACCAAATAATATAATACCTTCGTCAATCGAATGTCAACATATGAAAACTAAAGTCACAAATCCGAACTGAATAAATACCATAGAATAATACTGGAAACAACTGAAATATAAATGTCCCAATAACAATAAAATAATGGAAAGGGCGACACGTGCCCAATAAATGAGAATGCTAGAAGTGGAGTCAATAAAAGAAGCCGTCTACGCAAGTGACCTGCAACTCCCACCTAAGCTGCAGCACGTTCCTCTCAAGGGATCCTAAGCAAGACGCCCCTGTGGCTGGGCACCTGAAATATGTAAATATATATACAAGAGAGAGAGAGGGACAGAAACGGGTCAGAGCCCGAAAGTGTGTTTGATTTTAAAATACGTTTAGCAAGTATTTAAATTGATGCAGGCCAATGCAACAACATATTAGTGCGTCACTCTCTTGAGAAATACTCACCTCTCTTCTAATGTGCACACCTATCTCACTAACCTTCCCAACGGTTTATCTTATCATTTTATTATACTAACCTTCCCAATAATTTAGCGTATCTTCTTACTCGTAAGATTTCAAAACCGAACGATATTTTTGTTTAAAAAGAATGCTTCCAATTAGCAGCACAACTCTCGTTTTAGCTTTTATTAATTTATAAAGTTCCTCAGTGACATATTATTTTTCACAAACAAGTATTTACTATAAGAGTCATCAACCATGTTGATACGACGCAAATATTGCGTATTTCACCCGTTAACCTACGCGTTATTAGCCCCCTCGGGTATCTTAATCCCTATACTTATGCTCGTTAACCAGACAACCTCGGATTTCTATGTTAACATGTTTTTCAGGGGTTAATTGAGCTTTTGTAGGTATTTAGGTACTAAGTATGAAGTTCGGACGCGTTCCGCTCGATTCCCATACACAATCGCACGTTCAAGGGCATTTTAGTCATTTTATAGATTGGGAACCTGGCCCAACATCTTCATGGAAGTTGTATCCCTCCTCGCAAGCTTCGCGTGGCCGCAAACGGTGCGCGATTCCGATTCATAACGAAGAAGTTACGGCGATTTTAGCGGAGGAGAAATGCAAGCCAAAACAGGGGAAAATGCAGTCTGCCCCTGCTTGGTCGATCGATCGACCAAAGGGTAGATCGATCGACCCTTCCCATTTTTGCCCCGTCTTATATGGTAGATCGATCGACCAAATGGTAGATCGATCGACCCCCTGTTTTTCTGCAGATATTTTGCATTTCTTTTCTCTTTTCTTTTCTAAATTAATTCCCACTTGGTATATAAGCCAATGTTGATGTAATAAACATGGGTGAACGTTTTTAGCTTAGTTTTTAGTTAGGGTTTGGGGTTTTGATTGGTTTTTCTTCTTCCCCTCTTGGATTGACACACTAATTGGTTTGTAAGATTAACTATTCATCTTCCCTCTCCACTAATCTAGTTGTATTTCATTCTTTCCTTGCTTTCTAGATAGTTTCCATGCTTTCATAATTAGATTTATTGCTTTATTTCTTGATTTTCTAGTTTAATTAGTGTAAATTAGTTTAATTCATGCATAGACCTTAGATAAATAGGGTCGGGATTGTTTTTTCGCCATTTTCGGGCCCCGAGCTCCGAAAACTAGGTTTTGTGTAAAACTGCGTTTAATTGAAACTGCGCGTATCAAAGTTGGATTGCTAAGCGTTTATCTTTCTTTGTCACGCAACGTTAGAGTTTATAGTGACAATCCGAATTTAATCCGCGTGTGATCATTTTTCAGTTAAATGTTTTATCTCGCAACTTTGGGTTAAATTCCTTCTTGCGTGATGTTTATGCTTAGTTGAAAATGCTCGATTAAATTGCTTTCGAACCAAAATTATAATTAGTAGTTGTTTAGCCCGTGAATACGTGTATGCGATCCCGATCCTCGCTTTCCTTTTGTTTAGCGTTAACTTCTCTTTTTGTTTATTCACGATAACCACCCTTTCACCTTTTCTTATTTCTTTTACACCCTTTTTATTCTTGAAGTTTTAAAGCAATTAACATCTAAAATTCAATCACTCCCTGTGGATTTACGATACCCGACTTACCGCTGTGCTTGCTTGTCAAGTGTAGTAGTAGTTTAGGTTCTTTTGTATCGCGGCGGCGAAACACACGACGATTCTGCACTTACACGCGCACACTTTTTTCGCCCGGTCACAAAATGGCAATTTGATCGGGCGGTGAAAGTGTGTTCGTGTGAGGACACAATCATCGTGTGTTTCGCCGCCACGATACAAAGAAAACCTAAGCTACTACTACACTTGCGAGGCAAGCACAGCGGTAAGTCGGGTGTCGTAAGAAATCCACAGGGAGTGATTAAATTTTAGATTTTAATTGTTTAATTACTTCAGGAATAAAAGTGTAAAATAAATAAATGAAAAGGTGATAGGGTGATTATGGTGACTAAAGAAAATGAGAAGTTACGCTAAATTAAAGTAAAGCGAGGATCGGGATCGCATTCTACCAAACGGATCGAAACAACTACTAATTAGAATTACGGTTCGAAAATATCTAATCAAGCATTTACAATTAAGCATAAACATCACACAAGAAGGAATTTAACCCAAAGTTGCGAGATAAAACATTTAACTGAAAAATGGTCACACGCGGATTAAATTCGGATTGTCGCTATAAACTCTAACGTTGCGTGACAAAGAAAGATAAACGCTTAGCAATCCAACTTTGATACGCGCGGTTTCAATGAAACGCAATTTTACACAAAACCTAATTTTCAGAGCTCGGAACCCGAAAATGGCGGAAATGCAATCCCGACCCTATTTATCTAAGGGCTAGACATAAATGAAACTAATTAACAAAGCAATAAACTAATTAAGCAAGAAATGAATAACTAAACTAATTAACAAAGCATGAAATTAATCTAGAAAGCAAGGAAATAATGGAAAACAACTATATTAAGGGAGAGGGAAGATGAATAGCCAATCTTACAAACCAATTAGATGTCAAACCAAGAGGGATTGAAGAAGAACCAAGCAAAACCCCAAAAACCCTAACTAAACCTAAGCTAAAAACGTTCTCTTCTGTTTATTACATCAACATTGGCTTATATACCAAGTGGGAATTAATTTAGAAAAGAAAAGAGAAAAGAAATGCAAAATATCTGCTGAAAAACAGGGGGTCGATCGATCTACCATATAAGACGGGGCAAAAATGGGAAGGGTCGATCGATCTACCCTTTGGTCGATCGATCGACCAAGCAGGGGCAGACTGCATTTTCCCCTGTTTTGGCTTGCATTTCTCCTCCGCTAAAATCGCCGTAACTTCTTCCTTATGAATCGGAATCGCGTACCGTTTGCGGCCACGCGAAGCTTGCGAGGAGGGATACAACTTCCATGAAGATGTTGGGCCAGGTGCCCAATCTGTAAAATGACTAAAATGCCCTTGAACGTGCGATTGTGTATGGGAATCGAGCGGAACGCGTCCGAACTTCATACTTAGTACCTAAATACCTACAAAAGCTCAATTAACCCCTGCAAAACATGTTAACATAGAAATCCGAGGTTGTCTGGTTAACGAGCATAAGTATAGGGATTAAGATACCCGAGGGGGCTAATAACGCGTAGGTTAACGGGTGAAATACGCAATATTTGCGTCGTATCACACCCCCTAACTTACACATTGCTAGTCCCTAGCAATGAAATAGGATGCAACAAGAAAAACAAGTAAACCAAAAGCAGGAGAAGTACAAAAGTATGGTATAAAAGTAATAAAAAGATAAGGCCACTTTCGCGGGCGATTCGATTGCATTTAGCGTATGCAATAAGCCGTTAAACCCCTAGGTTACCCTAGTGGACGAGTGTCGTCTCGTGAGGGTTTTCAGGGATGATACCCACAAACATCACATAGTTTCCTCAAAATATGCCCAACCCAACATGCGACAAACTCAACAACAACGAAAAAGATTTCAAACATGTTATTAGCAAATTGAATGAATTCAAGCTAAAGTCCGTCGTTATTAACAGGTTGAATGCACCTCAATGAATTGAAACTCTAACATGTGGTAGGGGAGTGAGCATATGCAAAGTATGATTTGGCAAAAAACTTAAATAATTCGGATACTAGACATCAAAGCATGCATACATTCAATCCTCACGGGCATTACGCTCATCAAATGAATTCACTATGAAAAGGGAGGTAATACACGGGACATGCGGGCTTAAAGAGTAAATGTAAATGGAAACTAGGCCGCGCACATGTCACAAAATGAAGAACGCAATATATAAAATGAAAAACTGTAATCTCAATGAAAGGATACCGCACACTAAAAGAGGCGAAATGCATTTTCACAGATTATCACAACTATTATGACTTTTGAATTACATCAACCTAAGATCACATAGGACTTTAATAGGGTTATGATGTAGGTATGGCTAAGGTACGAAATGAAGGAATGTATGTATGGATTCAAAGTGTTCGGGTTGAAAACTTGGGATAATGGAAAAATGCGGGCAATATCAAAAATTGGAAAACAAGGCTCAAAACAAGCATTTGGTATATCATCGGGGAGAGTAATCAAAGCTTATTGAAACACTATAAACAACTTTCTCTTTCTTTTTCTTTTATCTTTTTCTTCACTTTTTCTCTTTTGTTTTCAACTTTTTGCTTTCTCTTTTTCTTTTCTTTTTCACTACTTTCTTTTCTTTGCTTATAAAACTCTCAAATGCCTAAATTGCAACCGACATCATAACAACATCATTCAATCCCAAGTAACATTCCAAACAAAGGTATGTAAGGTGTATGTATGGCTTAAAACTCCAATTTGGAGTTGGTTATGGGATTTTGGGTAATGAAACGAAAGGCTAGTATTTAGGCACAAAGGGGTTGACTAGGGAAAGCATATAAGGGTGAGGTCAAGGCTAATATGGGTGATATAACAAAGATGGCCTATGATCATTTCATAAAGTTTACGCAATTCTCGAGTCAAAACAATATATGAAAATCATGCTCAAGTAAAACATTTCGAGTATGAACTCAATTAATGAACGGTCAAATGAAAGAATAGTGAGATTACCAACGAATTCAACGTTTTCAAAGAGAAAAGAATAGTGTATAACACTCACAAACGATGAAAGGTACAAAGCTTACTCGGTGTAAGTATATCCAATGCAACAAAAGATTACCGAGTTATAAAAATCTTAAACCAAATCAATATAACAAGGAAAGTGCATATGCTCATGGGATAAAGTTTAATTCATGAAGTTATTCATAATATCAATGATTTGAGGACTACAGTCTAATAACTTCTAAAATCGAGAACATGCATCATTGAGTTGTCAATTGGATCGGGCAATTATTGAAATTTATCACTGGAAACAAGGCAAAATGCCCAACAAAGGAGAAAAAAGAAAGAAAATATTTTTGAAAATTTTTAAATTTTTCACAAAAAGGCATACTTAGTAACTAACAAGTAAGCAAATCCATGGACAAAACAAAGAAATGGATAGAATATCCTACACCCCCTAACTTAAATGTTGCTTGTCCTCAATGCGCATTAAGAACACAACACAAAGAGAGGAAAAGAACGATATTACCCAAAATTGGAGCGATCTCCATAAGCACGAGTCCAAAGGAATCTACAAAACAAGTTAGTACCGAGTATAACAAAAACAAATAACAAAAAGTTAACTAATTACACTAGACTAAATTAAAAGGAAAGAAAAATAGGAAATAAAGAAAATTAAAAAGCTAACTATTTACAACCTACTATTTAGACTTCACACTAACTATACACTAGAAGTCTAAATAGTTGAGGGTCCACCCAAAAAGGGATTTGACTTTGAAAGATCAACGGTGGACCCTCCAAAGCGAACATGCCTCCCGAAAGATATGAATTCCATTTGAACAACGGAAGGCATGTGGGTGGTGAAAAAAGTGAACCATCGCCAATTTGAAATTTTGGGCGGACGATGGGGGATTTGGATAACAAGGGGGAAAGGTACACTAGAGATCCAAGAAAAGTCGATTCATCTCCCAAAGGTTTTTCAAGTGGAATGGGAGATAGTGCACACACGGGGATAGGATCCATCGAAAACAAGTCCGGTAAAGAGTCCTCGTCGGAAAAAAGTGTAGAAGTTTTAAAAGTTTCTACCGACTCATAGGAATCAACCGGTAATTCTAATGGTTCAATGACGGAAAACGTATATGGTGATGAAACAAATTCAATCTCAATCGACTCATCGTTAGAAGGAAATTGAATTTCGGAGGAGAAAGATTCACATTCGATGAGAAATTCTCTTAAAAAGTGAGGTGAAACACAAGTTTCCACCTCCTCGTTGTTTTGTGCATAAGAATTCATCTCATCGGAAAGTGCACCTAGTCTCATTCCAGCATCATTTAAGCTTTCCAAACCTTGGGAGTATAGAAGAAAAGTTTCTTCCAAAGTAGGCTTCCTCGGCTCAAGAGCTTCGGACTCCTCATTTGGTTGAAACTCGTCTTCGAAAGTAATGAAATGAGAATCGTCATTGGATTCGAATAATGAATCCAACTCAAGCTCCCAATAACGATTTTCATTCCAATAAATGTTTTCAAGTCTCTCATTTTCAAGAAAATCTTGAAAATGGAAAACTTGAAAACTTTCCCCAAAGTATGAATCATTAGAATAACCGTAATAACTATAATAATAGGACATGATTACCTCGTTGTTTGTAGATGGAGAATCCGAGCAAGAAAGTGAGCAACCGCGAATCAAAGTTTCTTAGCGCTCAAGTATGCTATCCTGCAAAAAAGGTTAAAACAAAGAATACAAATACAAAAGGAAAAATACTACGAAATAATAAAACAATTACTATCTAAAACACACTCCCCGGCAACGGCGCCAATTTGATCGGGCGGTGAAAGTGTGTTCGTGTGAGGACACAATCGTCGTGTGTTTCGCCGCCGCGATACAAAGAAAACCTAAGCTACTACTACACTTGCGAGGCAAGCACAGCGGTAAGTCGGGTGTCGTAAGAAATCCACAGGGAGTGATTAAATTTTAGATTTTAATAGTTTAATTACTTCAGGAATAAAAGTGTAAAATAAATAAATGAAAAGGTGATAGGGTGGTTATGGTGACTAAAGAAAATGAGAAGTTACGCTAAATTAAAGTAAAGCGAGGATCGGGATCGCATTCTACCAAACAGATCGAAACAACTACTAATTAGAATTACGGTTCGAAAATATCTAATCGAGCATTTACAATTAAGCATAAACATCACACAAGAAGGAATTTAACCCAAAGTTGCGAGATAAAACATTTAACTGAAAAATGGTCACACGCGGATTAAATTCGGATTGTCGCTATAAACTCTAACGTTGCGTGACAAAGAAAGATAAACGCTTAGCAATCCAACTTTGATACGCGCGATTTCAATTAAACGCAATTTTACACAAAACCTAATTTTCGGAGCTCGGAACCCGAAAATGGCGGAAATGCAATCCCGACCCTATTTATCTAAGGGCTAGACATAAATGAAACTAATTAACAAAGAAATAAACTAATTAAGCAAGAAATGAATAACTAAACTAATTAACAAAGCATGAAATTAATCTAGAAAGCAAGGAAATAATGGAAAACAACTATATTAAGGGAGAGGGAAGATGAATAGCCAATCTTACAAACCAATTAGATGTCAAACCAAGAGGGATTGAAGAAGAACCAAGCAAAACCCCAAAAACCCTAACTAAACCTAAGCTAAAAACGTTCTCTTCTGTTTATTACATCAACATTGGCTTATATACCAAGTGGGAATTAATTTAGAAAAGAAGAGAGAAAAGAAATGCAAAATATCTGCTGAAAAACAGGGGGTCGATCGATCTACCATTTGGTCGATCGATCTACCATATAAGACGGGGCAAAAATGGGAAGGGTCGATCGATCTACCCTTTGGTCGATCGATCGACCAAGCAGGGGCAGACTGCATTTTCCCCTGTTTTGGCTTGCATTTCTCCTCCGCTAAAATCGCCGTAACTTCTTCCTTATGAATCGAAATCGCGCACCGTTTGCGGCCACGCGAAGCTTGCGAGGAGGGCTACAACTTCCATGAAGATGTTGGGCCAGGTGCCCAATCTGTAAAATGACTAAAATTCCCTTGAACGTGCGATTGTGTATGGGAATCGAGCGGAACGCGTCCGAACTTCATACTTAGTACCTAAATACCTACAAAAGCTCAATTAACCCCTGCAAAACATGTTAACATAGAAATCCGAGGTTGTCTGGTTAACGAGCATAAGTATAGGGATTAAGATACCCGAGGGGGCTAATAACGCGTAGGTTAACGGGTGAAATACGCAATATTTGCGTCGTATCACATGTCCTACTTATCAAATCACAGTAGGCAGTTCCAGATTTCAAAATTTCATATATATATTAACTACTCGTATAATATATATTATAACAGCACCCCAACTAAATTATGGTGCGTGCATACTCTACTATCCAGAACCCCATATCACTCATATTAAGGGGAATACAATCGGAATCACTCTCGAATTGTATTAACATGAATACACAAACAATATTGAGGCGAAGAATAGATTCCAAGTCTCTAAGAGGATGGAACATGTCTGCGTCTCTTAGGACCGTCTGAACTATCACGTCGATAGCCTGTACCAAGGATATCTATCTTCTAGGGTACAAGTCAATATCCCCCATAAAGGTCCCATCGAGATAAGACTTGTCCCAGCGCGGAAACCTCAGGGATAGCAAGTAGCGTGGGCATGATTTTCACAAGTATATAATATATGTACACACAATCATATAAAGATACCACTTTATCATAATAATATAGGTTCTTCTCGTCACCCATAATTATACCAATTATCCTTAATTTCACATTTATAGAATTACGTATAAGGTTTCGTTCCTAACCTTAACTCGAAGGGTTTTCTCACTCATTACCTGACACTCGTGGACTATATCCTCACAAATCTGAAATTCAGTAAGTGTCTTTATTAGGTTCTAACGTAACTCTCTTACGCACCTCAACCTTTAAATTTATAAATTCACCAACCCTAAAGTAAATGTCCCATAAATACCATTCTCGTTGAAGATTAAAGGTCCCAACATTTATTCCTATGCCCTACTGATCCTCAATGTCTCCCAAATCATTTTATCAAGAATGCCCAAGAATTATATCACGATAATTTGAATTTAACTCATTTAAAGAGGGAATTAGGAGTCTTCCAGGAGGGGTCGATCGATCGAAGCTTGGGGCTCGATCGATCGAAGCTCTGGGCTCGATCGATCGATCAAGCAGGTCTGGGAAAAATTCTGCAGAATGCAGTTACGGGTTTCATCACCAAAATTACACCAAATCCATATTTTCAAGTTCCAATCGTCCCAGAATTCTACTACTAACATTATAACAATATACCAGATGATTCTAACGTAAGGCATGTACATATTCATCATTTAGACATGGATTTTCAACCTAGAATTATCTCCAATTATCAAGAACCCTAGAATTTTCTTAAACAGTTTCCTAACAAATCTTTCTCCAGAATTTCTTTCTTATGATCATCAAAATTTCGTGGTTTATTTCCTCTACATGGAAAGGGTTCCAGAATCAACATATAAATCATTCGTACATGCATTTTCCTAACACAAATTGGGTGTTCTTCCATATTTATCATCTCTAATCAATCCTAAACCAATATGAAGATTGCATTAACGAAAATACGCAAGTTAAACACTTACCTGGGATTTTTGGTATTTTGATTCACGGCTAATTTTGGTATGGCTGCGTTCCTCGTCTCGCGATCTACGCGGTGGTGGTGGCGGCGGTGCAAACCGGTGGCTTCTTGGCCTTGAATTGCCTTGGAGCTCTCTCCTCTCTTCTCCAATGGTCGTCACTTGATTTATGGATATTCTAACCCTAAAAGCTAACCTAAATGGCTGATATAGGTTGCTGAATTTCGTGGGTTTAATTACCCAATTATGTAAAATGACTAAAATGTCCTCCCGGGGTACTAATTAGGCCTAAAAATGCCTCGAGACCCAAACTACACCCCCGGGTACACTTTTCTGACTATCTCGACCCTACCGGACGCGTTGGCACACTCAAAACGACCATACGGACAACTTATAAAATATTCACTTTTTATTTAACCGAATTTGTCCCGACGTGACACGAGCACGTTCCGACTTAAATTTCTGAAATCGTCATTTAATTCACTCATGACATTCAATATAATCAATATAATATATTACTTTGCTCATTAGTAATATTCAACCAATTTCCCATAATTACTAACTCTCGTCACGTTAATAATTATAACATAATTAATTTCCGAATATTTATTAAATAAATCATTCACATTAAATTTAATAAATCCCCAAATTAATATAGCATAAAAATACGGGGTATTACATACTTCCCCCCTAATAACGGAATTTCGTCCCGAAATTCGGAAAATAAGGCATACCTGGTAAAAACAACTCTGGATATCTCTCGCGTATATCTGCCTCACGCTCCCAAGTGGATTCCTCCACATTATGATGCTCCCACTGGACTCGCACAAGTGGAACTATCTTCAACCTCAATCTCCTCTCTCTATAGTCTAGAATAGCCACTGGTCTCTCCTCGTAAGAGCTATCAGGCTGTAAGTCGATCTCATCTATCGCAATGTGATTATAGGCCATATCATCCTGAAGATATCGTCTCAATGACGAGATGTGGAATACATCGTGGATGCGATGTAAATGTTATGGCAACCCCAACCTATATGCAACCGACCCAATTCTCTCGATGATGGGAAATGGTCCCACGTACCTCGGAGCCAATTTCCCCTTCTTCCCGAACCTCATCAACCCCTTCATAGGAGATACACGCAATAACACTTGGTCTCCCACATTAAACTCCCGGAAGAACCGTTTCGCATCGGTGTAGCTCTTCTGCCTGTCCTGGGCTACCCGAATACGACTCCTGATCATATCAATCCTCCCAGAGGTCTCCTGAATCACTTCTGGTCCTAGCAACTTGTTGTCCCCCACCTCGAGCCAACAAGTTGGAGAACGACAAGGCCTTCCATACAAAGCCTCAAATGGAGCCATACCAATCGTAAATTGATAAGAGTTATTATAAGCAAACTCTACCAGTGGAAGATGTGGCTCCCAACCTCCTCCAAAATTGAGAACACACATGCGTAGCATATCCTCTAACATCTGATTAGTACGCTCTGTCTGTCCATCTATCTGTGGGTGGTAAGCTGAACTCAACCTCAACTCAGTACCCATAGCCTCTTGAAAGCTTTCCCAAAAATGAGACACAAAAATCTTATCTCTATCTGACACAATATTCAGGGGTACCCCATGTAATCTGACAATCTCCGTGATGAACAATTGAGCATACTGACCCGTGGTATAATCTGTCCGCACCGGCAGAAAATGAGCCACCTTGGTTAAACGGTCTATAATCTTCCAAATAGAATCGTGGCCCCGTTATGATGTAGGCAACCCTGTAATAAAATCCATGGAAATACTCTCCCACTTCCACGCGGGTACTTCCAATGGCTGAAGCAATCCTGACGGTTTCTGATGGTCCACCTTTACCAGCTGGCAGGTAGAGCACTTGGACACGAATTCAGCAATGTCCTTATTCATCCCTCATATCCTGGTACATCTTATCTCCTCTAGGATGTACTGCAAATCGGGACCCATGAGAGTGAGTCATCACTGCATGACGTAATTCTGCTCCTTCTGGAACCACCAATCTCCCATTAAACCGTAAACCTCCATCAGAACTAACAGAATAGGACTCAGCACCCTCGGCTAGAAGTCGCACAATCTGCTCCTAGCAAAACGGGTTTGTGGTCTGTGCCTGTATCACCCTCGTAACAATCTCAGGTGTGACTGACATCACGGATATGAAAGAACGTGCCACTGCGTCCTGGTGACCCAACTCCTTCCATTTTGCTTTCCAAATGTCTGCTACATCGTCTACCGGTCTATGGCTCAACGCATCAACAACTACGTTGGCCTTCCCCGGATGATACTGTATATCAAACTGGTAGTCCTTCACAAACTCTAGCCATCTGCGCTGATGCATATTCAGCTCTCGCTGAGTGAACAGGTACTGCAGTGACTTATGGTCTGTGAACAAACAGAATTTATCCCCCAATAAATAGTGCCTCCATATCCTCAATGCAAAGACGACCGCTGCTAACTCCAGGTCGTGGATGGGGTAATTCTTCTCATGCGGCTTAAGCTTGCGGGAAGCAAAAGCTATAGCCTTCTCCTCCTGCTGGAGTACTCCCCCATGTCCCTGTAAGGACGCATCGGTGTAAACCAGGTACTCTACACCCAGCTTTGGTAACGCAAGGACTGACGCTGAAGTAAGCTTGTCTTTCAGATCGTCGAAAGCCAACTGACAAGCGTCATCCCAAACATATGGTACCCCCTTGCGAGTCAGGTTCGTCAATGGGCCCGCTATTTTGGAGAATCCCCGAATGAATCTCCTGTAGTATCCGGCTAATCCCAAGAAATTACGCACTTCCGTCGGTGTCGTGGGCTATCCCCACTCCCTCACCGCTGACACTTTGCTCGGGTCAACTGCAATCCCCTACTCAGAAACAACATGGCCCAAGAACTTTACTTCTCGCAACCAGAATCCACACTTCTCGTACTTAGCATACAACTGATGCTCTCGTAGAGTCTGAAGAACCTGCCTCAAGTGCTCGGCATGCTCCTCCTCGAAGTGTGAATATATCAAGATGTCATCTATGAAGACGATGACAAATTGATCCAAGAACTCTCTGAATACTCGGTTCATCAAGTCCATGAAAACGGTTGGGGCATTTATGAGTCCGAACGGCATCACCCTGAACTCATAGGACCCATATCTCGACAAGAAGGCAGTCTTTGAAACATCCTGCTCTCTAATACGTAACTGATGGTACCCCGACCTCAGATCTATCTTCGAAAAGAAAGTTACGCCCCTCAACTGGTCGAACAGATCATCGATTCGAGGTAACGGATATTTATTCCGTGTCGTGACCTTGTTCAGCTCCCGGTAGTCCACACACAATCTCAATAAACCATCTCTCTTCTTCACAAACAAGACTGGAGCGCCCCAAGGTGAGGTACTCCTACGAATAAAGCCCTAGCCTAACAGCTGCTCTATCTGATCTCGTAGCTCTCGCATCTCTGCCGGAGCCATACGGTACGGTGCGCCTGTTATAGGTCTCGTATCTGGCAATAAATTTATAACAAAGTCTATCTCACGACTGGGCGGTAGGCCTGGTATCTCCTGAAACACATCGGAATACTCCCTGACAACAGGGATCGAATATAAGGGAATCATAACCTCCTTAGAGGTATCCTCCTCTATGTAATACAAATGAGCGGTCGAACCTCCCTTTGGGCGAGGCATCGCCACTACAAATATCTCTTGCCCCGGAATGGCAAAAACAATGCTCCCACCGAAGCAATCGATCATGGCTCTATAAGCTTCGAGCCAATCCATACCAATAATCACATCATGCTCGTGCATGTCTAAGACTAACATGTCTGCAGTTAATACTAAACTACTAATCTTTACCCCCACTCCCCGGCATATAAAGAAAAATGAACCATTCCCCAGTGGTGAGTCTGTGTACGTTACAGTGCTCCCTACTGTGGTTAATATCCCTAAGGTCTTCGCATAATATGTAGCTATAAAACAATGCGCTGCCCTAGTAACAAATAGAATTCAACCCAAAGTTCCATGGATAGAAAACATACCCCAAATCGCGGGTGGTTCCTGTGGGGCTGCTGCCTGGTGGACATTATAGATATGTCTGTACTGTGCTGCACCGGTGCTACTGGAAAGGTTGGTAGGTTTAGTACCTGAGCTGGTGCTGGGAGAGCGACTGGAAAAAGTGGCCCCTGTGGCTTCTCACGGGCACATTGTTGCTGTGAAGCCCTAACACCCTCTGGGCAATCCTGGCATTTATGGCCATGCGTGCCACACACAAAATATTTGCCTCCGAAGTTACTCCCCCTCTGACCCTGCTGCTGTTGGTGTCGGCCTTGCTGACTTGGGACTTTATTCCTCTTTCGAAACTGCTTCACTTTACCACATTGTTGACAAGAACTGACTCGGTCTTGGGTAGTTTGCTGTCACAATTTCGGAGTCTTCGCACATTTGTCAGCTTTAGTCACATGCATTTGGCTAACCTCTCTAGGTCTTTTGCCTTCTTTAAGTTGCATGCTGCGTTCTTGGTATTGTAAAACTGCAGTGGTAACTGCTTGTGCCACGATACCTTCTAACTCGGTGGTTGATATTCTCTCTGGGGTTACCTGAGGTGTGAGTCGATCTTGCTCGTTGACTCCCTCAACCGTTTTAGCTAGTTCTTTACGACGGTCCATCTGAAAATTTAAATGAATTTGGATGAGTTCATCATTCAAATAAACAAATCGCAGAAGCACGAATTCCCAATATATAGAGATGAACACAACATTCCTAGTATTAGGGCTCTATATCAAAGAAAGCCGCAAAGATCCTAAAGGACACTAGAACCTGATGCTCTGATACCACCTGTGACACCCCGCCTAATTAAATACCGGGCGATCACTCCTTTATTAAATTAAATCAAGGTAAACAGTTGGTTCATTCTCAGCATCACTGTCGATAAAAATACATTTTCCAATTTAACACCCTAAATAATTAAGCTAAGTGTCAAAACCATTTTCATACATACTTTCCAAATTTTAATTAAAGAAAAAGATTTGTTTATTTAAAAACAATAATTCTACAATTAAGAATCACGTCAGAGTAAACCAAATAATATAATACCTTCGTCAATCGAATGTCAACATATGAAAACTAAAGCACAAATCCGAACTGAATAAATCCCATAGAATAATACTGGAAACAACTGAAATATAAATGTCCCAATAACAATAAAATAATGGAAAGGGCGACACGTGCCCAATAAATGAGAATGCTAGAAGTGGAGTCAATAAAAGAAGCCGTCTACGCAAGTGACCTGCAACTCCCACCTAAGCTGCAGCACGTTCCTCTCAAGGGATCCTAAGCAAGACGCCCCTGTGGCTGGGCACCTGAAATATATACATATATATACAAGAGAGAGAGAGAGACAGAAACGGGTCAGAGCCCGAAAGTGTGTTTGCTTCAAAATACGTTTAGCAAGTATTTAAATTGATACACGCCAATGCAACAACATATTAGTGCGTCACTCTCTTGAGAAATACTCACCTCTCTTCTAATGTGCACACCTATCGCACTAACCTTCCCAACGGTTTATCTTATCATTTTATTATATTAACCTTCCCAATAATTTAGCGTATCTTCTTACTCGTAAGATTTCAAAACCGAACGATATTTTTATTTAAAAAGAATGCTTCCAATTAGCAGCACAACTCTCGTTTTAGCTTTTATTAATTTATAAAGTTCCTCAGTGACATATTATTTTTCACAAACAAGTATTTACTATAAGAGTCATCAACCATGTCCTACTTATCAAATCACAGTAGGCAGTTCCAGATATCAAAATTTCATATATATATTAACTACTCGTATAATATATATTATAACAGCACCCCAACTAAATTATGGTGCGTGCATACTCTACTATCCAGAACTCCATATCACTCATATTAAGGGGAATACAATCGGAATCACTCTCGAATTGTATTAACATGAATACACAAACAATATTGAGGCGAATAATAGATTCCAAGTCTCTAAGAGGATGGCACATGCCTGCGTCTCTTAGGACCGTCTGAACTATCACGTCGATAGCATGTACCAAGGATATCTATCTTCTAGGGTACAAGTCAATATCCCCCATAAAGGTCCCATCGAGATAAGACTTGTCCCAGCGCGGAAACCTCAGGGATAGCAAGTAGCGTGGGCATGATTTTCACAAGTATATAATATATGTACACACAATCATATAAAGATACCACTTTATCATAATAATATAGGTTCTTCTTGTCACCCATAATTATACCAATTATCCTTAATTTCACATTTATAGAATTACATATAAGGTTTCGTTCCTAACCTTAACTCGAAGGGTTTTCTCACTCATTACCTGACACTCGTGGACTATATCCTCACAAATCTGAAATTCAGTAAGTGTCTTTATTAGGTTCTAACGTAACTCTCTTACGCACCTCATCCTTTAAATTTATAAATTCACCAACCCTAAAGTAAATGTCCCATAAATACGATTCTCGTTGAAGATTAAAGGTCCTAACATTTATTCCTATGCCCTACTGGTCCTTAATGTCTCCCAAATCATTTTATCAAGAATGCCCAAGAATTATATCACGACAATTTGAATTTAACTCATTTAAAGAGGGAATTAGGAGTCTGCCAGGAGGGGTCGATCGATCGAAGCTTGGGGCTCGATCGATCGATCGAAGCTCTGGGCTCGATCGATCGATCAAGCAGGTCTGGGAAAAATTCTGCAGAATGCAGTTACGGGTTTCATCACCAAAATTACACCAAATCCATATTTTCAAGTTCCAATTGTCCCAGAATTCTACTACTAACATTATAACAATATACCAGATGATTCTAACGTAAGGCATGTACATATTCATCATTTAGACATGGATTTTCAACCTAGAATTATCTCCAATTATCAAGAACCCTAGAATTTTCTTAAACAGTTTCCTAACAAATCTTTCTCCATAATTTCTTTCTTATGATCATCAAAATTTCGTGGTTTATTTCCTCTACATGGAAAGGGTTCCAGAATCAACATATAAATCATTCGTACATGCATTTTCCTAACACAAATTGGGTGTTCTTCCATATTTATCATCTCTAATCAATCCTAAACCAATATGAAGATTGCATTAACGAAAATACGCAAGTTAAACACTTGCCTGGGATTTTTGGTATTTTGATTCACGGCTAATTTTGGTATGGCTGCGTTCCTCGTCTCGCGATCTACGCGGTGGTGGTGGCGGCGGTGCAAACCGGTGGCTTCTTGGCCTTGAATTGCCTTGGAGCTCTCTCCTCTCTTCTCCAATGGTCGTCACTTGATTTATGGATATTCTAACCCTAAAAGCTAACCTAAATGGCTGATATAGGTTGCTGAATTTCGTGGGTTTAATTACCCAATTATGTAAAATGACTAAAATGTCCTCCCGGGGTACTAATTAGGCCTAAAAATGCCTCGAGACCCAAACTACACCACCGGGTACACTTTTCTGACTATCTCGACCCTACCGGACGCGTTGGCGCACTCAAAACGACCATACGGACAACTTATAAAATATTCACTTTTTATTTAACCAAATTTGTCCCGACGTGACACGAGCACGTTCCGACTTAAATTTCTGAAATCGTCATTTAATTCACTCATGACATTCAATATAATCAATATAATATATTACTTTGCTCATTAGTAATATTCAACCAATTTCCCATAATTACTAACTCTCGTCACGTTAATAATTATAACATAATTAATTTCCGAATATTTATTAAATAAATCATTCACATTAAATTTAATAAATCCCCAAATTAATATAGCATAAAAATACGGGATATTACAGAACCCACACACATGGGACAAACAAGTAAATACCTGTGACGTGCAAAAGTTTGAAATAAAATGATATCAAACTCCTATTCCCCCATAATTTGTTCTCCCCCTTTTTATGATGTTCGAAATAAACAAGGAAAAGAAATATAATCAATAAATCGAAGTGTGTCACAAAACAAAAATCAACTATTTTTGAATTTTTTTCAAATTTTTTCTCTAATATAATAAATACAAATACAACACACACCATGAACTAACACTAATATAACCAAGTCGTGAAAGCATAATGAATCTGTGTGAAGAAATCCGATAGGAAAATCAACTCAAATAATCATAACATATGTGAACGATGGATTTTGGATACTCTTAACGAATGAACTCAAAGTCGGCCTTAGGTGTAAAAATATTGAATTCATATGATATTGACTCAATCTAATCAACAAAGTCTAAAATGATTTTCACACCAATAACGTCTAAAACTATGTAATGCTTTTATGAGACTTTTAAAGGACGTGCAAACCCATTGGTCTTCAACTAAACTCCCTCAAAACTCACATAAAGAATATTTCTCTCAACTAGTCTATTTTGAATAAATCGATGCTCATATGTAGCGAAGCATCAATGTTCGTTGAAATTGGCCTAGCACTTTATATTTTTTCTTTTTATGTGCCTTTAATCTTTTAGGCTCTTTTTTATTGCAAATGGTGGCTATTCAAGTAAAGACAACTTGTCTCTCACAGCTCGATTCCATTGCTTCAATTATAACACATTTACTGGAGATATAATTTTTAATATTTCCAATCCGGGCAATGGTTGTTACAAGCACTACTTTCATTATCTCGTTTTATCGCATTTGGCTCGTTTTAAAAGCAGGATTGAGCTGAAAACACTTTGACCAACATGTGACACACAAGTACAATGCTCAAATAAATCCATGCATGTGTGCATTAAAGGAGACAACGAGTCAAACATGTAGAAAGTAATCGACTAATCACATCGGAATGACTCTAACACGTTATAAAGCACATGGATGAGATGAAGTTGTGTCTCAAAACACTATCAAACAGTCACGTGGATAATGGAATATGATTATGACTTGAAAATCCTAAATGTACATCTATATAAGGTGTAAACAAACTACAAAAATCTTTTTATGTTTTTAAAAAAATTATATAAAAATAAAATCTTTTTCACTCGTTTTAAAAAACGAAAATATTTTGGAATTTTTCTCTTTTCTGAAAAACAAAAATCTTTTTGCATTTTTCTATTTTTTTAAAATAAAAATCTTTTTTGATTTTTCTAAAATATGGAGAAAAAAATAATACAAGAACAATACAAGTAGTACAATCTAGCAAAAGAAATCAAGGATATGAACGTGAAAAATCATCCTATAATATATAATGTAACCAACCCTCAATCAAGGGTACAGAGACCTAAAGACTTCATAAGACTCTCGAATCTAAGATCACCTAAAGGTTTCGTGAAGATATCATCTAACTGGCGGTAAGTTGACACAAACCTCAAGGACACGACCATATCTTCGACTAGGTCTCGAATAAAATACTTATAACGCCCTGGCCCTAATTTATGGGTCATCCATGAGTCAACCTGGTCCGACCTGTGCATTAGGTGTGAAGTGAAGTGAAACAACCTATATAATTTTGCTAGTCCAATTTTATTTTAATTAAAGTTTCACTTGTTATCATGCAATTCCAGTTTCAAAATAAATTACGTGAATGACTCCAAGTATACAGATCTACTAACGTAAAAATAAACAAACTACTTACCTGTATAACACCCTCAAAATACGGAACCGCTCCCAACCTTCCGTAACAAAACGAGGGTGTGAGCCTATGCCCAATGGAAAATATTCAAACAAAACATAGAATCGAATGGCAGAAAGGAGACTCAACACGTTATGCCTACGTGCACATGCAATTACATAGTATGCATATACATACATACATATACATATAAATATACATATACGAAATGCATGAAAAGGTTTTTAATTCCGAAAACCTTACTTATCCAGATTAATCTACCTTAATCTTGTAAAATACTTCCTTTACTCATTCTTAGCATTTCTCAATTTATTTAACACTCGGTTAAGCACTTGAAACCACTACATTTGATTTATCCGGTCACGTTCCTTTACCTTTTTTAATTTTTCCCACACACTTTAGTATTTTCATTGAAAATCATCCTTTCAACGCACGCGAACCCCGTGTAAGAAAATACTTATTTAATCTTTGAAAACCTTTTTACAATACATTCTTGTGTAATTATGGGTTTAACCTCTTAGGTTTCTTAATCACCCAATTACCCACTCACTTTACCTTTTTCTTACTTTATGGACATTTATCAATTGTGAATTTACTTATCTATTTTAACCTTTACCTGAATATTTATTTCTTCATTTAAGTTAGGTTGTATTAACATATTTTACTACACAACCCATTTCTTGGCACGTTCCATATTCCTTTTTTCTTTTCTCAGAATCTTCCAATGCCGCATACTTTAACGGGATCCACACCGTCGACTATGCTCACCATATGCTCTGGCCAGTGGTTTTGGACTTTTCACCTAGGGATGCATGCCCTTCTTGCTTATCCTGGTGTCATCTGAGTTCCTTTTAATATGTTTTAGCATTTTACAAATGTCCACATTACCCACCTTTCCTTTTTATCCGGCAAAAGCCAAAATCCAGGGTTACACTCCAATTTGTGTTACACTTTGAAATTTTAGCATTTCATGTCCTTTACACGTTAACTTTGATTTCTATTCCAAAAACTATATTCATTTAGAATTACTTTGTGTAACACCTTTTTAACATTTTTATTTCATAAAAATGTTCCACTTTAAGTAAAATTACCATTTTACCCATTTGTTTCCAAAATCACCATTTACTCAATTTTTAAAAGTGTTAATTTCTCAAAAACGCTATTAAGTCATCCATCTTAACTCCTTAAGTGTTTTAACACCTTAACACCCTTTTATCCTTGGAGTAATATTCTTCTTATTTGGAAACACCTTTACCTCTTTGGTTCTTTTCAACTTCATAAGTGTTAATCTTTTACAACACTACTAAGTTATACACACTAACTTTTCCATGTTTACCCATTAACACTTAATGAATACCTTTATCAATAATTTCCCAAACCACACATTTCTTTACTTTATTTATTCAAGAAATTCATTTACAGTTAAGACTACTTTTATAAGGAAATACCGTTTCTTTCATTTTACATGTAGTCTTACAATATATCTTTATCACACTTTTAACCCTCTTTTCACACACTTTTAAAGACAATAAATTTTACATTTCTTTTTAATGTTTAAACCCAACAAGATCTTCTTTAAACTTGTTTATACACCAAGTTCCAAAATACTACAAGTTCAAACACATGAGAAGATGGATTTTAAGCCTTAAAATTCTATTAAATGGGTTAAACACATTTTTCATTCTCGAAATTTGTTATGCTTGCAAAAATACATTTTCATGACATAAAAGACATTTAATTTCCTCGGACTTAACAAATGTTTATTTTTCATAAAATCATCATTTTTGCAAGAAATCTTATTTCACCAATGTTTACCAAAACAAATCATTATTCTCAAACATTTTACTTCATAAAATGTTTAATCATCAATCTTTCTAAAAATACACTTTTTCCCCAAAATACAAACTCTTAATATTTCAAGACTCTGAAATATTTACTCATTCTTTATTTTCAACAAAATATAATTTTTCCAACATTTTATTTTACAAAAAATGTTTATTAATTCCACATAATAATTACATCATTTAACTACATTCACCCTACTCATAAAGTCTAACTATAAGACTACAAATATACAAAATAAAGTCTTACACTAAGAGTATGATTTTCCCACCTCTAATGGATCCAATCGTGGTAGAAATATTGGTGTAGGAGGAGGAACCTCCACCTTCAAAGGTGGCCTCAAGGGGTTACCGAATGCATCTTCCAAAAATGATATTGTTCCAAGGTTCCAAGCAAGACCAACTTCAAACTCCATGGAAGCCCTCACCGTTGTCTCGAAAGTCCCCCAAATATTACTCCAAAATTCGTAGCTTTACCTCAACTATGGTGGAAATGGGTATTGTAGGCTTGAACATGGTGGGATATTACATAAAATGGTGGTTTAGTGGTGGACGAAAGTGGAAGACCACCCACCTCTCTCTCCCTCTTCCATTTTCTCCCAACACCAAATAATCCCAAACAACCCTTATAAAACACGCCCAATCCTTCCAAATCCCACTTTAGCCCATTTGGTCTCGCCAAATTTTGACAACTCAACAGTTCAAGTGCCATAAATGTGACAGCGTACAAGGGCAATTGAAATTAAAAATCCAACTTATGGCGTTTGAATGACTTCCCTATGTCGTTAGAACTATAGATCGCATGACCATTCGCGTGATCTGCTACTGTAAGTCAGTAGCACATCGTTAGAAGCTTTGTATCTCGCGACATTTTTGTGACATACCTTTATCGTTTGAGCGAAATACCATTGTCGTTTGAACGATCCATTTTTCTTCTTTTATTTTTCTCAATTTTTTACCCATAATTCTTCCATAACAATCATTAACTCCTCATTATTTATAATCCATATATAATTTAATTCAATTACTGGAGCAGGATATTACAAACTTCCCTCCTTGGTGAATTACATCCCTGAAATTCTTGATCCATCAATCCTCAAACTTTAGAGCTCCACGAATCTCTACTCTAAGTCCTAAAAATCCTCCAAAATAAGCCATCAAATTTCGCAACACTAAAGTCACAAATGCTCGATACACGACATGTTTAACATTCACTATTTCGCTAACCATAAGCTTTACATAAACGACTTCGAGCCTCCACTCACTTGATGATCATGTTCAAACCATTCCTAGCACTACTTATGCTACTACCTAAGGCATATCGATGACTTTACAGGCCCTTTCTAGTGGTCAACACTCACCAAAAGTAAATCATAATACAACCAACCGTCGTATATACCACCAAAAATCAATTCTAGCATAAGACCGTACATCCTATGTTCCATAAATTTTCATGTTATCCTAACTACACAACTCGCATGAGCTTGCTGAGAACCATATTATGCTATTCTCTCACTCCAAGGAGGAATAATCCCATCTAGTAATCACCGTACGACCATTTTATAACTTTCTCTGCATCACTTTGATGACCCTAGTACTACCTTAGGACCTCGTATGGTTCGCGGTAATATTTTGGATGGATTGTGATTGCCACGAAAGTAATTACCAGCAAATCTTTTACCATGATTCTAAATCCTTTCGTTCTGTTTGGTTAACCAATGGATTCCTATTGGGAATCAAAATTTTGTGTTTGGTTCATGCATGGAAAGTGACATGGTAATGTGTCATATATACCAATAATACCCTTTAGCAATTACATATATATATATATATATATATATATATATATATATATATATATATATATATATATATATATAGAGAGAGAGAGAGAGAGAGAGAGAGAGAGTTAGGCTCTCCAACATACCTCATTAAACATACCTAGCAACATACCTATTTTTTTAAAATAGTAAAAAAAATAATTCTAAGTTAGTATTTTTTATATGGGTTCATGATATCCCAATATTCTCCTGTAAAACTATTCAAATCAAAATAATGTGTTCTGATATTTTTTTAAAAATTGGTAAAAAAACTGACAGTTTTAAAGGGTAAAAATTGATATTTTTTTACCTATTTTTTAAAAATAACAAAAACATTATTTTCAATTGATTTTTATTATAGAAGCACATTGAAATATCATGAACCCATATAAAAAATATCATCTCAAAATTATTTTTTTACTATTTTAAAAAAAGGATACGTTGCTAGCGGGTATGTTGGATAGCCTGACTCTCTCTCTCTCTCTCTATATATATATATATATATATATATATATATATAGAGAGAGAGAGAGAGAGAGAGAGAGAGAGAGAGCGAGAGAGAGAGAGAGGAAGGATCACCTACATCATGATGTATACATCACACCATACATCACACCTAGTTCTAGGCGCTAAGAAACTTTTTCTCAAAAGTTTTTATTTTTTCCTTTAAATTAACCTTCTAATCAACCCATATTCAAAAAATTAGGTCAAAATACATTTTGTATCTATTTTTAAAAAATTCACCAAAAACTATTGGCATGGACCCTTATAAATAAGGAATTTTGAGCAGTTTTTTATGAATTTTTTAAAAATAGCTACGAAATGTATTTTGACCTAATTTTTTGAACATGGGTTTGTTAAAAGGTTAATTTCAAGAGAAAAATAAAAAATTTGGAAAAAAAAGTTTTTTAGGGCCTACAACTAGGTGTGATGTATGAATGATATATAGAGCATAATGTGGGTGAGCCTTCTCTTATATATATATATATATATATATATATATATATATATATATATATATATATATATTACGGTTCATTATTTATAAATGTATGAACTCCAATATATATTTTTTCCAATATTTAACAAATATAACAATTTACTGTAGATATTTGTGTATTATATTGTAAGTTAATCAAATTAATAATTACATGAGTAGAAAAAAACGTCTAAATAAAATTTATTCGATTTTACATTTAATACAAACCGACATAACAAAATTGTTTTCATAAAATAAATATTTAGACCTTATTGGTAGTTTTTATAATTTAATATCTTTAAGGGCATTTTTGTCTTCACAAAAATTATTTGTAAGGATTCCCATAGGACAGTAAGAATCCCACCTATATTGGATAGACTTTGATTCCACCCACTTTCCCACAACGGATGTAATCTGATTTCATTGGATCCCACATTCCCATGCAACTTAACCTCACACCAAACACAGTAATCTTACACTGTCCAAGGAATGTTCGAAAGGAATCAGATTCCACCCAACTTGACCATGAACCAAGCAGGGCCTAAGTGTCTCTTCATTGAGTACTCACTGGAGTTTCACTCAAATCCACTCACCGTGGCAAGGAAACATCGTGTGCTATGTTTCCCCATTCCTAACTATATACAGTATCCTCAAGTCATCATCCCGCTCTTTATAATCCAAGCCACTGACAACCGAGTCGACCAGTCAAAAGTTCACTAGTCTTAAGACAGATTGATACTACAAGAAAACCGTGTGGCCGAAAACTTAGCCACCCATACACAACACTTTATGCAATCTCAAGAACACCTTATATGTGTGCACCCAGTTATCGAGCAGCATTGACCAAACCAGGTTCATCGCGCTCTCCCGGGCCCAACCACGCCATACCGTGACATAGTACCAATCTGAGTCACCACATGTGAGAATACCGAATCTCGATTATCGAAACTGAAAGGAACAAACTTTAGTCAGAGGGACAAGCAACCGTCCTGAGGAATTTCTCCCATAAGCGTCCAACCCTGACTAATGAAAGTAAACCTACGTCGTGAACTTGAAATCATGCCACTAATTCCTAGAGTTCTCATCGAGCACAAATCCTAACCACGCCCCCTAACTTGGGTCACTGGCAGCGGCGGAACGAATTGCAAGCATTCATCCTCACAATACAAATCCAATTTATGAATCTCTAGTCCTTTAGGAAGTCAATGCCCTAATTCCCTCCTTGAGATCAAGACCATACCTTTCACATCCTAGGTGTAATTGAATCATTACGATTAGCAGACACCTCACTCTCTAGTAATTGATCTTGTCCAGTCAGTAGTGATGACTTCACTAACCTATTACACCAAGGTTATTTTTTGCTTTAACATATCGTGATCGAAATCCCAAACTCCCATTGACATTACTTAGTTCAAGCAAGGCACTCACCTAACTGTGTTCTTGACCACATGAGGTTGCCACCATACTTATCTTCGGCTTCTATCCACACAAAAGTTATGTGAAAACCACACCCAGCGTCATTGGCACCCTAAGGTTAGTGAATACCACACTAGGCTACATTCTCTAACTCGTCCAGCTTGACCGGACGTGTCAAAAAAATTTCCTTACATTACTAAGGCCACCCTAGCATATATCATCGACACGACGACACAATAATCATGTTTCGATGCTACCCCACTGTAATTGCCATTTTTCAAGTATCCACGTGGTGTCTTTGCCCTTAGCTTCGAATACATTTCATAATACATCCTAAAACCGGGCATCACCACACCCATACTAGTCATTCCATGACATCCGAGAATCAATCCTATAAGGACACAACTATCACTCTACCTTAGGGACTACACCACCCAGCTGTGCCGATTAAAAAACCATACCCAACACGTATACTATACGACTGGCAATCTGGGATCATTGCTTGACCCTCAACCCTATCATTACTAAAATTATGTTGCCTTCTCTTACCAGGTTTAATTTTCCTTCTAAGAACACCAAACATATTTCATGTATAAGCCCCAAAAACCCAAAGAGATTTCATCGTCTACACCATTATCATCATAGGTGCACTTTACAAACCTTTTGACACCCACATTGCAATTACTCGGTGCACCATTATCATCATAGCTTATATCTATAGTGCACCTTAATCATCAAACACCTCAAGGCATCACAACATTAGATAGTTATCCTTAATGAAGCCACACAAAATTTTCTCTATGGGTAGCTCAATGTGCCTATGAACTACTTTCACACTAGATTACCTCACACCTAGCCATTACCTTGGCAGATAAAATGAGTCTCCACGTATATATAATCATCTTAACTTCCTTACAAGATAATATTTTTGAAATACTATTAAATCGATAATCTAACTCTCGTTACGATTATAAATTTAATAATATCTTTTTCAGAAAACTAATTTAAAAGTGTTACACGATGATAAAATTAAGAATCATACTATTTTCAACAAAATTACCCGCTTTGAACAATTTAATACAAACAGTATAAATTCTCAAATTTCAACACAGAATTAATATTCAAATTTTGAAAAAACCTATCTCTAGTTCGATTCATAAATTCAAACATCAATTTGTAAAATTAACTTACTAACTCTCGTCACATAAATTAATTGGTGACAGTTAAAAATTAATTTTTCTAGAATTATAACAATTAATGAACTTAATTAATTAATATAATATCCTACACAGAGCATCCCACCCCTTGAACAGGGTGACTAGCCAAGCATAATAAAATAATTCATCACAGTCACAAACATAGAACAATAATTTAAAGAGTAAAGCAAGAAATACAATACACAAAATTCTCCCTTTGAATTGATTCTTTAAATCGCGTTTATGCACGTGTGTCCTAATGTTCTCACAAATTCAGCACTTGATTACAATAAAAAAAATTGAAAAACAGAATCTAAAAAACTATTCTAACACTAAACTAATATTTTTGGCTTTTTTAGAATTTTTTTATGTTCCTACTATGTACATAATATACATAATGTCTCTCTCTATTTCTCTCTCCACTCTTTTTGTAGTCTCCTCTGATATATGAGAGTCCTTTGCTTAATGAGCTGGTTCTTCCCTTTTTATTAGCCCATGAATAGTTTTGGATGGGAGATATTGGTGGGATCTCATTTAGGCTAAGTCAAAGTAGATATTTGAAGGGATTTTAGTTTTCCTCATGTAGTTTTGTTGGCTTTACTTTCTTCCCGTTTTAGTGGAGATAATGGCAGGTGAAGAAATCGGGTAAGGCATGTAAGGACATAAATTTCCAATTGAGTCCCTATATTATTTTGACTTAATTCCGTGAACAAAACTGTGTTTGTAATATGTCATAGGGAGATTTTATTTTGTAACGATCACACTTGGTCTATGAAGTATTGAAGAAATTGAAGACGTTGCGGAAAAGATTCAAAGAATTAATCATGTCAATTGGTGCATGTTTATTCGTCTTCAAGTTTATTGCATTCTGCAATCACACGGGTATGAATGCGTATAATTAATGGAGCTCGGAATAAGTTTTATAAAAGGATAAGGATGAATTTTTATAAGGAAAAATATTTTAAAGAGTGTTTTAAATGTTTTAAACTACGTTTTCTTCTTATAAGCTCGAAAAAGAGTTTGACTTAATTGGATTTCCTTTGGAAAAATGTTTTAAAGAAAAAGTCAAACTGACATGCGCGTCGTTCAAACGACAGCTCTGCTCGTTCGATCAAGATAGCCATATCGCAAGAACGTCTGTTTAATCTCATTCGAGTGACACATTTTTCGAGGCACCAACTTAAAATCCTATTTAAAGCGTGGTTTTGTCATAACTAACGGGCAGTGCAATCTGGAAAATAAATTTCAATCCAGTACGAGTTTTGCACATGTTTTTCTAAGGTTTCAAAGATTAAACACATCCTTAGAGTTTGCAAAGATATGAGTTATCATTACTATATGTTTATGTGATCTTGCTTCACCAAGAAGGTTTGTTTTATACTTGAACATCTGGGTTTTGCGGTGAAGAAAAGAAAAGGACTTCTTGTTCAACATCGTAGACGTATCAAAGCCATTCGGTGGACACCGAGACATATGTGGACGCATGTGTTGTGGATAGGTATCGTGAAAGAAGGACTTTCTGCATGGGCACTATGAGAGGAGTGGTTGAAGATTAGAAGAGCGTCAAGACCCATGGGGATCGAGTCGTTGAGTGAGTCTTTTGTCTATTCATTGTAATTCCACATTCATAGTGATTGTCTTGCTTGGGTCGTCCGAGGTTTTTTCTCGTCTTGGGTTTTTCCTCGTACATCCTGCGTTGTGAGTATTTTCTACTTTACTTTACTTGCTTTAATCACTAGATTCACGTTTAGGATTAATCAAGACAAAATTGGCTTAAAGTAAAAATTGTTTTGTCACAACTTGGTTTAGTGCTAATTAAAAGTTGGATAATTTTTGGTGAAAATTGGTTTGATTTGAAACACACTCCTGTAGGGACACTCTTTCAAAATTATATCAGAGCTAGAAAACATAATTTATTTGTTTTGTGATCCCATGTGTTTTTAAAGATGAATTTTGGAAATAACGAACTTTTTTGAACTCCTATATTTTATGGCACTAATTACACCCATTGGAAGATGAGAATGAAAAGTGCATTAAAATCTATTGATGAGCGTGTGTGGCTAGCAGTGGAGAAAGGTTGGACACCGCCTTGTCACTATTTTAGGTGAGGTCACTAATTTAAAGCCTGTTGAGTCATGGACCAAAACTGAACATAGACTTTCCCAATATAATTATAAGGGTTTGCACGTGATTTCTTCACATGTCACACCGGAAGAATATAACAGAATTATGACTTGTGAAACATCAAAAGAGGCTTGGGATATTTTGTCACTCACTCATGAGGGCACTAGTACGGTTAGGGCATCGAAACTTCAAAATCTTACTACATAGTTTGAGACCATTAGGATGTTAGAAAGTGAGACTTTTGATGAGTTTTATGCTAGGTTGTCCAATATTGTTAACTCGTTGTTTAACCTAGGTGAGAAAATTCCTGACAACCTTGTCATTAAGAAAATTCTTAGGTCGTTGCCTAGTAGGTTTGATGCGAAAGTGACTATTTTAAAATACTTGGGTAAGTTCGAGTCGACGAAACTAGAAGAGATTGTAGGTGATTTACAAACCTATGAAATCGACAAGATTACCACCAAGCAAGTGCCTAAGAAAGAAAAGGGTATTGCTTTGAAAACTCAGAAGGAGGAAATTAAAGTTTCGGATTTCGATTCCAATTCCGATTTTGAGGATGTTTCTTTCTTGGCAAAATTTTTTTAAAAATTTATTAAGTTTCAAAAGCAATCGAAAGATGCCAAGAAATTTGAAAATTTCAATAACAACAAAGTTGATCCCACCTCTATGGATAAGAGTGAGAAGCCTAAGAGAGATGAGTCAGATAAGTATTTTGGGTGTGAAGGGTACGGTCACAAAGTTAAGGAGTGTCCCACTAGACCTAAGAACGAGGGCAAACAACCCATTGTATATAGTGCCAATTTAAGTCATAGTGATCCGAGAGAGGGAGATAGTTCCCCCATTGATCGTAACTTTGTTGCGTTTATGGCATGTCATATGAGCGACGACGATTCCCATGTGAATGACACTTCCGAGGAGGTTTTGAGTGAATCCCATGATAGTTAGGGAGAAGAGAGTGACGAAGAGGAGGTAGATGTTAAAGAATTGCAAGTTGCATTTAATGAGTTGTATGCCGAGACGGTTAAGGTGAAAAAGGAAAATGCAAAATTGCAAGCTAAGTTTAATGGGCATGCCATAGAAAATAATGATGCGTTAATATAGGATCTTAGGGCACGAGAGAAGAAGTTTAGGGATAAACTAGAGTTTGTGGATAAAGAGAGAGATAATCTCCGTGGTTTGATGGAGTCTTAAAAAAGGAAATTCTAGAGTTTGGGGAGTCTTGGCGTTTGCTCGAGTCTAGGATTCAGGAGTTGGAGGAGAGATTGAGAGACTCGTCTAGATTTAAGTTTGATTTGGAGGCTAGGTCGGAAAAGTTGGATAAGATCTTATGCACCGTCCAAATTAAGGGAGATAGGGGAGGTATAGGTTTTGATGAGAGAATTATTCCCATTCCCCCCGCACATGTGAGAAACACTATGATGATTAGAAAAGGTATACATATAGGTAATCGTTCCCACCATCGCTACATTTGCACGTTTTATGGTAGGAAAGGTCACCTTAGGCGTTATTCTTACGACCTTACACAAGCTGCTACGAAGTTTAGGAATAAAGTTTCCCCAGTTCCCAAAACCCCCATGCATCATTTTACACATACTTGGGTTAGGAAATCGGATTTAGTGGCTTTAGGAATAAAACTTCATGATTCTCTTTTGGGTATGCTTGATTCTTCCCATGCAAAATCTAAAGGATGATATTGTTGCCTTGTTTGTCATATGCTAGTTTGCTTCATGATATATTCATTGCTAGTATAATGACTTGTGTATCATTTTGTATTATAGTTTTTCATTTGTTTGAGTCCTATTAAAAAAAATACAAAAAGATTTTGTTTTTGAGAAAACTTCTGAAAAATCAAAAAGATTTTGCTTTTATTTGAGTCAAAATATGTTTGAAAAGCCAAAAAGATTTTTGTTTTTTTTTTGTTTTTGAGTTTACATGTTTGATATGGCATATTGGTGTTCTTGGACCCCCCATCGTTTCAAATCCATGTGGCTAGGGCATTTGGTCATTAATATCGATGCTTAGAATGATCTTAACCATTGTTTTTATGGGGTTGTTTCGAAGTTGATATGCATTTTGATTTGACTTTGTATATATGCCAACATTTCACACATGCACGAGTTTCTATGAATGTTTGACTTCTCTTTCATATTTGAATTTAGTGAGGCGTTCTTATCTCAATCTTTTCATCTATGTTTAAGTTGACTTAAGGAGAAGTGTGCATATAAGAACCGTTTACCGTGAGGATTTGAATTGGTACCTAATTAAAAATAATGAGTGATTCATGGCAAAAGGCTGTGAGAGTTCAAAACCAAATCGTCGTGAAAGCCACTGTTTAAAAGAGCCCAAAAGAAAAAGCAATATGCTAAGAAAAAGGGCTAATAAGATTTTCTCTAAGTTGAGAATGCTAGAAACCTCAAAAGAACTTGAAAAAGTATGTTTATGAGGGAGTTTGGTTGGAGAAAATTTTAATGGGTTTGCACAACTAATCCTAATGTTAAAACATTGCAATTTGATGCTATTATCTGTAGAATCGTCAAAAATCTTGATTTGTATGCGGGTAGTATTTTTAGTTCATTAAGCTCACACTTTAATTTTCATATGGCTATGATAAAGTTTGATTATTTATTGCTATTGATTAGATCTTCGTGATCATTTTGATGTGTTGGAATTGTGACTCATTTTTTGTAGTTTCTCTCCCATACATTCCATGTCCATGTTTGAGCACATAAATACTATGTTTGCGTGTAACTTGCATTGTTAGTTTTTATCCGTTTTGCATTTTGGGTAAAAATCTTACTGTTTTGCTGCTGTCGGGCCCTTCCAGTGTGATTTTTCTGGCAATTCTTTCACTGGGCAAAAATATATGATATTTTTGGGAATCTGGAAAAGTGCGGCCTGTCGCAAGAAGTCATTCGAGCGACATTACCATGTCGCGAGAAGACTCTTTCGAGCGACGTCCTCATCTCGTTTGAGTGACGTCCCTGGCTCGTTCGAATGATAATCTGGGAATATTTTTTATTCGTGTTTACTGTCTACTAGTTTATTTTATGATTTTTTGGTACTGCTGGAAGCTTTCTGGACTAACTGGTTTATATAGACATCTTACTGTCTCATATTAGAATTTTCCATATGATCCGTTTATCACACCTGATTAGATTGCTATATTCTTTGTGTGCTTTATTGGTTTAATAGCCACAGATTTGTCATCTATTGATCATATTTAGCTGGTTGTTTCATGATTATCTAGCGATTTTTTTTGGTATATCTTCATGCTAGATACTTTTTGATTCGTTTATCTTTTCATCGGGTTGTCTATTCGAGACAAAAAGGGGGAGAGATGTATATGATGTAGGGGGGGAGATTTGTTGAGCATGTTTTTTATTACATATTTTACAAATTGGTATTACAAATTAGTATCATTTTATTGCTTAATTGTTTAGCAAATGATTTTTCAGAGTTTATACATATTGGTATCTATTATAAAATTAGTTTCATTTCGATATATATATTGGTTTCATTTGTTCCTCCTTACTTCACTGGGTATTTGTTTGTCTATTTCATGTGTTTATGGGATGGGATTTAGGCGTCATACGGCTTGACGGCCCGGTATAGGCACTTCACTCATCTAGTTTTGTCCCGAAATAGTCAAAGGGGGAGATTTGTAAGGACATAAATTTCCAATTAAGTCCCTGTATTATTTTGACTTAATTCTGTGAACAAAACTGTGTTTGTAATATGTCATAGGGAGATTTTATTTTGTCACGATCCCACTTGGTCTATGACATATTGAAGAAATTGAAGACGTTGCGGCAAAGATTCAAAGAATTAATCATGCCGAAGTTTAATTGGTGCATGTTTATTAGTCCTCAAGTTTATTGCATTCCGCAATCACACGGGTATGAATGTGTATAATTAATGGAGCTCAAAATAAGTTTTATAAAAGGATAAGTATGAATTTTTATAAGGAAAAATATTTTAAAATGTTTTAAAGAGTGTTTTAAATGTTTTAAACTACGTTTTATCTTATAATCTTGAAAAGGAGTTTGATTTAATTGGATTTACTTTGGAAGAAACATTTTAAAGAAAAAATCAAACTGACATGCGCATCGTTCAAACGACAGCTCTGCTCGTTCGAGCGAGATAGCCATATCGCACGAACGTCTGGTCAATCTCATTCAAGTGACATGTTTTTAGAGGCGCCGAATTAGAATCCTATGTAAAGCTTGGTTTCGTCAGAATTAACGGGCAGTGCAATCTGGAAAATAGTTTTCAATACAGTACGAGTTTTGCACATGTTTTTCTAAGGTTTCAAAGCTTAAACACATCCTTAGAGTTTGCAAAGATATGAGTTATCATTACTATATGTTTATGTGATCTTTCTTCACCAAGAAGGTTTGTTCTATACTTGAACATCTAGGTTTTACGGTGAATAAAAGAGAAGGACTTCTTATTCAACATCGTAGACGTATCAAAGCCATTCGGTGGACACCGAGACATACGTGGATGCGTGTGTTGTAGACAGGTATCGTGAAAGAAGGACTTTCTGCGTGGGCACTCTGAGAGGAGTGGTTGAAGATCAGAAGAGTGTCAAGACCCATGGGGATCGATTCATTGAGTGAGTCTTTGTCTGTTCATTGTAATTTCACATTCATAGTGATTGTCTGGCTTGCATCGTCCGAGGTTTTTTCTCGTCTTGGGTTTTTCCTCGTACATCCTGCGTTGTGAGTATTTTCTACTTTACTTTACTTTCTTTAATCACTAGATGCATGTTTAGGATTAATCAAGACAAAATTGGTTTAAAGTAAAAATTGTTTTGTCACAACTTGGTTTAGTGCTAAGTAAAAGTTGGATAATTTTTGGTGAAAATTGGTTTGATTTGATACACACTCATGTAGGGCCACTCTTTCAAGGCCAAGGGACAAAATGGGCATGGAATGGGTTTTCAGGTATGTGGATCTGGGCGACGGGAATTGGTTCCGGAATCGGAGGCTCGATAGGTGGATGAAGATGGGCAGCAAGCGAGTTGGAATTTCGAGGTTGTGTCGACGATTTTGGGTGCTAGTGAGGCAGGGGCATCCAAGTTCGTGGGAACCACAGGTGGTTCTGGATTTATTTGGGTCGGGGTTGAGTGCGAGGTCGGGTTTTTGGCAGAATTGGTTTCGAGTTTCACTAGTTTTATATGGGGATTGCGGGTCTGGGATGGTGGCGGCAGGTCCGGTTTGTGGATTGGCTATGGTGAAAGGGGTTCCAAGTTGTATCATGTATGGAGTGTTTGTTATGGTGGTGAGTGAGAATGTGAGTGTTAGGGTGTTTTGTGGAGGATTATGTGTGTTAATGGTGGAGGAAAGAGAATGGTAGAGTTATTGGGGAAAAAGATTGGAGAGGGTTTGTTGTGTGTGGTGAGGGTGTAGGGAGTAATGGTGTGTGTGTAAGTTTCTACACAAAAAAAATGAAAAATAAACTAACTAAAATCCTAAAAAATATAAAATCTAATAAAATTAAAAATAAATAAAATTAAATCTATTAACATTAAATTCCTAATCTATAAAATAAAACTTAAATAATAAAATAAAATAAATAAAAATAAAAACTAAAGTCCTAAAAGAATCAAAATCTAATAAAACTAAAAATAAAGTCCTAAAAACTAATTCTAATAAAATAAAATAAAGATTAAAAATTAAAAACAAATAAAAATCAAATTAAAATGCACTATTAAAAAGGAAATAACAAAATAAATCTTGTAAATCGAAAATAAATCCTAAAAATAAAACGACTCAAAATTAAAATATAAAAATTAATAAAGTACAAACTCAACACATACCGGGCTCGAGGTAGGTTTAGGCTAGGTCTAGACTAGGTTAGGGTTACGGGACTGGTTCGGGGCATCGGAACTCATCGGACAAGCTCATAAATGGACTTCAGACTTTGCGGTCACCTTAATTTCTTCGATGCATGCTTTTGACCTCTATTGTGTTGCAATTACGCTGATTTATCAATATTTGATATTGCAACATCATATTGACCTGAGAAATAAACAAATACTGAAAGAGTTGGCGCTTGCGTTCAATTAAGAAGTAATATAATAAATACCTTTTTAACCCAAATTAACCCTAATCATGCAACTAGGTGTGATTGAAACAATATGAAATCATGCAAGAATTATTCAACACACAAAGTTAAGGAAAAATCCCCCACAGGGGCAAAACCATTTGTATATCACTATAATTTGTAAGAGAAACGGCTTACAATCGGATTACACTGAAATACAAGTTTTTGACTAAGAATTACCCTCGGGTATCGGATTCTGTAGTCGCGGCTGGAATATTCCTTTCCAGTAGGGTTGGCGGTTGGAACTATCCCTGTCCAGTAGGGCTGTAATGAAGAGGAAGGAACGGTCCACTTCACAAGGGTTGAACAGCAGCAATGGTGTTCTTGGGTTACCAGAATTGATTCACAATAGGTTTGGAAGTTGTGTGAATCAAGGGTATGAATCAATGGACTCAAATACCATGAAGGCCTTAGAGTTTATCTACTCTGGAAATCGTGTATAAGCCTTAAGAAAACCAACTCCCCGATCGTGGTATAAATAAGAATTCATTTGCCCTAAAAATCTCCACACGATCTGTTCGCGGTTATCCAGGGCGGACCGGTCCGGGCCTTAGGCGGGTCGGTCCGATGGCAGACCGGTTCTTTTGTTTTGAGGCTGATTCGATTTGCATTCGGTTCGGTGCTCACTGGCTTCAATGTGCAAGGCGGATCGGTCCGGCAGGGAGGTGGATCGGTCCGGAAGCGGATCGGTTCTTTTAATTTCTTGGCGGACCGGTCTGGGATGTTAGCGGATCGGTTCCTTTTTCATTGAGGCGGACCGGTCCAGCTGACTGGATTTCTGATTCCTTCCTTGATTCGATACTCGGATTCCGTTGATGACTATGTGGACATGAATTTCTTCAACTGTGTTACGGCTAATGACATATACAAGTATGTTGGACAAAATGTCCTTACAAATCTACCCCTATGTCTATGTCGGAACATACATAAAAAATCCGAATTATCTAGAATCAAAAAATTCCTATACAAATCTACCCTTCCATGAACCCAAAACTGAAAGAGGTACAAATGATAAAGGCTGCATCGTTTGTTCTGCAAATCTTCCGATCAGAAATCTCAACGCTTTTCTCATCAGGGTGTGCATCATGAGATTATCAAGGATGTACCTACACACATGAGATAAAGCAAATACCAAGTGACGTATCGAGTTTGAAATGAGATAAACATATATATATCAATTTAAAATGATAGTCTTAGAAGATATTCTCAGAATTTCAAATATTCCCCCATAATTAGATAATTCATTCTCCCCCTTTTTATGATATCCCCAAATAGACAAATGAGAGAAAAAAATCAAGTATCGGGGTGACACAAGGCACAAAATCATACCATGAATGAACATAAAACAACCAAGTCGGTGATAGCGTAAAAGAATAGGTGTGATCAAAATTCGATAGGAAAATCAAAGCAGACAAACATGACATATGTGCACGATGAATATTGGATATTCCTAACGAATGAACTCAAATGCTTCCTTTGGTGTAAAAGATTGGAAATATAAGACATTGACTATATCAAATCTGCAAATCAAAGCTCAAAGTGATTTCTACACCAATAATGTCCAAAATGATTTTCATGCTTTTTCAGGACTTTCAAGGAAGTGCAAACCCGTTTTTCAATCTCCAACCAAACTCCCTCAGATTTATATTGTGAATAGAGGAATACTAAATTCTCAAACTTTGGAGAATTGGGTGAAACCTAAATGGCCCATATTTGGCATGAATTGCTTTTTATTGCCTTATCAATTTTTTCGGGCTCTTTAACCTCTTAGGACCTCGGATATTAAAATTCCTCCATTTTTTAGGTCCTTTTCAATGGTGGCTTTTGCGCAAAGGATAAAAATCAACTTTCGCAGCCCCTCCCCGTTTTTCAATTTAACACACAGTCTCACCAAAACGGTTTTAACATGCAATCCAATCTTGTCAAGTTTTATCGCATTTTATACATTGTATACACAGGATTGAGATGGAAACACTCAAGCCAACAAGAGATTAACAAGTGCAACAATCAAATATATCCGTGCATGTGTGCAATAAAGGATATAGGAGTCAAGCATGTAGGAAATATCACTAATTACATCTCAAGGACGCCAATCAATGTTAAGCACATGGATGAAATGATGTAGCCTCTCAAATCTCTATCAAACAGTCACATGGATATATGGAATGAAGTTGTGACTTGGCTATCTTAAATGCTCATCCATAAAAGGAAAATCTCTTTTTGAATTTTTCAAAAATTTTATCAAAATAAAATCTTTTTGTGTTTTTCTAAAAATTTTCTAAAAAGAGAATCTTTTTGTATTTTTCAAAGAGTAATAAAAAAATACATAAAAGCTGTACAACAAATCTATGGTACATATAAAACAGACTAGCAATAGGAAGCATATGATATGAACATGAAGAAGCATCCTATTCTAGACATAGACCAACCCCTCAGTCAACTGTGCAAAACCCCAAAGACTTCCTAAGACTCTCAAATCTAAGGGCATCTAAAGGTTTCGTGAAAATATCGGCTAACTGACGGTCGGTAGGAACAAAACTCAGGGTTACGACCTTCTCCTCAACTAACTGACGTATAAAGTGCTCGCGTAACCTGATGTGCTTTGTGCGCGAATGTTGGACAGGATTGCGGGATATGTGTATCGCGCTCGTGTTATCACAGGAAATGGTCATGGTGTCCTGTGAAATCCCATAATCCTCCAACATTTGCTTCATCCACATGAGTTACGTGCAACAACTCCCGGCGGCGTTGTACTCAGCCTCCGCAGTGGACAAAGAGATGGAGTTTTGCTTCTTGCTCAACCAAGAGACAAGAGCAGAACCAAAGTAGAAACATCCACCAGAAGTGCTCCTACAACCATCTATGTCCCCGGCCCAATCGACATCCGAATAGGCGGATAAACGATCATCGGTATCGAAGGAATACCAAATACCGTATGAGTGAGTCCCACTCACGTATTTGATAATACGTTTTAGAGCGAGTAAGTGTGACTCTTTAGGAGACGCCTGATAACGCGCACAGACTCCAACACTAAAGGCAATGTCGGGACGACTAGCAGTCAAGTAGAGAAGACTGCCTATCATACTCCGATATAAGGTTTGCTCTACGTCCTTGCCTGAAGTGTCCTTACTAAGCTTGGTAGTGGTACTCATAGGTGTACGAGCATGCTTAGCGGAGTCTAAACCAAATTTCTTCACTAGGTCTCTAGCATACTTGGATTGGGAGATGAACATCCCATCCTCTAGCTGACAAACCTGGAGACCAAGGAAGAATGTAAGCTCACCAACCATGCTCATCTCAAACTCACTTTTCATCTCCTCCTCAAAGTGGTGAGCATGCTGGGAGCAAGTGGATCCAAAGACTATGTCGTCCACATAGACTTGGGCAACCAAGATAGCACCATCATCTCTCCTGACGAACAACGTCATATCAACTCCCCCTCTCTTGAAGCCACGGGCTAAGAGATAGGAAGTAAGCCTCTCGTACCAAGCACGGGGTGCTTGCTTCAAACCATACAAGGCTTTCCTCAGATAGTAGACGTGCTCAGGGTGCTGAGGGTCTTCAAACCCTTTTGGTTGTTCCACATAAACCTCCTCCTGTAGAATGCCATTCAAAAAGGAACTCTTGACATCCATCTGGTATACTTTGAAGTGCAAATGACATGCGATGGCGAGTAGAAGACGGACGGACTCAAGCCTCGCAACAGGAGCAAATGTCTCCCCAAAGTCTACACCCTCTATCTGTGTGTAGCCTTGAGCGACCAACCTAGCCTTATTTCGGATTATGGTACCATTTTCATCCATTTTGTTCTTAAAAATCCACCGGGTACCTATCACATTAATCTCACTAGGTCGGGGGACAAGTTCCCAGACATCATTCTTTTTAAACTGAAGCAACTCATCCTGCATAGCAGATATCCAGTGTTCATCCTTGAGTGCTTCTTTATGGTTCTTGGGCTCGACTTTGGATGTGTAGCAAAGATGGCTAACAACGTTCTCTAGCTGAGCACGAGTCTTGACCCCTAGAGTGGGATCGCCAACAATGGCAGAAGGGTCATGACTCTTTCGAACCCAAGCAGGTGTGTCCCCTAACACAGGAGTAGGGTCCACAGAGTGTGAGAGAGGAACAGGTAAATCACTATCAGAACAGTCCTCATCCTCACACTGAAGATTAGGATCAATAACCATCGAAGGTTCGTCATCTTGCACGGTAACGTTTATTGATTCCATAATCCTAGAGCTCTGCAGGTTAAAAACTTGGTATGCTCTACTATTCGATGAATATCCTAGAAATATTCCCTCGTCGCTCCGGGAGTCGAACTTTCCTAATTGCTCTCTATCCCGTAGGATGTAGCATTTACTCCCAAAAACACGAAAATACGCCAGGTTGGGCTTCTTGCCGGTCCACAACTCATAAGGTGTCTGTAGTGTGTGTGGACGCAAATAGACCCTATTCACCGTGTGGCATGCAGTAGACACTGCCTCTGTTCAAAATCTCCTAGAGACTTTACGACCTAGAAGCATAGATCTAGCCATCTCTTGGATCGTTCTATTCTTTCTCTCAACAATCCCATTTTGCTGAGGAGTTCTCACAGCAGAAAACTCATGTTTGATCCCAAGGCTATCATAATAAAGATATACTTTTGCTTCCTTAAATTCAGTGCCGTTGTCACTACGTATCCTATTAATAGTGACTCCATGTTGATTTTGCAGGACACGGCACTTGGTCGTTAAGAAATCTACAGCATCGGATTTCTCTCTCAGAAAACCTACAATGGAGTACCTGGAGAAATCATCTACCATCACGAGGATGTACCTCTTACCACCTAGACTCTCAGTACGAGTGGGACCCATAAGATCCATGTGAATCAACTCCAGAACACGAGAGGTGGTAATGGAATGCAACTTCCTATGAGGACTACGAATTTGTTTTCCCAACTGACAGGGTCCACAAACGGTCGAAGTTGACTTTCCAAGAGATGGTAAGCCACGTACTAGGTCTTTCTTAACAAGATGAGACAAATCTCTTACGTTCACGTGACCTAGACGTTGGTGCCACAGATCCATAGGAGTGATCGTGGCGCTGTTGCAGACAAGTGAGGATTTGGGCTCAGTCCCATAACAGTTATCCTCTGTCCTCACCCCTTGCACTAATAGTTTACCGGCTTGATTATAGACCTTACAAGCTTCCCGGTCAAACTTTACTGCAAAGTCATCGTCGCACAGCTGGCTGATGCTGAGAAGGTTTACTTTTAAACCTTTGACGTACAAGACATTTTCCAGCTTAGGATGTCCTGGTAACTCTACAGTACCTCGTCCTACAATGCTAGATTTACTCCCATCTCCAAAAGTAACTCTCCCATCATCATAATCCTCAATCTGAGTAAAAAGGGAGACATCACCTGTCATGTGTCTGGAGCATCCACTGTCAAAATACCACTGAGAGGTATTATGTGCTTTGAGAGAAACATGAACAACAAGGGCCTTTTTCTCTTTCTTAGGAACCCAAGAATAGGTAACCTTTTGTTTACCGTTGTTGTTGTTGGTTTTAGCCGGAATGCGGGAAGCTTTTATGGACGGTGAGGACATTCGTCGGAATTCCTCCATCAAACTCTGTGATGTGGCGGCTAGAAACTCAACTTGCTCTCTCAGACTAGCAAACTCATCAGTATGATGTGGGGGAGCAAAAGTACGTCGTGTCCGACCAAATCTATAGCAAAACTCCCTAAGGTGTCCATTTCTTTTGCAATGGGAGAAAAAGGGCACAGTATTAGGAGGACCTTGGTTTGCTTTTCTTGGTCGAACTCTCCTTCTTGGTTTTTGATGACGGCCATAAGGAGTCGTAGTAAACTCAGGAATTGGTCCTGGTGCAATTTGAGACGTGGAGGCACCATCAAAACCAATTCCTTGCCTGTCACCAAAACCTAAAGCGGGACCGAGGAGCATCTTTCCCATCTTCCCATATCTGTCCTTGATTTGTACCTTGACTTTCCTAGCTCTCTCAAGGTCATGATTAAGCTGAGCAACAAGGGCTTCAAGTTTCTTCCGAGTCTCCATGGAGGAATGGAGCTCACTAGTAAGACTAGCCACTTGTTTAGTCAAGTCCACTTTCTCTTTCTCAAAACTGCTCTCTCTCTCTAAGCCAATTCTCTTTACTAACCCAGGCAGACTCTCTCTCTCTCATGGTGGTGCAGGTGGAGGACTCTCTCTCTCTCGTCTCTTCTAACTCTCCTTATAACGCGGTGATCCTAAGAACTAATGCCTTGTTACGTTTTTTAGTTTTGAAAGACTCATTATATAACTCGGCGTAGGCGCGTTGAAGGTTACTCTCGTCCTCACTACCTTCCTCCTCTCCCTCACTCTCTTCGCTCTCTCTGTCGAGGTGTCCCTGTGAAGTAGCATCCTCATCGTCGTGAGATGCACTAGGAGTACTCACATGACTGGCCATGAACGCGGTGAAGTTACGCTCATGCGGTGACTCATCTCCCGAGTCCACCGACTCGACCTCACTGTCGTCACTAAGGGTAGCATTTAGGACAGCTTTACCCTTTTCCCTATTCAGACGAGTGGCACACTCAAACGCTCTGTGTCCCTTACCGTCGCACTCAAAACACCTCTCACTGTCTTTAGGGGTTCTTTGAAATCTTTCTTTTCAAACTTATTTTTCTGAAAATTCTTTTTATCTTTGAAGTTTCCACCTTTTTTAAATTTCAGAATTTTCTTGAAGTTTTTAGCAAATAATGCCAAATCATCTAAGTCAAACTCACATTCAGAATCAGAATTTTCTATCTTTCTAGATGACTCGACTTTCTTTCTTGCTGACCCCTCACTTTTTCTCTCTTGGGCTTTAAGGGAAATTCCCTTATCTTTTGGCTTGGCAGATTTAGGAAACATGTCTATTTCATAAGTTTGTAAATCTCCTACCAGTTCTTCCAATTTTAGTGTATTTAAATTACCCAAGGAATTTAGCACAGTGACTTTAGGTATAAAACGCTTGGGAAGGGAACGAAGAATCTTTTTAACAACTCTAGCATTAGGAATATGTTCACCAAGATTAAAGCTAGTATTAACAATGTCAGAAAGCCTAGCATAAAATTCATCAAAACATTCATTTTCATGCATGGTGATGGTTTCAAATTGAGTTGTTAAATTTTGCAATTTTGACTCTTTAACAGCATTTGTTCCTTCATGGGTAAGTTGCAAAACATCCCATGCCTCCTTTGACGTGGTGCACGTCATAATGCGTTTGAACTCATCAGGTGTGACAGACCCAGAAATAGCGCCTAGACCCTTAGAATTGAAAGAAGACCATTTAAATTCTTCATCAGTCCAAGAAATGTCAGGTTTCAAGTTGGTCACATTATCAACAGTCACAGTGGGAGGAGTCCACCCTCGTTCAACCAAAATCCATACACGTTCATCAATGGCTTTTAAAGCCGACCTCATACGGGCTTTCCAATAAGCATAATTTGACCCGTCAAAAATAGGCATTTTATAATATGACTTCTCCATTTGAACACGCACTTTTTCAAAAATCAATTTTTTCAGAAAATTGATATCTTAGAAAAATTTTGCGGAAAAAGGAATACGCGATAGATTAGCGTAACCCGCTCTGATACCAATTTGAAAGAGTTGGCGCTTGCGTTCAATTAAGAAGTAATATAATAAATACCTTTTTAACCCAAATTAACCCTAATCATGCAACTAGGTGTGATTGAAACAATATGAAATCATGCAAGAATTATTCAACACACAAAGTTAAGGAAAAATCCCCCACAGGGGCAAAACCATTTGTATATCACTATAATTTGTAAGAGAAACGGCTTACAATCGGATTACACTGAAATACAAGTTTTTGACTAAGAATTACCCTCGGGTATCGGATTCTGTAATTGCGGCTGGAATATCCCTTTCCAGTAGGGTTGGCGGCTGGAACTATCCCTGTCCAGTAGGGTTGTAATGAAGAGGAAGGAACGGTCCACTTCACAAGGGTTGAACAGCAGCAATGGTGTTCTTGGGTTACCAGAATTGATTCACAATAGGTTTGGAAGTTGTGTGAATCGAGGGTATGAATCAATGGACTCAAATACCATGAAGGCCTTAGAGTTTATCTACTCTGGAAATCGTGTATAAGCCTTAAGAAAACCAACTCCCCGATCGTGGTATAAATAAGAATTCATTTGCCCTAAAAATCTCCACACGATCTGTTCGCGGTTATCCAGGGTGGACCGATCCGGGCATTAGGCGGATCGGTCCGATGGCATACCGGTTCTTTTGTTTTGAGGCTGATTCGGTTTGCATTCGGTTCGGTGCTCACTGGCTTCAATGTGCAAGGCGGATCGGTCCGGCAGGGAGGCGGATCGGTTCGGAAGCGGATCGATTCTTTTAATTTCTTGGCGGACCGATCCGGGATGTTAGCGAATCGGTTCCTTTTTCATTGAGGCGGACCGGTCCAGCTGACTGGATTTCTGATTCCTTCCTTGATTCGATAATCGGATTCCGTTGATGACAATGTGGACATGAATTTCTTCAACGGTGTTACGGCTAATGACATATACAAGTATGTTGGACAAAATGTCCTTACAAATACAAACATACAGTCATTTTTATTTAAAATGAGCGACTAAAATGCATCTATTCGGGGCATAAATTATACACTTTTGGGTGCCTATCATGCCATCCCCAAACAGAACATTGCTAGTCCTTGAGCAAAAATAGAGAGAAAACAGAGATAAGTAACCAAAAGTGTGCCACTTTTGCAGGCACGGGATTGCACTTAGCATGTGCAACAAGCCATTAAACCTATAGGTTTCCCTACATGACGAGTGGTGTCTCGTGAGGGTTTGCAATGAATGTACCCACAAAATTCCAAATTTTATTGAATGGGGTTTCTTATTTAACAATGAAACGCTATACAATCCAACTTAAAAGGACATCAAGGAACATCGTATTCAACTATCAAAATGATATATAAAATTACTTAATACCAAAAACGTAATCCTTCTTAAAACTCAGCATGTGTTAGTGTGAAACAATCTTAAGTATCATTAGAGTAATTATTATATCTCCTTTATAAAATCAACGTTTTGACTTCAATTCTCACTCGATATATCTCTCTGAATCGAACTCTCTAAGAATTGGGTAAGTGTATCTCTCTAGTGTGTGAGGATGTGAGTAACTATAAACAAGTTCAAATGTCTCAGACACTTCATAGAAAATGACAGATACATGAAAAAAAATCAGATGTCATGAACAAATGCCAACCACTGTGTTGAGAATGTCGAGTTATTCACCATACAATCTTCTCATTTTCCCGAACACTTTACCAAGGGTGAAAATGAGGTTTATGTAAGGTATGAGGGAAAAATGAAGAAGATGAATGATATGATGGAAGTGTTTTGAGAAGCGTGTGACACAAGAATAACTAATATCTTCATTTTTTGAATTTATGATTGCATGCTTTTTTTCTTCTTTTTTTTTATTTTTTTTACTACGATGCATTTTTTGTTTTCATAATAAAAATGAAGACAATTTACATTGATAATTTTAAACACTTTTTTTTCTCAAAAATTATGGTAGTGATGGGGAATGATATATGGCTAGTGTTTGGGACATATATGGATAAGGAAAACATGGAATGATAATAGGTAGAGTGAAGAGTAAAAATGGTAAGTGCATGAAAAAATCGGTTTAGTGCTCGGGACAAACTATAAGACACATGTTTCTTACAACTCGAAAGTAATGTCATTCTCAATGATTATGCCAAATTTAAAAAAATAATGAGATCATGCAACGACTGAATGTAGTACCCAAAGAAAGTTGAGTCAACTTGTGACTCGAAGATACGTACAAATCCTCAAAAATGTGAAAAGATCAAATCTACGGGTTTAAGTCGCCACTAGTGATCTTTTAAGGCTCTCTTGAGAATATAGTTACTCTTCAACTTTTGATTGTAAACGTGATAGTGCAAATTGCTGAGTTTAGGAATTGATAGTGCAAATACGTTTTAAGAGGTATTAATTAATTTATTTGTAAAAAGCATAATTTTAAGTTCGAACACTTGTATTCCGAGACTTCTAAAAGAGGGATGATAGAAAATTCATGTTATAAAAATTTATTTTTAACTACACAAAAAGTTTAAAATCACTTGTTTCTGAAAATTTTCAAAAGAGGTATAATTTTGATAAATTTACCACCCCAAAACAAAAGAGAACTTCGTCCTCGATGTTAAAAATATATATATAAATAAAATGCACAAGGGAGGAAAGATATTACCATAATGAACCACTAGTGAAAATGTATCGCATTCGGGAGCATAGATGAAACCTGAAGAACAGATGCGACTCAATAATATGATGAAGTCTATAAAGCATGTGACACCACACCAAATAGGAGAGGACTCATACTCATAAACAATAAACGATGGGCTGCCTCCCGGTAGTGCTAAGTTTAACATCTTCAGCCAGACCAAACTAATCTCACCCTAAAGATAAGATCTATGAAAGTGCGGGGCGACAAAAAATTGGGGTGATTATAATCACCCCCAAATAAGACTGAAGCGTCAGTATTATTGGATAAATGCGAAAATAGGTCAAAGCACTTGTATGGAAAAGTGCATCACACGATGCAAAGCATCGGTGGACCATGGGTGGGTGGGTATCAGGTTAAGGATGAGAAAGGCAGGGAATAATAAACATCGATCACGGGTCTTATTGAGCGTAAAGGAGAGGAGCAACAAGGGCCCTATAAGCATGATGATCAAATTGTATAGGGAGGCAAAATGGTTTGGAAATAGTCGTAGAAAGTGCATGACCATTCTATAAATGGATGATGATAGTGGTCGCTCCGTGACACGTCAGGGAGCTCTAAATGGAAAAAAATCAACATCATAAGGAAGTGGTGTGCATAGAGTAATAAGCTTGGAGTCACGTATGGGGAGAGTAGCATGCATACTCACACGGATGGTGGGGTTGATGAAAAATGCAAGTGTGGGCTCGTGGAGCTCTAGGGTGGAGGTTGGGTGGAGGTGAGGACCTAAATGCGTAGATGGGAACAGTTGAGGTGAAGTAACAAGGTCCAAATCAAGTGGTGGGGTGGTATGGAAAGTGGGTGGGTCGAGTGGGACAAAAGGTATGGAAGACAATCTAACTCGGAAGTAGGAGAGACACACTCCGCATTAGGCTTAGAGTGATCCTCAAGGGTACTTGCAGGAGGAGGTGTGAAAGTGAACGAGGAAGTGATCAAATTAGCCACCCTAAAGTCACCATCCGAAGTGGGGGGGAAATCTAACAAGGCATCCAAATCTAAGAGAGATGAATCGACATTTATATATGACTCAACGGGAGTCAAGCATGGTGGGAGAGGATCCATATCCAGAGAGGTGAAAACTATCTCGAATTCAATCTCAGGACAGTGGGAAGAACTCGCAGCCGGAGCTAACCTATAAGGAATTTGTTCCTCGGGAACACATAAGAAAGGATCAAAAGGTGTAGGATCGGGAATAAATAAGGATTTTATGGATGGAGAAAGGCAAACCTCAATGGTGGGTTCGAGAGGGTAGGGCGGTGTAGGGTCATTATCACAATCAATGGATATGTCAATGCAATTGTCAACTTGGGGCCCGAGCCACGGGATGGTCTCAACTTTAAGATTCTCAAGATGATAAGGTTGGTCACACTCAAAATCAGTGGCACAATACGACATATCATCGTCCCACAAGGGTGCAACAATGGGTTGACTGGGGGTGAGATACGACTCGTTCGCACACTCAAATTCATTTAATCGGTGTTCAAACCTTTGAAGGGATTCTTTTTGAGAGTGAAGAGTGTGCGCGAACTTTGTCAAGAGGCGTTCGAGAGCATATATGCAAGGTGGTGGGGAAGTGGTAGTGGGTAGTGGTGGACACAACTCACTATAGACACTAGGATGAGGAGAATGATTATATGAAGTGTGGGTAATGGGGTCAAGTTGGTCATACAGGGGAGAAGCATCTCCGTGAGAGATAAAAGGTTGATCGGCACAAGGAGCATAGTAAGGGGATTGATAGGTATGAGGTGCACGAGGTGGCGATGACGACTGTTGGGATTCATATTGCATGGAATGGTGATCAAGCCGCCATGAATATCCGGGGTACTCATACGCCTCGATATTACATATTTCGTGACAATGCACAGAGGGTGGGTCCAAAACAGTGTCATAGGGATACACATGTTCCATGGTGAGTTCAAGTGGAGAGAAAATAAATGGACACTCATGGAACAACTGATCGACAAGAAAGTAGTGTGTGCACGGTGAAGCATGGGATGTGTTGACACTCAGCACCGGAGGCGGTGGAGTAGGAGATGTGGGAATGGACGACACATAAGTATCAACGGTGGGAGTTTGAGATTTAAAGACATGAATTAATGAATGGAGGTTCGATACGGGCTCAACGTCAAACAAGCTTCAAGAGAATGGGAAATGGATAAAGTATTCCCGTAAAGGACGTTCTTCGACCATGATGAGAGAATTATTTTTAGCTTTTTAAATATTTTTCAAAAGAAAAGAAAATCTTTTTGTGATTTTTGAAAATAAGAACAGGAAAATCTTTTTGGCATTTTAAATATGGAAAAAAGGAAAATCTTTTAGGGATTTTTGAAAGTAATTTAAAAAAAAGGAAAATATTTTTGGGATTTTTCGAAAAAGGGGAGAAAATGGGCTCGCGATTTGGACGAACAAACTAAAACCGACTACCGAAAGAATTGAATTGGACACACAAGAGTCAAAGAAAAATTCTAACGAGCACGTAGCCAATTATTATCTTCAAAATTAGTGAAAGGGGTAGTAAAATTTTAATTAAGTCCGCGGGAGACAAAAATCACGGAATTTATCTTTGTGATAGCCTTTTTCAAAAATGTGTTCCTACTGGACTAGCTAGTTGATCGATTTTAATTTTAATGATAGCTAGGGTAGCACACAATGGATAAGCAAGTGACTCGGGTGATGAAATCCCTTCTCGTTTCAATGATCGGGTCTAGACCTTAGGTTAATTAATTCATCAACCCATTAAATTGAAGTGAGATGCAAAAATTAAAAGCACATAGGAGAAATAATCACACAAAAATTAAACTCGCTTGCAGGAGATTCACGAGTGATAAAGAGTTTACCTCCCACAGTTTTTACATGCGTGGGGTGAAGACCGAGTTGAGTCAGGGGGATATTTTGCCTATCACAGTCTACCCCGAGAGTCCTATCGACCCAAAGTATAGAGGCTTCAAAAATCCTCGTCGTTGGACGTGCTCTCTCTACCTTGTCTGGTTTCCCTTTTTGTTTTTTATGAATAACTATTACAAATAAATCGGTGTCAAATGCACCAAAATAAATACAAAGCTTCAAAAATCCTATACAACCCGTCTAAGGAGGAGGGGGGAGGAATACTCATTACAACTAAAAAAAATTACTAGTCTTCAATTTGTCTCCACGTTATGAAAGCGATAACGACGCCATATGATAAAAGGCTTCTATGTATTCCCCGGCAATGGCGCCATTTGATAAATGACTTTTTCGCGTATGGTCATTGTCTTCAAAAGCCAATCTCAAAACTCCTTGAACTACCTTCAAAACTTTTCTAAAACAACTCGTATTGCGATAAGTACGGGTATCAATCCAACTTCCAAGGTGAAACAATTATTGGGAACACTTGCAAATTTTTTTCCTAAATTTTTTTTTTAATTTTTATTTTTTTTTAAAACAACTTCAAGGGAAAATTAATTAATAAATGCTAAAAATTACGAAATGACTAAATAACGAAAAATAATGTGCAAGCGAGTGTGAAAAATGTGAGAATGTCAAGAGATGGGATTACACCGCATTATCAATTATTCTAATTTCTCAATTTATTAATTTGAAATATTTTGAGATAATATTAAATCGATAATCTTACTCTCGTTACAATTATAAATTTAATAATATCATTTTCAGAAAACTAATTTAAAAATGTCACACGATGATAAAATTAAGAATTATACTATTTTCAACAAAATTACTCGCTAGGAACAATTTAATAAAAACAGTATAAATTCTCAAATTTCAACACACAATTAATATTCAAATTTTGAAAAAAATATCTCTAGTTCGATTCCTATATTCAAACATTAATTTTTACAATTAATTTACCAACTCTCGTTACATAAATTAATTGGTGACAGATAAAAATTAACTTTCCTAGAATTATAATAATTAATGAATTTAATTAATTAATATAATATCCTACACAGTGCATCCCACTCCTTGAAAAGGGTGACTAGCCAAGCATAATAAAATAATTAATCACAATCACAAACATGGAACAACAATTTAAAGAGTAGAGCAAGAAATATAATACACAAAAGTCTCCCTTTGAATTGATTCCTTGAATCGCGTTTATGCACGTGTGTCCCAGTGTTGTCACAAATCTAACACTTGATTACACACACAAAAATTGAAAAACGGAATCTAAAAAACTATTCTAAAACTAAACTAAATTTTTTTGTTTTTTCTGAATTTTTTATGTTCTTACTATGTACATAATATACACAATATCTCTCTCTATTTCTATCTCTCCTCTTTTTGCAGTCTCCTCTGATATGAGAGTCCTTTGATTAATGAGCTGGCTCTTCCCTTTTTATTAGCCCATGAATAGTTGTGGATGGGAGATATTGGTGGGATCTCATTTAGGCTAAGTCAAAGTAGATATTTGGAGGGATTTTATTTTCCTCATGTCGTTTTGTTAGCTTGACTTTGTTCCTATTTTAGTGGAGATAATGACAGGTGAAGAAATCGGGTAAGGCAAAGGGACGAAATGGGTATGGAATGGGTTTTCGGGTATGAGGATCCGGGCGATGGGAATTAGTTCCGTAATTGGAGGCCCGGCAGGTGGATGAAGATGGGCAGCAAGGGGGTTGGAATTTCAGAGTTGTGTCGACGGTTTTGGGTGCTGGCGTGGCAGGTGGTGTGCGATTAAGGGGGGTTTCGGGATGAGGGGCATCGAAGTTCGTGGGAACCGCAGGTGGTTCCGAGTTTAGTTGGGTCGTGGTTGAGTGTGAGGTCAGGTTTTTGGCAGAATCGATTTCGAGTTTCACGGGTCTTATATGTGGATCGCGGGTCTGGGATGATGGCAGCTGGTCCGGTCTGTGGTTTGGCTATGGTGAGAGGGATTCCAAGTTGTAGCATGTATGGGGTGTTGGTTATGTTGGTGAGTGAGAATGTGAGTGTTGGGGTGTTTTGTGGAGGATTGTGTGTGTTAATGGTGGAGGATAGAGAATGGTAGAGTTGTTGGGGAAGAAGATGGGATAGGGTTTGTTGTGTGTGGTGAGGGTATATGGAGTTATGGTGTGTGTGTAAGTTTGTACACCAAAAAAATGAAAAATAAACTAACTAAAATCCTAAAAAATATAAAATCTAATAAAAATAAAAATAAATAAAGTTAAATCTATTAACATTAAATTCCTAATCTATAAAATAAAACTCAAATAATAAAATAAAAGAACTAAAAATAAAAACTAAGTCCTAAAAGAAACAAAATCTAATAAAAATAAAAATAAACTCCTAAAAACCAATCCGAATAAAATAAAATAAAGATTAAAGATTAAAAACTAATAAAAATCAAACTAAAATACACTAATAAAAATCAAACTAAAATACACTAATAAAAAGGAAATAAAAAAAATTGCAAATAAATCCTAAAAATTATAAACAAATCTAAAATAAAACAACTCAAAATAAAAAATCTAAAAATTAATAAAAGTACAAAATCAACACATATCGGGCTCGGGTAGGTTTTGGCTAGGCCTGGGCTAGGTTAGAGTTACACTACTGGTTCGGGGCAACGGAACTCATCGGGCAAGCTCATAAATGGACTTTAGACTTCGCGGTGGCCTTAATCTCTTTGATGAACGCTTTTGACCGCTATTGTGTCGCAATTTCTCCGATTTATCAATATTATACCGCAACATCATATTGACCTGAGAAATAAACAAATACGAACATAAGGTCATTTTTATTAAAAACGAGTGACTAAAATGCATCTATTCGGGGCATAAATTATACACTTTTGGGTGCTTATCAACACCCTTAAAATACAGAATCGCTCCCAACCTGCCATAACAAAGTCAGGGTGTGAGCCTATGCCCAGTGAAAAATATACAAACGAAACATATAATTGAATGACAGAAAGTAGATTCGATATGTTATGCCTACGTGCACCTGCAATTACATAGTATGCATATACATACATATACATATACGAAATGAATAATAAAGGTTTTAATTTCGAAAATCTTACTTATCCAGGTTAATTTACCTTAATCTTATAAAAGACTTCATTTACTCATTCTTAGCACTTCTCACTTTATTTAACACACCCGGTTCAACAATTGAAACCATTACATTTGATTTATTCGGTCACATTCCTTTACCCTTTTTATATTATCCAACACACTATAGTATTTTTATTGAAACTTTAACACATGCGACCCCCATGTAAGAAATTACTTATTTAATCTTTGAAACCTCTTTACAACACATTTTTGTGTTAATTATGGGTTTAACCGCTTAGGTTGCTTAGTCACCCATTTATCCACTCATTTTACCCTTATCCTACTTTATGGACATTTATCGATTATACATTTACTTGTCCATTTTAACCTTTATCGGAACATTTATTTATTCATTCAAGTTAGGTAGTATTAACACATTTTACTACACAACCCATTTCTTAACATGTTCCTTATTCTTTTTATCTTTTCTCGGAATCTTCTAATACTACATACTTTAATGGGCTCGAGGCCGCCGGCTATGCCCACCATGTTCTATGGCCAGTGGTTTGGGGCTTTTCATCCTAGGGCTCCGAGCCCTTCTTGCTTATCCCAATTTTATTGGAGTCCTTTTAATGTGTTTTAACATTTTATAAATGTCCACATCACCCACCTTTCCTTTTCATCCGACAGAAGACAAAACCCGGGGTTACATCCCAATTTATGTTACACTTTGAAATTTTAGCTTTTCATGTCCTTTACACTTTAATCTTGATTTTTATTCCAAAAATCATATTCATTTTGGACCACTTTGTGCAAAAACTTTCCAATATTATTACTTCATAAAAATGTTCCACTTTAAGTAAAATTACAATTTTACTTATTTGTTTCCAAAATCACCTTCTACTCCATTTTCAAAAGTGTTAATTTCCCCAAAACACTATTAATTCATCCATCTTAACTCCTTAAGTGTTTTAAAACCTTAACACCCTTATAGCCTTGGAGTAATATTCTCTTTATTTTGAAACACCTTCACCTATTTGGTCCTTTTCAACTTCATAGGAGTTAATCTTTTACAACACTACTAAGTTATACACATTAACTTTTCCATGTTTATCCATTAACACTTATTGAATACCTTTATCAACAATTTCCTAAACCACACATTTCTTTACTTTCTTTATTCAAGAATTTCATTTACACTTAAGACTAATTATATAAGAAAATACTATTTCTTTTATTTTACATGTAGTTTTACACTATATCTTTATCACACTTTAAACCTTCTTTTCACACACTTTTAAATACAAGAATTTCTATATTTCATGTTTAAACCCAAAAAATTCTTCTTTAAACTTGTTTATACACCAAGTACCAAAATACTACAAGTTAAAACACATGAGAAGATGGATTTTAAACCTTAAAATACTATTAAATAGATTAAACACATTTTTCATTCTAGAAATTTGTTATGCTTGCAAAAATAAATTTTCAAGACATAAAAGACATTTAATTTCCTCAGACTTAACAAATGTTTATTTTTCATAAAATCATCATTTTTGTAAGAAACATTATTTCACCAATGTTATTAAAATAAATCATTATTCTTAAACATTTTACTTCATAAAATATTTAATCATCAATCTTTATAAAAATAAACTTTTTCCACAAAGTAACAACTCTTAATATTTCAAGACTTTAAAATATTTATCCATTCTTTATTTTCAACAAAATATCATTTTCCAAAATTTGATTTCAGAAAAATGTTTGTTAATTCCACATATTAATTACACTATTAAACTACATGCACTCATAAAGTCTAACTACATGACTACAAATGTGCAAAATAAAGTCTTACACTAAGATTAAATTTTTTCCACCTCTAATGGCTCCAATAGTGGTAGAAATATTGGTGTAGGAGGAGCAATTCCCACATCCAAAGGTGGCCTCAAGGGGCTACCAAATGCATCCTCCAAAATCCTCCCAAAATGTTCTTCTTCCAATCTTCCAAGAAAGACCCACTTAAAACTCCATGAAAGTCCTCATTATATTTTCCAAAATCCCCTAAAGATGCCTATAAAATTCATAGCTTTACCTCAAAAAGTGTGGAAATAGGTATTGTAGGCTTGAACATCATGGGATATTTCATAAAATGATGGTGGAAAGGTGGTTTGATGGTGGGTGGAGGTATATTATCACCCACCTCTCTCTCCTTCTTACATTTTCTCCTAACCCCAAATAACTCAAACAACCCTTATCAAACACCACCAATCCTTCCAAATCCCATTTTTGCCCATATGGGCTTTCCAGACTTCGACAACTCAACAATTCAAGGATCGGAAACATGACAACGCACAAGGTCAACTGAGATTAAAAATTCGACTTACGTCATTCGAATGACTTCCCTATGTCGTTAGAACTATAGATCGTGCGACCTTTCACGCGACCTGTTACTCTAAGTCAGTAGCACGTCGTTAGAAGCCCTATATCTAATGACCTTCTCGCGACATAACTTTGTCGTTTGAACGACATACCATTGTCGTTCGAACGATCCATTTTTCTTCTTCTTTTGTTTTTCTCATATTTTTACCCATAATTCTTCCATAGCTATCATTAACTCCTCAAATCATTTATAATCCATAAATAATTTAATTCAATTACAGGAGCGGGATATTACAATGCTCGCGTATGCTAATGTGCTTCACGAATGAATGTTGGATTGGATTTTGGGATATGTGAATCGTACTCATGTTATCAAAGGAAATAGTCGTGGTGCCCTGTGAAATCCCATAATCCTCCAATATTTGCTTCATTCACAAAAGTTACGAGCAATAAGACCCGATAGCTATGTACTCAGAGTAGAAATACCCATCCAAAGTGCTCAACCAAGAGACAAGAGCACTCTCAAAGTAGAAACATGTAATACCTCGTATTTTTATGACTTTTAATTTTGGGGATTTATTAAATTTAATTAGAGATATTAAATTAATATTAATCCGAAAAATCATTTAAATACTTACTAGTGTGATGAGAGTTAGTAATTATTTTGGTGTAAATTACTTTATGGGTAAAGTACGTAGTGTAATTTAATTTAGTAAAAATTATCACGAGAATCTAAGTTGATAATTTTGGAAATTTATCGGAACGCGCTTGTGTCGTGTCGAAATTAATTTCGAACTATTAAAAGTGAATAAATTATAAGTCACCTGTATGGTCATTTTGAGTGCGTCAATGTGTCAAAAGGGTCGAGATAGTCAAAATAATGTACCCGAGGGTTTAGTTTGAGTCTCGGGGTATTTTTAGTCCTAATTAACACCCCGGGAGGGCGTTTTGGACATTTTACATTTTTGGGAATGAAAACCCACGAAAATTCTAAGAGTATATCAGATCGTAGGAGTCATCTTCTAGGATTAGAATAAGCTTAAACCAAAGACGGCCATTGGAGAGGAAGAGGAGAAGATTTCCAAGGAGTTCTAGGCCAAGAACTCCACCGTTTGCACCGCCGTCGCCGCCAAACTCTAGATCGTGCAAGGAGGATCACAACCACGCCAATCTCTCCACAAATCTGAACCAATAATTTCTAAGCAAGTATCTACCTTGATCTATTTCAGTTAATGCTTCAATAATATTAGCCTAGGATTGATTAGGACTAGTTTTTATGAAAGAAAAACCTATTTTGGAGACTTTAATTCGCATGATGTGTAAGTAATAGATGTATTCTGGAAAAACAATTTACATCTAGAGGTAGAACCACGAAATTCCAATAAATTAGGAGTATGAAATCTGGGAAAAGAATAAGAAGAAACTAAACAAAGGAAATATTAGGGTTCTTGATATTTTTATGGATTATGCCCCATTTAATTCGTTATTCATGATGAAAATCCGCATGCCTGACGTAGAATACCACTTATTTGAGGATATAACACTTGTAGTATAAATTTTTGGGAGTTTGGTAATCAAATATATTGGTTTGGATGACTTTGGAAGAAGAAACCCGTAACTGGGAATTCTACAGGTTCGCCATACCTGCTTGATCGATCGATCGACCTAAGATCATCGATCAATTGATGGATCGTTCGATCGAACCCCTGCCATAGATCGATCGATCCCTCCTGGCAGACTTATAATTTCCTTTTTAAGTGATTAATTTCAATTTAAGTGAGTAGTAATCTTTGGACATTTCTATTAAAACATTTTGGGATGTAAAGAAGACCAGTAGGACTTTATAAAAATGGAACCTTTAATGTGAGACGAGATTAACATTTAACGGAGGAGTTTTACACTTAAGGAATAATGGAAACGTGTGTTTCTAAAGGGTGATACTCGTAAGGGAGTTACGTAGTAAAGTAAAAGAGTACCTACTGAAATTACACTTATGAAGATAGGGTTTCACGAGTGTTACGATATAAGTCGGAATAACCCCATAAATAAGAATAAAAGAGATGAACCATTATACGGGATAATCAAATAATGTACAATAAGAATAAATATCATAATTATGGGTCGTGAGAGTGTACCCAAATTTAATATGGGAATAGTAGTATACATATATGACTGTGATTGTGCATATACTATATACGTGTGAAAATCATGCCCGCGCTACTTTCTATCCCTGAGGTTACCGCGCTGGGACAGTCTTATCTCAATGGGACCTTTATGGGGGATATTGATGTAATAACCCGCGTAATTTTGGGCTATTTTAATTAATTTCTGAAAAATGGAGGAAAATAAAGTTTTTGATAAAATTATTTTTACTGCTCAAATATGTTGGTTATTATTTTTAAAGGCGAGAATTTTAAACGGTTTCGAAAACGGAGTTAAAACGGATTTTAAAATGAATTTTAAATGTTTTTAACTCTTGGAGTTGTTTTAACTTCCAACTCTTCGTTTCTTTGCCTTATTTAAAGGAGTCTTTTGGATTCCAACTCTTCATTTCTTTTCATTATAAAAGGAAGTCGTGGGCAACCCTTTTAACATACTTTTGGCACCAATTTTGGCAGAAAATATATTTTATATTCCTCTTCTTTTTATATACACATTGACCCTTGAGATTTGTGAGTTCCAACCTTAGATTAGAGGTGTTCTTGGGGATATTTTGTTGGAGGTTCTTGGAGGAGCTTTTGTAGATCTTTTGAGTTGATCTTGAGGATGTGATCGTTGGTTTCTCATCATGGTTTGAGGTATGGGGTTTTACACAATATGCTCCTTAAATCTCGCGAGTGTCATTCTCTTTGAATTCTTGTTTAATTGAACTCATATTTGAATTGATAAATTCATTAAAATCTGGAAAATAATTGTTGAAATTATTTTGATTCATATGGTATCATTATATTGTTGATGAGCACGTTGTCATGAGATTTTAATATGGCACGGATGTTGGGCACCCGCCAAAATTCTTGTTTCCCGGGCTATGGCTTGATAAATCATATACGGATGTGGTGAGGCCTGGTGACCTGGTTAAAGTGATGTTGATAAATTATAATGATGAAATGCTATTGAGATTTGCATGTTGATTTGAATATTCGTACTCGTGTTGTTACGCCTTATTGCTAATATATTTGTTGAGCATATTTCTTGTCGTATTGCGTACTTCCCCAGATTTTCTTTTAGTGGAAGGTTAGCGCGGATTTTGGGGCACTATGGAGATTGATTTTAGCGAGGATTATTTGAAGTGTAACAACCTGCGTAATTTTGGGCTATTTTAATTAATTTCTGGAAAATGGAGGAAAATAAAGTTTTAGATAAAATTATTTTTATTGCTCAAATATGTTGGTTATTATTTTTAAAGGAGAGAATTTCAAACGGTTTCAAAAACGGAGTTAAAACGGATTTTAAAATGATTTTTAAATGTTTTTAACTCTTGGAGTTGTTTTGACTTCCGACTCTTCATTTCTTTGCCTTATTTAAAGGAGTCTTTTGGATTCCAACTCTTCATTTCTTTGCATTATAAAAGGAAGTCGTGGGCAACCCTTTTAACCTACTCTTGGCACAAATTTTGGCAGCAAATATATTTTATATTCCTCTTCTTTTTATATACACATTGACCCTTGAGATTTGTGAGTTCCAACCTTAGATTAGAGGATTCTTGGGGCTATTTTCTTGGAGGTTCTTGAAGGAGATTTTGTAGATCTTTTGTGTTGATCTTGAGGATATGATCATTGTTTCTCATCATGAGTTGAGGTATGGGGTTTTACACAATATGCTCCTTAAATCTCACGAGTGTCATTCTCTTTGAATTCTTATTAATTGAACTCATATTTGAATTGATAAATTCATTAAAATCTGGAAAATAATTGTTGAAATTATTTTGATTCATGTGGTATCATTATATTGTATTGATCACGTTGTCGTGAGATTGTAATATGGCACGGATGTTGTGAACCCGCCAAAATTCCTATTTCTCGGGCTATGGCTTGATAAAGCATATACGGATGTGGTGAGGCCTGGTGACCCGGTTAAAGTGTTGTTGAGAAATTATATTGATACATGCTTTGAGATTTGCACTTTGATTTGAATATTCGTACTCGTGTTGTTACATTTTATTCATCGCTAACATATATTTGTTGAGCATCTTTCTTGTCGTATTGTGTACTTCCCCATATTTTCTTTTAATGGAAAGATAGCGCGGATTTTGGGGCGCTATGGAGATTGATTTTAGCGAGGATTGTTTGGGAAATATTTGTATTATTTTGATGTATAGAGCATTGAAGATTTGTATTTATTTTTCGAGTTAGATGTTGTATTTATTCGATAGACTTGTTGTATTTGAAGAGATTGAGATTAGTGGATTTATATTATTGTGGATTTATTTAGATGCTCTATACCTTGTCACTTGTGGATTTGGATTTATTTTATCGCATTAGCGCTCCGTTCGCTCTCCCAAGGCGGGCGGGGTGTTACAAATGGTATCAGAGCTTAGGTATACGGCAACCCTCGGGGCTTGGGTTTTGGGTTCATTGCGTGGTTAGCAATTTTTGGAGATAGAAAATTTTAGATGATATTCGTGTTAGGTTTCGAGATTAGAGGTGAGGAATTTATTTTTGGAGACGAAATTATTTTTGGAGATTGTTAGCCTAATTTTTTAGAGTTAGGCATTCGGTGAATTTCGAGGGCGAAATTCCATTGTTAGTAGGGAAGTGTAATAACCCGCGTAATTTTGGGCTATTTTAATTAATTTCTGGAAAATAAAGGAAAATAAAGTTTTAGATAAAATTATTTTTATTGCTCAAATATGTTAGTTATTATTCTTAAAGGTGAGAAATTCAAACGGTTTCAAAAACGGAGTTAAAACGAATTTTAAAATGATTTTTAAATGTTTTTAACTCTTGGAGTTGTTTTGACTTCCAACTCTTCATTTCTTTGCCTTATTTAAAGGAGTCCTTTGGATTCCAACTCTTCATTTCTTTTCATTATAAAAGGAAGTCGTGGGCACCCCTTTTAACCTACTCTTGGCACAAATTTTGGCAGCAAATATATTTTATATTTCTATTCTTTTTATATACACATTGACCCTTGAGATTTGTGAGTTCCAACCTTAGATTAGAGGTATTCTTGGGGCTATTTTCTTGGAGGTTCTTGGAGGAGCTTTTGTAGATCTTTTGTGTTGATCTTGAGGATGTGATCATTGGTTTCTCATCATGGTTTGAGGTATGGGGTTTTACACAATATGCTCCTTAAATCTCGCGAGTGTCATTCTCTTTGAATTCTTATTAATTGAACTCATATGTGAAATGATAAATTCATTGAAATCTGGAAAATAATTGTCGAAATTATTTTGATTCATGTGGTATCATTATATTGTATTGAGTACGTTGTCATGAGATTTTAATATGTCACGGATGTTGTGAACCTGCCAAAATTCATGTTTCCCAGGCTATGGCTTGATAAAGCCTATACGGATATGGTGAGGCCTGGTGACCCGATTAAAGTGTTGTTGAGAAATTATATTGATAAATGCTTTGAGATTTGCATTTTGATTTGAATATTCGTACTCGTGTTATTACGTTTTATTCATCGCTAACATATATTTGTTGAGCATATTTCTTGTCGTATTGTGTACTTCCCCATATTTTCTTTTAGTGGCAGGATAGCGCGGATTTTGGGGCGCTATGGAGATACATATATTTGTTGAGCATCTTTCCTGTCGTATTTTGTACTTCCCCATATTTTCTTTTAGTGGCAGGTTAGCGCGGATTTTGGCGGGCTATGGAGATTGATTTTAGCGAGGATTATTTGGGAAAGATTTGTATTATTTTGATGTATAGAGCTTTGGAGATTTGTATTTTATTTTCGAGTTAGTTGTTGTATGTAATTCGAGAGATTTAGTATTTAATTTGAAGAGATTGAGATTTGTAGTTTCTCTTTTTTTATTGTGGTACTTAGATGCTCTATACCTTGTCGCTTGTGGATTTGGATCTATTTTATCGCATTAGCGCTCCGCTCGCTCTCCCCGGGCGGGCGGGGTGTTACAATTGACTTGTACCCTAAAACATAGGAATCCTTGGTACAGGCTATCGGATCGATAGTCAGACGGTCCTAAGAGACGTGAGGGTATGTCCTGACCTCTTAGTGACTTGGAACTATGCTTCGCCTCAATTGGTATGTGTTTTGTATTAATACAGTTCGAGAGTGATTCCGAACTAGTATTTCCCTTAGTAGAGTGATACGGGGACTAGATAGCAGAGTATGCCAGCACCATAAGGGTGCCGTTGGTATATATATTACATGTGTAGATAATATATATTTAAACTTGAAATTTGGGAACTACCTACTGTGGCTAATAGTACGTAAGTAATAAATAATTATTTCAACTTGGGAATAAGTGTTTGAAAAGTATGATGCAATACTGAGAATCTTTATAATCAAATGAAGTTTATGTGAGCACTTTTCTATTAAATAAAATTAACCTTCTTAACATTAGAAATTTGTCGGCATGAAATCTTGTGAAGTAATTCAAAGATAAGTTAAACTGTTGGGAGTATTAGTGCGATAGGCGTGCACATTAGAAGAGAGGTGAGAATTTCTCAAGGGAGTTCCTCACTAATATGATTGTTGCATTAGCCGGTAAGCATTTTAAATATTTGCTAAATTAATTTTAAACTGTTTTACAATCGGGCTCTGACCCGTTTACTATTTTCTCTTTTCTCTTTTATATATATGTATTTATTACAGGTGCCCAGCCACAGGGGCGTCTTGCATAGGGTCCTTTGGATGAAACGTGTTGCAGCTTAAGTCGGAGTTGCAGGCCTCTTGCTTAGATGAACTCATTATTGATTCCACTTCTAGCTCTATTTTATACAGTTGGTCATGTGTCGCCCTTTTCCATTATTCAGTTGCTTTTATCTGAGATTGTGATTCGTTTATTTCCAGTATTTATACTTTGGGATTATTACTGCCAGGATGTTTTCCTTAAAGTTTTAAAAGTTGGAATTAATTAGTTGGATGCTTAATTGTTTAGGTTATATGTTCCAGTATAGGTATTGTGTGATTCTTAAACTATGGATTATGTAAAGTTTTAAATGTTGGTTTTTAAATGAAACTTGGAGATTGATGTCTTAAAAATGGTTTTGTCACTTAGCTTAATTATTTAGGGTGTTTAATTGGAAAAGTTATTTTTGCGACAGTGATGCTAAGAATGAACCAACCGTTCACCTTGGTTATAATTTAATAAAGGACTGATCACCCGGTATTTAATTAGGCGGGGTGTCACAGGTGGTATCAGATCATTAGGTTCTAGTGTCCTTTAGGATCTGATTGACTTAATTCTCTTTCAGCTTAGCGTTCTTGTTATAGAGCCCTATTTTAGGATTGTTGTATTCTTACTTTTACGATTACGTCTTCAGCTATTTAAGATTTAATAATAACTGTAAACTAATAAATTTCTTTACATTTCAGATGCCTCCGAGATGCGCACCTAAGGATAGGCATGCCCAAGCCGAGCAGCCAGTCGCTCCGGCTCAGGGAACGATGAACGCAATCGAGGTAGCCGCTATCGTTGCTCAGGCGGTGAATGTCACGCTAACGGTAGTGCAGCAGGCTCCACCCTAAGTTCAGGTAGTGGCGCCAGTACCGGCACAACTTCCATCTGCATGGGAGCGAATTAGGGATGCCTTTTAGAAGGCGCATCCCCCAGAGTTTGCGGGTAGTTCGGATATCATTATGGCAAGCCAATGGAAGAAAGATATCCAGAGACATCTGCACATGTACGAGTACACGGACGTACGAAAATAGCTGTTGGCCTCCTTTAAGCTAGTGGGAGCCGCTTTGCATTGGTGGGAATCAACTACCACCTTAGAGGAGAGGGATATTATCATTATTCAGTCATTTTGGGCCCGATTTGATAGCAAATACTTCCCATCCGCCGTGCAGACTGAAATAAGGCGAAAGTTACTAAGTCTGAAATAGGAGAACTCGATTGTTGCTGAGTATGAATAGGAGTTCACAAGACTTCTCACTATAGTGCCAGATGAGGCACCCACTGAGGGAAAGAAGATACTGTTGTTTGTGGACGAGTTGGCTTGGAGGATCCGTCAGCATCTTATATGAAATCTGTCACTAAGTACCTACACGAATGTACTCAATGCTGCTTTGCTACACTGTCAGGATCATCGCTTTCATCTGCAGGGAAGCAAGCGAGCAGGAGAGTTCGGCCACCAGGGTAGGACAGGGGGTAGTGGTGCTAGTGGAGCACTGACATCTCAGGGGCAGGCTCGTCATCATGAGCAGAGTTCCCATAAGGGGGGCCTTGCCAAGCAGCTCCGATTAGGTGACTCCAGGCAGGGATTTGGGGGATTTAGGCAGCGTCAGCAGGGCCAACCTAATCAGCAGGGCCAACATGGTCAACCGCAGGGTCAGCAGCAGGGCCATCAGGGACAACAGTGTTTTCAGCAGGGCCAATGGCGGGGTGGTAACGGCCAGCAAGGCCATAATCAGCAGGGACAAAGGGGAGGAAATTTCAGGGACCGATGCTTTGAGTGTGGTAAAAATGGCCACAGGCGCCAGGATTGTCCAGAGGGTGATAGGGCCCCACAGCAGCAGGGTGCCCGTAATGAGCCACAGAGGCCACTTTTTCCAGCCGCCCTCCCAACACCAGCCCTACCAGCCATTACAGCAGCTTCAGTGCAGCAGGGGCAGTTATAGTACGGACGTGTCTATAACGTCCACCAGGCAGTAGCTCTACAGGCGCCACCCGCGATTGAGGATACATTTCCTATCCATGGTACTATGGGTCGGGTTTTATTTGATACTGGAGCAACACACTGTTCTATAGCTACTCATTTTGCGAAGGCCTTAGGGTTATTAGCCACAGCAGAGAGCACTGTACCATGTGTAGACTCACCACTGGGAAATGGATCGTTAATTTTCTTTATATGACGGGGTGTGGGAGTAGAGATTGGTAGCTTGATCTTACCAGCAGACATGTTAGTCTTAGATATGCATGAGCACGACATTATTATTGGTATGGATTGGCTCACAGCATACAGAGCCATGATAGATTGTTTCGATGGGAGTATTGTCTTTGCCATTCCAGGGCAAGAGATGTTTGTAGTGGCGATGCCTCGCCCAGAGGGAGGCTCTACCGCTCATTTTTATTACATAGAGGAGGATACCTCTAAGGAGGTCGTGAGTATTCTGATGTATTTCAGGAGATACCAGGCCTACCCCCTAGTCAAGAGATAGATTTTGTCATAGATTTATTACCGGATACTCGACTGATAGCACGCGCTCCATATCGTATGGCTCTGGTAAAAATGCGAGAGTTACGAGATCAGATAGAGCAGCTGTTAGGTCAGGGATTCATTCGTAAGAGTACCTCACCTTGGGGCGCTCCAGTGTTATTTGTGAAAAAGAGAGATGGTTCACTGAGGCTATGTGTGGACTACCGGGAGCTGAATAAGGTCACGATACGGAACAAATATCCGTTGCCTCGAATCGATGATCTGTTCGACCAGCTGAGGGGAGCAACTTTATTTTCGAAGATAGATTTGAGATCAAGATACCATCAGCTACCTATTAGAGAGCAGGATGTTTCAAAGACTGCTTTCTTGATGAGATATGGGTCCTATGAGTTCAGAGTGATGCCATTTGGGCTCATAAATGCTGCAGCCATATTCATGGACTTGATGAACCGAGTGTTTAGAGAGTTCTTGGATCAATTTGTCATCGTCTTTATAGATGACATCCTGATATATTCACATACTGAGGAAGCGCATGCTGAGGACTTAAGGCAGGTTCTTAGACTCTACGAGAGCATCAGCTGTATGCTAAGTACGAGAAGTTCGAGTTCTGGTTACGGGAAGTGCAGTTCTTGGGACATGTTGTTTCTGAACAGGGGATAGCGATTGACTCGAGTAAAATGTCAGCGGTGAGGTAGTGGGGACAGCCCACGACACCGACGGAAGTGCGTAGTTTCTTGGGGTTAGCCGGATACAGGAGATTCTTTCAGGGGTTCTCTAAGATAGCGGGTCCATTGACGAACCTGACTCGCAAGGGGGTACAATATGTTTGGGACGATACTTGTCAATTGGCTTTCGATGAGCTGAAAGATAAGCTTACTTCAGTACCAGTCCTTGCTTTACCTAAGTCGGGCGTGGAGTATCTGGTTTACACCGATGCCTCCTTACGGGGACTCGGAGGAGTACTTCAGCAGGAAGAGAAGGCTATAGCTTTTGCCTCCCATAAGCTTAAGCCGCATAAGAGGAACTACCCCACACACGACCTAGAGTAAGCAGCGGTCGTCTTTGCATTAAGGATATGGAGACACTATTTATTGAGGGAGAAATTCCGGTTGTTCACAGACCATAAGTCACTGCAGTACCTGTTCACTCAGCGAGAGCTGAATATGCATCAGCACAGGTGGTTAGAGTTTGTGAAAGACTATCAGTTCGACATACAGTACCATCCAGGGAAGGCTAACGTAGTTGCTGATGCGTTGAGTCGTAGATCGATAGACGATATAGCGAACGTTTGGAAAGAAAAGTGGAAAGAGTTGGGTCACTAAGATGCAGTAGCCCGTTCCTTCATATCTGCCATGACAGTGACACCCGAGATTGTTATGAGGGTAATACAGGCACAGACAACAGACCCATTTTTCCAGGAGCATAATATACGACTTTTAGCTGAGGGTGTTGAGTCCTATTCTGTTAGTTCTGATGGGGGTTTGAGGTTTAATGGGAGATTGGTGGTCCCAGAAGGAGCAAACCTACATCATGCTGTGATGACCCAGTCCCACGGGTCCCAATTTGCAGTGCATCCTGGGGGAGATAAGATGTACCAGGATATGAGGCGACAATAATAGTGAAGTGGGATGAAAAAGGACATTGCTGAATTTGTGTCCAAGTGTTCTACTTGCCAGATGGTCAAGGTGGACCACCAGAAACCGTCAGGGTTGCTTCAGACGTTGGAAATACCCACATGGAAGTGAGAGAGTATTTCCATGGATTTTATTATTGGGTTGCCTACATCACAGCGGGGCCATGACTCCATCTGGGTGATTATGGACCATTTGACCAAGGTGGCTCATTTTCTGCCAGTACGGACAGACTATACCACGGGCCAGTATGCTCAGTTGTTCATTGCTGAGGTTGTTAGATTACATGGGGTGCCCATGGATATTGTGTCAGATAGAGACAAGATTTTTGTGTCGCATTTTTGGGAAAGCTTTCAGGAGGCCATGGGTACAGAGTTGAGGTTGAGTTCAGCTTATCACCCACAGACAGATGGACAAACAGAGCATACTAATAAGATGTTAGAAGATATGCTATGCATGTGTGTCCTTGATTTTGGAGGAGGTTGGGAGCCACATCTTCCACTGGTAGAGTTTGCTTATAATAACTCTTATCAGTTCACGATTGGCATGGCTCCATTTGAGGCATTATATGGAAGGCCTTGTCGTTCCCCAACTTATTGGCTAGAGGTGGGGGATAATAAGTTGCTCGGACCAGAGGTGATTCATTAAACCTCCGCTAGGATTGAGATTATCAGGAGTCGCATTCGGGTAGCCCAGGAAAGGCAGAAAAGCTACGCCGATGCAAAACGGTTCTTTCGAGAATTTAATATGGGGGACCAAGTATTACTACGTGTATCTCCTATGAAGGAGTGATGAGGTTAGGGAAGAAAGTAAAATTGGCCCCGAGGTACGTGGGACCATTTCCCATTATCGAGAGGATTGGGCCGGTACCATACAGATTGGGACTGCCAGAGCACTTGCATTGCATTCACGATGTATTCCACATCTCGTCATTAAGACGATACCTTCGGGATGACATGGCCCACACCCACATCGCGATTGAGGATATTGACTTACAGCCTGACAGCTCTTACGAGGAGAGGTCAGTGGCTATCCTAGACCATAGCGAAAGGAGATTGAGGTTACAGGTAGTCCAACTTGTCCGGGTCCAGTGGGAGCATCATAATGTGGATGAATCCACTTGGGAACGTGAGGTGGACATGCGTGAGAAGTACCCAGAGTTATTCTTAACATGTACACCTTATTTTTTGAATTTCGAGATGAAATTCCGTTATTAGGGGAGAAGTATGTAATACCCCGTAATTTTATGACTTTTAATTTTGGGGATTTATTAAATTTAATTAGAGATATTAAATTAATATTAATCCAGAAAATCATTTAAATACTTACTAGCATGATGAGAGTTAGTAATTATTTTGTTGTAAGTTACTTTATGGGTAAAGTACGTAGTGTAATTGAATTTAGTAAAAATTATCACGAGAATCTAATTTGATAATTTTGGAAATTTATTGGGACGCGCTTGTGTCATGTCGGGATTAATTTCGAATCATTAAAAGTGAATAAATTATAAGTCACCCGTATGGTCATTTTGAGTGCGTCAATGTGTCCGAAAGGGTCGAGATAGTCAAAATAATGTACCCGGGGGTTTAGTTTGGGTCTTGGGGCATTTTTAGTCCTAATTAACACCTCGGGAGGGCGTTTTGGACATTTTACATTTTTGGGCATGAAAACCCACGAAAATTCTAAGAGTACATCAGATGGTAGGAGTCATCTTCTAGGGTTAGAATAACCTTAAACCAAAGACGGCCATTGGAGAGGAAGAGGAGAAACTTTCCAAGGAGTTCTAGGCCAAGAACTCCACCGTTTGCACCGCCGTTTCCGCCAAACTCTAGATCGCGCAACGAGGATCACAACCACACCAATCTCTCCGCAAATCTGAACCAAGAATTCCCAGGCAAGTATCTACATTTCTCTATTTCAGTTAATGCTCCAATAATATTAGCCTAGGATTGATTAGGAGTAGTTTTTGTGAAAGAAAAACCTATTTTGGAGACTCGAATTCGCATGATGTGTAAGTAATAGATGTATTCTGGAAATACAATTTACATGTAGAGGTTGAACCACGAAATTGCAGTAAATTAGGAGTATGAAATCTGGGAAAAGAATGAGAAGAAACTAAACAAAGGAAATATTAGGGTTATTGATATTTTTATGGATTATGCCCCATTTAATTCGTTATTCATGATGAAAATCCGCATGCCTGACGTAGAATACCACTTATTTGAGGATATAACACTTGTAGTATAAATTGTTGGGAGTTTGGTAATCAAATATATTGGTTGGATGATTTTGGAAGAAGAAATCCGTAACTGGGAATTCTGTAGGTTCGCCATACCTGCTTGGTCGATCGATCGACCTAAGATCATCGATCGATTGATGGATCAATCGATCGAACCCCTGCCATAGATCGATCGATCCCTCCTGGCAAACTTATATTTTCCTTTTTAAATGATTAATTTCAATTTAAGTGAGTAGTAATCTTTGGACGTTTCTATTAAAACATTTTGGGATGTAAAGAAGACCAGTAGGACTTTATAAAAATGGAACCCTTAATGTAAGACGAGATTAACATTTAACGGAGATGATTTACACTTAAGGAACAGTGGAAACGTGTGTGTCTAAAGGGTGAGACTCGTAAGGGAGTTACGTCGTAAAGTAAAAGAGCACCTACTGAAATTACACTTATGAAGATAGGGTTTCATGAGTGTTACGATATAAGTCGGAATAACCCCATAAATAAGAATAAAAAAGATGAACCATTATACGGGATAATCAAATAATGTGCAATAAGAATAAATATCAAAATTATGGGTCGTGAGAGTGTACCCAAATTTAATATAGGAATATTAGTATACATATATTACTGTGATTGTGCATATACAATTTACGTGTGAAAATCATGCCCGCGCTACTTGTTATCCCTGAGGTTACCGCGCTGGGACAGTCTTATCTCGATGGGACCTTTATGAGGGGATATTGACTTATACCCTAGAACATAGGAATCCTTGGTACAGGCTATCGGATCGATAGTCAGACGGTCCTAAGAGACGTGAGGGTATGTGCTGGCCTCTTAGTGACTTGCAACTATGCTTCGCCTCAATTGGTATGTGTTTTGTATTAATACGGTTCGAGAGTGATTCCGAACTAGTATTTCCCTTAGTAGAGTGATACGGGGACTGGATAGCAGAGTATGCCAGCACCATAAGGGTGTCGTTGGTATATATATTATATGTGTAGATAATATATATTTAAACTTGAAATTTGGAAACTACCTACTGTGGTTAATAGTACGTAAGTAATAAATAATTATTTCAACTTGGGAATAAGTGTTTGAAAAGTATGATGCAATACTGAGAATCTTTATAATCAAATGAAGTTTATGTGAGCACTTTGCTATTAAATAAAATTAACCTTCTTAACATTAGAAATTTGTCGGCATGAAATCTTGTGAAGTAATTCAAAGATAAGTTAAACTGTTGGGAGTATTAGTGCGATAGGCGTGCACATTAGAAGAGAGGTGAGAATTTCTCAAGGGAGTTCCTCACTAATATGATTGTTTCATTAGCCGGTAAGCATTTTAAATACTTGATAAACTAATTTTAAACTGTTTTACAATCGGGCTCTGACCCGTTTACTATTTTCTCTTCTCTCTTGTATATATATGTATATATTACAGGTGCCCAGCCACAGGGGTGTCTTGCATAGGGTCCTTTGGATGGAACGTGCTGCAGCTTAAGTGGGAGTTGCAGGCCTCTTGCTTAGACGAACTCATTATTCATTTCACTTCTAGCTCTATTTTATCCAGTTGGGCATGTGTCGCCATTTTTCATTATTCAGTTGTTTTTATCTGAGATTGCGATTAGTTTATTTCCAGTATTTATACTTTGGGATTATTACTGTCAGGATGTTTTCCTTAAAGTTTTAAAGTTGGAATTAATTAGTTGGATGCGTAATTATTTGGGTTATATGTTCCAGTATAGTTGCTGTGTGATTCTTAAACTATGGATTATGGAAAGTTTTAAATGTTGGTTTTTAAATGAAACTTGGAGATTGATGTCTTAAAAATGGTTTTGTCACTTAGCTTAATTATTTAGGATGTTTAATTGGAAAAGTTATTTTTGCGACAGTGATACTAAGAATGAACCAACCGTTCACCTTGGTTATAATTTCATAAAGGACTGATCACCCGGTATTTAATTAGGTGGGGTGTCACAAAACACCCACGCGAAGTGATCCTACATCCATCTACGCCCCCGTCCCAATCGACATCTGAATAGACGAATAAACGGTCGTCGGTATCAAAGGAATACCAATTTTTGTATGAGAAAGTCCTACTCACGTATTTAATGATACATTTAAGAGCAAGTAAGTGTGACTCTTTAAGGGGTGCCTAATAACGCTCACAGACTCCAACACTAAAGGCTATGTTGGTACGATTAGTAGTCAAGTAGAGAATACTACCTATCATACTCCATTACAAGGTTTTCTCTACGTTCTTGGCTGATGTGTCCTTGTTAAGCTTTGTCAAGGTACTCATCACAGTGCGTGAATGCTTAGCGGAGTCGAACATAAACTTATTCATAAGGATTAATGCATACTTGGATTAGGAGATGAACATCCTATCCTCTAGCTGACGAACCTGGAGACCAAGGAAGAACATAAGCTCATCAACCATGCTCATCTCGAACTCACACTTCATTTCCTCCTCAAATTTTTGAGCATGGCGGGCGCACGTGGATCCAAATACTATGTCATCACTACAAGAAAATGTAACTATCCCAACTTGTTTTTTTGTGATGTTTATAGAAAACGTCAGCTTAAACCCCTTGTACCAACATTTTCATAAAACGTGGGAAACTTTCCAACAGTTTAATAAAATCGTTGGAAAAAATTTCGTCATTTCTATAAATTGACGGAAAAGGTGTGGATTTTACGTCATGTTTGGAAAAAAACGTCGGGCATAATTCCTTTTCCTAATTAGAATCGGACTACTCAATTTTTTTGTCTTCCCGTAGTTTTTCCTTCCTGCTACTTTTTTTTTCAATTTTTTCAATTGTTTCTGTCGTAACTCTATTCCTAATTGATTTCCTCTATTCCCTCTACTTAATTGGTTTCTCTACTTCTCAATCGGACCAAGAGACCAAGAGGACTCTCTTCTTCTCAATCGATTCTCAATCGAAACTAACAGTATTGAGGTAATTATTTTTCATTTTTTCTACTGTTTGGGTACGTATGTTTATCTATGGTATTATTTAATAATCGGGAGATGTCTTTTTTCATTTTTTTTCTATTATTAAACTAACAGTATTAAACATACCTCAATACCGTAGATAAATAAATTAGTACGTTTAATAATGAGAACTGAAGGCTTTATCTACTGATTTATTTGGGTACATGTAAGGACACAAATTTCCAATTTAGTCCATTGTAGTTTTGGCTCAATTCCGGACAAAAATATTTATGTCATAGGATAGTGTTCAATGTACCTATTCAAGCCTATGATGTGTTTAGTTGAAGACGTAGCGACCAAGAGTAGAAAGCTTCATCAAATGCCATGTTTCAAGTGCCTTATTTCTACATCACCAACATAGTTCCAACTGCTCCTAAGGTATGAATACATTTTAATATATATATAGGAGCTTGGAAAAAATTATTATTGGGTGAAATTTTTGTTTCAAACTGTTGCTTAATTTCAGAAAGATTTTATTAAAACTTTAATATAAACTATTTAAAGTTTTTGGGCTAAATCTCAATTTTTTTAGCTTTCTGGAAGTTCGTTAGAATTGTCGTTCAAACGAGGTCTGCCAACGAGTTCCCCAAAAGGCCACTGGAATGTCGTTCGAATTATCGTTCGAACGAGAATGATGGTTCGAATGAGATTTCTAATGAGTTCACACTGGAACTTCGTTAGAAGGCTCGTTCGAATGAGACTTCATTCGAACGAGTTTTGGCAGGAACAGTTATTTTGGCAGTTTGAGTAGTTTTTCCCACTTTCCCACTTCTTTTCCCACTATCTTTTGACATAACTTCTTAAGTGCGGAAATCAACTTTTTCTAATTAACTTTTTCATAATATTTTAACTCCTAGAGAGAGTTTTGAGAGTTCATCTTTCCTAAGAAAAATTTCATGTTTAAGTGTTAATTTTTCAAAGAAAAATCTTTACAACACTTTGTTTCACCCATATCGTTTATTCCAAGTCTTCTTTATATATATATATATATATATATATATATATATATATATATATATATATATATTGCTTGGAGGTTTGGCACCGGTTTACTCTACCTATTGAAGAGTTCGTTTGGCTTTTCTTCTAAATCCCTCAAAGAAGAAGAAGCGTATTTTGCTGCGGCATTCTCACATCGTGAAAGTCACCATGTGTGGTTGACGGTGTACCTATTGTCTCGTTGGTGAAGACCAAGATTCTGGTGGAGCTCCGGGGTTGTCTACTAGGTGTAGGTGTTTACAAGAAGACGCGTCAAGGCTTGAAAGGGGTCGAGTCGAGAAAGTAAGTCATCTGCCTTGTAATTTGTAAAACCATACTTAGTGGACTTAAGGCTAGGGTCGTCCGAGGTTATTTCCCGTTGTGGATTTTTCCTCGTACAACGCGCCGTAGTGGATTAATTGTTGATTTTATCTTTTGCAAAATCACTTAGAACGCATGTTTAGGTAAAAAGATAAAATTGGTTTAATTTAATCACTACTTGTTTAATTTGGCGCTAAATTAAGTTTGGGTAACTAGTAGTTAATTCAAGTCATTAATTTAATGTGTTAAAATTTGGTTTGTCTTATTTTGATTAAATGAAAAATGTGACTTAGGCAAATTTCTAGGACTTGGGTTAATTAATTGGTTTAAGTGAAATTAACATTTGCGTTTAATTTAATTTCATGTTGTTTTATTTTAATTTGAAAGAATTTAAATTTTTTTGTATTATTTAAGTTGAACCATCATCTCGCTTCCGCACCTATATAAAAGGAAATTGGCATTTTCAAATTGGTATCAGAGTCGGAGCGCTAATTTATCGCGTCAAAGATCCGTTTTTCGGCTTTTATAATTTTTTTGCTCCTTGTATTTTTAGGTGGTTCAATTGTTTACTCACTCTCATTTTTTTTATCTCTCGATGGGACGTCTTAATGAAAACTTGTCCATCTTTAATGATAATGATTGTTGATGTAAAAAATTAGATGATATCTAATTATTTAATCACAGATAAATAAAATGAGATAAAGAATTTTTAAAGTGGTTCAGCCTTATAAGAATGGCCTACGTCCACTGTTTCTGTTATTGCTGACTGTATGGGAATTCTTGATTACAAGTTTTCTCAAGAAATTCCGGTCCCCTTACAATGAGGATAATACAATGTATTTATAGCCCTAAGGCTGTAATGTGAAAGGGTAATACATTTAATGCCCCTTAAGCGTATACATAATAATAATAATAATAATAATAATAATAATAATAATAATAATAATAATAATAATAATAATAATAATAATAATAATAATAATAATAATAAACATTTAATGCGTAGTCAAACTGTTGGTTATCCGACTATTAATGCTTTGTCCGAGGTGCAGCTCGGACCGCCTAAGATCCTCGGTACTCAAAAGTTCCTCTGAGAATTCTTGTAGGTCGGAGAGTCTGAGTTGATCGGGGAAGCAGAGTTCCTTGTTGCAGTATGGTTCCTCGGAGTCGAGGTGTTGTTCGTAATGTTTGTCGTTGCCACGTAGATTGCCACGTGTCTTCACCCATTTGAGCCATGTCAGTAGACTAAATTTGGTATCAACAGAAGCTCCCAATGTTTCATAGTTCGAAATTTGAGGAGTGGGGAACATTCTTTCTCGATATATGGCAGTTTTAAATGGTCATCCTGAAATTTAGGAGTATTTTCTTTTGAATTTATTTCTCCTTCCAAATTCGTAGAATCGGCCTTTTTTGAATTTTTCTAATCGCTTCGATTCCCGCGCCTCTTTTGTCTGTTTAGCCGCCGGTAACGTAACCGTCTCTTTTTATAATCATTACTTTTACCCTTTCCCAAGGCAAAGTATTTAAACGTTGCAGAAAATCCCATTGCCTTCTACTTTTTCAAATTTGTCTCTTTGAGTTTTCTATCGTCTCTCTCTCTCCTGTGCGTTCATCTCTTCCATCGTTTGTTGTCAACAGACTCATACCTTTCCTGTAAGATTTTCTTCTTTCTCTTTGATTTCCTTCTTTCACCATGGTTTATCCTGTAGAATCGATTGATAAGTTTCGGTCTGATTTCTCCATTCCCTCATGGGTTATTTTGGAAGAGCTTTCTGAGCCTTCAGACTATTTTCGTTTGGCTGAGGGACATTAGTTCCCCAGTCTCTTTGTTACTGAGTGTGGCTTTTCTTTTCCCCCAAACCCTCTATGTCTGGAATTCTGTCAATACTTTAACGTGGTTCCTGCACGAATAGCCCCCAACACATGGAGAATAGTTAACGGTGTTTATAGACTAAATCAAATTCATTGAACCCGTATAGGAATTCCTGAAATTATGTTTTGTTATAGATGGGTTGTGGGTGATAATACTTTTTATTTAAAAACTAGGTTTTTAAATAGAGCTTTAGTGGTCAATCTCCCAGATGCCAATAGGGGCTACTTTGAGCATGGGGTTGTTATGAAAAATTGGCAACACCCTCCACTGACTGGAGATGATGTTTACCAGGGTCCCAGATGTCCTCCCTATGGCAATGGGATAGGTTGTTTTTATTTTATTTTATTTTCAAAATTATGCTTCCTTTGTGTTTGATACAATGTGCCACTGATATTTTAATTTTGATTTATTTACAGCTGACAGCAAAAGAAAGTCTCCAAAAGAGGCAGACGTTAATATAAGGCATTTAAAACTTATCTGGAGTTTGCATCAGACTGTTGCCGACGAGCATATTAGGTCAGCTTCATATTTACTGCAGTACAAGAGTTACACCTCCTCTTTTACTGCTCGTCCGGTGATAAGCAACGCAGAACCAATACCAGCCTCTACAAGTTCTTCACCTGAGTCACACATTCCTTTGAGTGAAAGGATGAAGAAAAGAAGACCTCCTACCCTTTTCGAGAAACCTGCCTCTGGTGCTGGAGAGGCAAAAAGAAGTAAGCTTGATGTCCCAAGAGAAGGGATAAAGAAAATTGATGCACCCCTCTCGGTTGCTCCTGTGAAGGTGGTCGAGAAGCCCCCAGTGGCCCCAAGCAAGGTTGTTGCTCCAGGCGAGGTGATTGTCATTTCTTCGACTAAGACTACAACATTAGTCGAGAAAGTTGATGCTCCATTGAGGAGGCTGAAGAAAAGCTCCTCTGTCAATTTGGCTGAATCCATCTCTCAGCCCCAGACTAGTGGTGTTCCCACTTTTGTTCCCCCGAGCTCTGCTATGAGCTCGGTGAAGACTTGGATCATTCTCGAGATCCAAGGTATTGAAGAAAACCTTTCTCGGGACACGGTTACCACATTAGCAGCTCGTCACATTGCTTCTGTAAGTCCTATAGTCTTAAATTTTCATTTTTTCCTTTTTGTATCTGTGCACTAACTTGCTTTCATTTTCTTTTCACAGTTGGTGAGCTATTTTAATACAATTTTGAAGAAAGATGAAGCTATTAAAGCTTTAAGCTCCTCGTCTGGTGTAGAGGAAGCTTTGGTAGGCCTGGCGCAGTCTCTGAAAGATTCTCGTCAGAAATATGATGATGATAAGGCAGTCTGGGAGAAAAAACTTACTTCGACTGAGCAGGAGAAGGCTCAAGTTATTGAGGTCTCCAAGGCGTTGGAGAAAAAAATGAATGATTTGGAGAAGAAGAATAAAGAGCTCGAAGGGAAGCTCAAAAATGCTGAGGAGTTTGAAGATAAACTCAAGGCTGCTGAGGAGGAGTTAGGTCGACTTCGGGAAGTAAGTCGTTAGAAGGAGGAAGTTGAGAATAAACTGAAGGCTGCTGACAATCTTCTTTCCGAGAAGCTTTCCTCGGAGAAGACAAAGAGGAAATTGGCTGTGAAGAAATCTTTCAGCGCTGGCTGGGATAAAGGGTGGAACAAAGGTTTGGCTGCCATGATATCGCAAGTCGAATATGGCAGCCTCAAATACTTTAGAGATGGATGGGTCGCTGCTCTACAAGAAATGAAATTTGATGAAGCTTCTGAATTATTTCAGCGACTGATGAGTGCATTATTTTGTATGAATTATGCCCAAATCTAGGCCTTGTTAGACCCATTGTATCTTAAATAATTAGTTTTTAGAGTCGTTTTCGAAAAATAAAAGAAAAATGCAGGTTTGAATAAAATCCGAGTTAAAAAAATACAATTTTAATAACTCCGGGGGTAAAATTGTAATTTCAAAAACTTTATGGGCCTGAAAATAATTTTTAAATGTTTATCTAGGCAAAATAAAGTTCCCTCTGAAATTTGGTTGAATTTGGAGTTAAAATGAAAAAGTTATGAATTCCGGGGTTAAAAATATAAATAAGGGTAAATTCATAATTTTCTAAACTTTCTGGGGCTGAAATTGAATTAATATAAGTTATTTTATATTTTTGCAGGTACCCCTGAAGTTTGGTGAAGATCCGAGGTGATTTAGTGAAGATATGAAGATTGTGGGAATAATTTAAAGAAGTACAAAGTTAAGGGGCCAAAGTGGAAGAATGCAATTTCTGGAAATGGGATTGGGTTATATATTATTGAAGCAGCAATTATTATAAGAACGCTGCTTGGTTCAGTGGTCTCGCGCGCGCGTGGAAGGAGAAGGTCAGGGGTTCGATTCTTCCCCCTGACCTTAAATTTTTGGTAAAAAAATTCTCAAGCCCAAATTGCACCCAAACGCAGCCTTAAAGAGATAAGGTTTGACAGCTTCTTAGTCCGAAAATCAAGGGATTTGGAGCTGACCATTACGTGATTTTCAAGATATTCCGTGGGACTCTTTTTTTTGGTTGATTTTTAGGAATTTATAATTCATATAAATCAATTAAAAGGGTGTTTTACACCAACTCAAATACCCTAATTCTAAGCCTATAAATAGGACCCTTGGGTTCATTATTTTGGGGGGTGATAGAGAGAGCTTTAGAGAGGGCCAATAATTATTTTGTGGGTGAAAATTTTGTCAAGATTATTTGTGACACATCAATTGTAAGTTTGTTTATTTAATGAAATTGAGTATTCATTCTTGCAATTTTATTATGTCTACAATTATGCTAGCTTAATTTCCTCACTAGGACTAGGTGAAATTTATCATGTGTGATTAATATTGTGTGTGATTTAATTTCGTCTTTATTTCCCGATATGTGCTAAAAGTTTTAAAAATTCGGTATTCATTTAAAACGACACGAGAGTGCGTTTTAAACCTTCGGCATTATTTAAAAAAAAAAAATCATTTTTATATTTTAAGTATGAGTACTTTTTGATGGGTTATACTTTTATTAAATTGATTGATAGCCCATGCTTAAAGACTATATTTTAAAATTTAAAAGTGAACTTTTTAAGGGAATAGGGATTTTAGGCGTCTAAATTTAGAGACGTTAAATTTTATTTTGGACTTCTCACGTATTATTTTTCCGAATTAAATACGACGAGAGCCGGTTTAATTTGAGTTATAAAATCGGGAATGACGAATTTAAATTATTGCACAGTGTTAGTTTAACGTGATAAATGGATCCAATGTCCTAGTTTTCACGCTACCTGATTATATCTCTCGTACTCCTATTTCTTGTTTGTGTTCCTTAGTTTAATATTACATCTCATCTCCAACCCAATTTAGTCTAGTTGGACAGTCACAATTATTTTTAAAGAAAAAAATTGATAAATCTCTGTGGGTTCGACCCGTACTTACACTCGCTATTCTATAATAGCCCGTGCACTTGCGGTATTTTATAAAATTGACAACAAGTTTTTGGCGCCGTTGCCGGGGATTTGTTCGATTTTTTTTTTTAAAAAAAGTTGTGATTTTCGAACTAGTTTTTTTTTTACTTTTCGCATCTTTGTTAGTAAAAATTCATAAGAAAAAAAGTAAAAATTTCTGGAAAAAAAAAATTTGTTTTTTTTTTAAGTTTTTTTTTCTTGTTAAATACACCACTAGTGCGTGTGTCTTTTTTTTTCCTCTCTTTTCGTATATTTTTTTTTTTTTTTTTTTTTGCATGTGTCGCACTTTACGTTTGGTGTAGTTTTTTTTTTTTTTTTTTTTTCAGGAGCATATTAAAAAAAAAAAAAAAAAAAAAAGGAAAAAGTGACGAAAAATTCGAAAAAGTGTCCAACGGTGCGCGAACGCGAAGAAAAAAAAAATTGTACAATCTTGCCACGGGCACAAGGAACTCTCGGGGACAACTGAAACGTAGGCGGCGTTTCCCTCCGATCGACGTCAAGTTACACTTCGGCCCGGCGTAAACAAGTGACTGTAAAAAGTCCACGCCGGAGGTACGTTTTTTTTTTTGGGTGCTCCTACGTGGTTTAATTTCGCATTTAATTTAGCACGTTGCATAAATTGACTTAAGGGCAAAACCCGTGTGAAAGATAAGGTGGGGATCTCATCACCTCTCCTTGGCCCGAAAATCACTAATTATCCAAGCATTTGCATATCCCGAGCCATCACATTTAATTTAAAATCAATTAGACATTGGCCTTAGGATATCACATAGCTCATAGGAAACCTCTTAACAAGGCTAGAGTTAAAAGCTACTCCAACGCGAACTTGTCAAATCAATTCCGTTTCACCTTGTCTAGGATTGGTGGTTTTTAATGTGTCTTCGTACCGACCACCTACCTGGAGGAAAAAACGGGTTTTGAGGCGATAACCGCAGTTGGTCGTCTTTTAAATTCTCCCTTGTCAAAGAGTAGGAGCTGTCTAATTAGGGAGATTAATTTGGAGACCCTTGTTGTCGTCGATTAATCTCGGGAAAAACTAGATTTTAAAATTGAAATTCCCCTCACCTAAATTAGATAATTCAATTTGCTGTGTGTTAGCTAGGAATTACGTGGTTTGAGTCAAATATTATTTTTCATCACATAAAAAAAAATAAAAATAAAATAAAAAATAAAAAAAATCGAGTGAGCTGAGTGCATGCGAAGTTGGTTTCGAAATCATACCGGTCGTTTGTCAAGTGTGGAGTCTAGCATTCCCGATACCTACGTAGGTAGATTTTCGATATTCACCGAGATGGGAGACGAGTTAGCACCACGTGCCCTTAAAGACTACCTTTATCCAACTAGGTCTAGTCAGCGTTCATGCATACTTCTCCCCGATCACAATGCAAATAATTTCCAATTCCATTCGGGAACAATCCAACTGTTGCCCGTGTTTCGGGGTACTGAAAAAGAGGATCCGTACCTTCACGTGCGTGAATTCGAGGAGATATGTGGGACCATTAAGTACCAACAACTCTCCGATGAGATTGTTAAGCTTAAATTGTTCCCGTTCTCGTTGAAAGACAAAGCTAAGAGTTGGTTTAACTCGTTAAAACCCGAATCCATCACCACTTGGAACCAAATGAGTGTCACCTTCCTACAACAATTCTTTCCTAACCAAAAGACGGCGTCGATACGTCACGCCATCAACACATTTAGCCAAAAGGAGGGAGAAGCATTGTGGATGTATTTGGAGCGATTCAAGGACTTGCTGCTGCAATGTCCGCACCATGGGATTGAGATGGGACGCCAAGTCCAAATTTTATATGAGGGGTTCGATTGTAACACCCGAACTATGCTCGAGTCACTATGTAATGGTGATTTTACCGAGAAGAGTGAGGTCGATGCGTGGGTATTTCTAGAAGCCATAGCCAAAAAGTCCCAGCGATGGGCACCCAATAAAGTATCTAGATCCATCACCTCGAATGAGGGGTTCGCTCACCAAGTTGAACAAAGTTATGATTTAAATGCCAAAGTGGCCACATTGGCCCGACGTTTAGAAGCTTTAGAGACAAGCAATGAGGGAAATCGAACCACATCTGCGGCCGTTCAACATGTAGGTTCCCCTATGTGTATACTTTGTGATGCATTCGACCACTTAGTCGAGAATTGCCCTGCCCTTCCGGCCCACAAGGCACTCACCGAGCAAGCCAATGCCCTCTACCAAAATAGGCCAAAGTATGACCCATATTCCAATACATACAATTCGGGATGGCGAGACCACCCCAATCTTTCATGGTCCAAGGGTCAATACCAAGGAAGTGGAGGTCAATCTTCCGATAACCCACCCCCTGGTTTCCAAAAGAATGCCACTGCACTCTCGAATCCCTCATCCCAAAAGATTCAATCTTTAGAGGATTCGATGAATCTTCTTGCCCAAAGTACCCTTCAATTCCAGCAAACCACGCAAAATGTCCTCCAATCCACCCAGCAAAGCATGCACGCGAATACGCAAGCCATTACCAAACTCGAGGTCCAAATGAGCCAACTAGCTAATGCGTTGAGTGAGAGGAATAAGGGAACATTCCCGAGTCAGCCCGAACCCAATCCAAAGGGTAACATGCCAAGGGGTCAATTTCTTATTCAAGGCGACACGAGCGCATCACACCCCCAAGAGCATGCAAAAGCCATCATGACGCTTAGGTCTGGCAAGGAAGTCGAGACAAATATTTCACCACCTATCGAGAGTGAATCCGAGAAAGGTAAGGCGAAGGAAGATCCACCCATGTCTCCAACTTCATCCTCACCTTTACCTTCCGAGCCATCTGTAGAGACCTATGTCCCAAAAGCTCCATTTCCACAGCGTTTGGTGCCACAAAAGAAAAAGGCGCAAGTTGATAAGATGTTGGAAGTATTCAAGCAAGTACAAATCAATATCCCACTGCTTGATGCTATTCAACAAGTCCCATCCTATGCGAAATTTCTAAAAGACCTTTGTACCTTCAAGAGAAGCACCAACGTACCCAAGAAAGCTTTTCTCGCCGAGCAAGCAAGCTCGATCATTTCATATCGAACTCCCATCAAGTATAAGGATCCCGGTACTCCGACGATCTCTATAAAGATAGGGGATTACCTCATCGAGAAGGCACTTCTAGATTTAGGAGCAAGCGTGAATCTTCTGGCGTACACCGTATACGAGAAACTAGGTTTGGGGGAGTTGAAACCGACTAGGATTACCTTGTCCTTAGCCGATCGTTCTGTGAAAATCCCGAGAGGTATTGTTGAGGACGTCCTAATTAAAGTGGGTGACTTTATATTTCCTGTCGACTTTGTTGTCTTGGACACCCAACAAGTGCAAAATCCTATTGCACAAATCCCTGTTATTTTGGGTCGTCATTTCCTCGCCACATCTGATGCTGTTATTAGGTGTCGGAGTGGCCAATTGAACCTATCCTTTGGGAACATGACTATGGACCTTAATGTGTTCAATTTGGCCAAACAGCCACCCGATGATGATGAACCCATGGATGTCGACATGATTGATAGTATTGTCCAAAAGACTTTCGAGCAAACTTATAATGACGACCCTTTAGCATCTTGTCTTGCCTTTTTTGGGTCCGAATTTGATGTCGAACAGTCCATCGAAGAAGTCAATGCCCTCCTCGACTCTGCCCCTATCATGGAAGTAGGAAATTGGAAGTCTAAATCCGAGCCCCTCTCACTTTCCTCATCACATATTCCACCCTTAATTGAGAAAGTTCCCGAGCTTGAATTGAAGCCACTGCCTGAAACGCTCAAGTATAGGTTCTTAGGACCTTCTGAATCCTTACCTGTTATCATCGCGTCTGACTTAGACAACGAACAGGAAGATAAACTGTTGCGTGTTCTCAACGAACACAAGGAAGCCATAGGATGGACCATAGCCGACATTAAGGGGATAAGTCCCTCGGTGTGCATGCATAGGATACACTTAGAAGACAATGCTAAAAATTCCCGTGAAGCACAACGTAGACTTAATCCCAATATGAAAGAGGTCGTCCGAGCCGAGGTGCTAAAATTGCTCGATGCGGGTATCATTTACCCCATCTCTGATAGCCAATGGGTCAGTCCCGTTCAAGTGGTCCCTAAGAAATCCGGTGTTACGGTGGTGAAAAATAACGATGATGAGTTAGTAACCACAAGGATTCAAACCGGTTGGCGAGTGTGTATTGATTATAGGAAGTTGAACGCTGTTACAAGGAAGGATCACTTTCCCCTTCCTTTCATAGACCAAATGCTAGAGAGATTATCCGGCTATCCATATTACTGTTTTCTCGACGGTTACTCCGGATACAATCAAATTCCCATCGCTCCTGAGGATCAAGAGAAAACCACCTTCACTTGTCCATTTGGTACTTTTGCCTACCGACGCATGCCCTTTGGGTTATGCAATGCACCCGCCACCTTTCAGCGGTGCATGATGAGTATCTTTTCGGATATGGTGGAGCGGTTTCTCGAAGTCTTTATGGATGATTTTTCTGTATTTGGGTCTAGTTTTGATGAGTGCCTCCATCACCTCACCCTCGTTCTGAAGAGGTGCAAGGAAAAGAACCTTGTGCTTAATTGGGAGAAGTGTCACTTTATGGTCAAACAAGGCATAGTGCTAGGTCACATCATTTCTGAAAAGGGTATCGAGGTTGATAAAGCTAAAATAGATCTCATTGCTAATCTCCCACCCCCTAAAACTGTGCGTGAAGTTCGATCATTCTTAGGACACGCCGGTTTTTATCGGAGATTTATTAAGGATTTTAGCAAAATCTGTCGACCCTTGTGCAATCTTCTTGCCAAGGACACACCCTTCGATTTCACTAACGAATGCGTTCATGCCTTTGAAAGGCTAAAGACGGAATTGACCTCTGCACCTATTATGAGATCTCCCGACTGGAATCAGCCGTTTGAGATCATGTGTGACGCTTCCGACTATGCCATAGGTGCGGTTCTAGGTCAGCGTAATGAAAAACTTCCTCATGTTATCTATTATGCCAGTAGAACTCTTAATGATGCCCAATTGAACTATTCCACGACTGAAAAAGAGTTCCTCGCTGTTGTTTTTGCTCTTGAGAAGTTTAGGTCTTACTTGATAGGATCCAAAGTTGTCATTTTCACCGATCACTCAGCCCTGCGATACCTTTTGTCTAAAAAGGATGCCAAGGCTCGTCTCATTAGGTGGGTCCTATTACTGCAAGAGTTTGACCTTGAAATTCGGGATAAGAAAGGGTGTGAGAATGTAGTGGCGGATCATTTGTATAGGTTAACCATTGACTCTTTCGCTAACCTGCTGCCACTAAATGAGTCCTTTCCCGATGAGCAACTGATGCTTGTTTCTCAGCTTCCATGGTTCGCCGATATTGTGAACTATCTTGTGACAAGTGAAATGCCACTGCATTGGTCTAAGCAAGATTGTTCCAAATTTTTAAAGGAAGTCAAACATTTCTTTTGGGATGACCCGTATCTTTTCAAGTATTGTCCCGATCAAATCATTCGAAAGTGTGTCCCCGATCACGAGATTCAAAGCGTAATCTCTTTCTGCCATGACCAAGCCTGTGGAGGTCATTTCAGTGCTAAAAAGACCGCTGCAAAAATCTTGCAGTGTGGATTCTATTGGCCCACCATTTTTCGTGACTCGAATGATTACAGTAGGAGTTGTGACCGTTGCCAACGGTTAGGAAAGATCACACGTAGGAATATGATGCCCTTAAATCCCATTCTGATTATCGAGGTTTTTGACTGTTGGGGCATTGATTTTATGGGTCCATTTCCAAATTCCTACGGAAATCTCTACATTCTTTTAGCAGTTGATTATGTGTCTAAGTGGGTAGAAGCCATACCATGTAGGACGAATGATCGCCACGTGGTGGTCAAATTCATTCGAGAAAATATTTTCTCCCGTTTCGGCACGCCACGAGCCATCATTAGCGATCAGGGAACCCATTTCTGTAATCGATCCTTCGAGAGTCTTATGAAAAAGTACTCGGTCACGCACAAAGTAGGGTGTTCTTATCACCCTCAAACCAGTGGTCAAGTTGAAGTTTCCAATAGGCAAATCAAGCAAATCATCGAGAAGACGGTGAATCCAAACCGAAAGGATTGGTCCTTAAGGTTATTGGATGCATTGTGGGCTTATCGCACTGCCTACAAAACACCACTTGGTATGTCCCCGTATAGGCTTGTCTATGGAAAAGCCTGTCACCTTCCGGTAGAGTTAGAACACAAGGCCTATTGGGCCATTAAGACCTTCAATTTCGATTTACCTGCTGCGGGAGAGGTCCGAAAACTACAACTTAATGAGTTGGAAGAGATTAGGAATGATGCGTACGAAAATGCAAAATTGTATAAAGAGAAAATGAAAATGTTCCATGACAAGTCCATCCTACGGAAGTCATTTGAGCCTGGACAGAAAGTTCTCTTATACAATTCTAGGTTGCATCTCTTTCCCGGTAAGTTGAGGTCTAGATGGTCCGGTCCCTTTATTGTTAGGACAGTCTACCCACATGGGGCGGTTGAGATAGAGAATCCTAAAAATGGTGAAATTTTCAAAGTTAATGGTCAAAGGTTGAAGCCATATCTGGAATTGCGAGATAAAAAAGTGGAGGATATTCTCCTCCAAGACCCTGTGTACCACGAGTGAACATGAAAATGGGTCATTGTTGTTGTATCATACTTTTTGTTTTACAGGAATTGTGCGTTGGAAAAAGTCCCTCATTACGGTAATATCCTTCATATCTTTCCCCCCTTTTAAATTTTTGTCGTGAACATTGAGGACAATGTAGAAATTAGGTTTGGGGGTATTGAGGTCATTTTTCTCCGCTTTGCAAAAAAAAAAAAAAAAAAAAAAAAAAAAAAAAAAAAAAAAAAAACCAAAAAGATTTTTAATATAATTGAGTTTTGAAACAATTTCTTAATATAGAATTAATTCATGGATCTCTCATCTTATGAGATTTTTACACATTAGCCATATAATATGATCGAAAATGGATATTGAGGCGAAAGTAATATGCTTAACGAATAAATGTGGAGATTTTAACCCGATGAGATTTTGTGCCATTCATCGTTTTCGAGAGATTTAAATCAATCCGAGTTAAAATTACTCAATCTTTCCTTCAGTGATAAATTCGTTGATGATCTCAAATTCTTTGTTTTGTTCGATTACTGAAAACAAAAGGTCAAAATGTGAATCTTAAGCACTAGAAGTCTTAGTAAGTCGTCTTGAGACACAAATCAGATTAACAAAACTTGAGAAATGAGATTAGGCCATCGTTTGAAAGCCCAAAAATAAGCTTAAATTCCAACCTTTTTATAATATTCCATTGCAAGCCCAATTGAGCCAAAAAGAAAATAAGCCTTTTGTTGAAAACCCATTATCCTATCCAACTCCAACTGGGAGTTTAAAGCCTATAAAAACAAGCCATACCTATTTTCTGAGAATACTAGGGTAAAATTACGGTAGGAAAAAGGCCAAAAGAAAAAGAGGTTGCACGAATGTGAGTATAAAAAAAAATGTGAGCTTGAAAAGAAAAAGACAAATGAAGGTTAGAAAGAAAAAAGTGCTTAAAGTCAAAGTATAGAAAAATCTCTATATTCTCAGAAATTTTTGAACTCCAAAGCCATTCTTTCTAGCTAAAATCCGAGCCTACAATACAACCAAAGAAAGTCCTAATCGATCTCAAGTGAAGTCAGTTAAAGTGTGGAGAGAAGTCGAATAGGATCTATGGTGTGATTCAATGTTTTCAACAAGTAATCGATTTGTTGAAAACCCACGAAAATTCTAAGAGTACATCAGATGGTAGGAGTCATCTTCTAGGGTTAGAATAACCTTAAACCAAAGACGGCCATTGGAGAGGAAGAGGAGAAACTTTCCAAGGAGTTCTAGGCCAAGAACTCCACCGTTTGCACCGTCGTTTCCGCCAAACTCTAGATCGCGCAACGAGGATCACAACCACACCAATCTCTCCGCAAATCTGAACCAAGAATTCCCAGGCAAGTATCTACATTTCTCTATTTCAGTTAATGCTCCAATAATATTAGCCTAGGATTGATTAGGAGTAGTTTTTGTGAAAGAAAAACCTATTTTGGAGACTCGAATTCGCATGATGTGTAAGTAATAGATGTATTCTGGAAATACAATTTACATGTAGAGGTTGAACCACGAAATTGCAGTAAATTAGGAGTATGAAATCTGGGAAAAGAATGAGAAGAAACTAAACAAAGGAAATATTAGGGTTATTGATATTTTTATGGATTATGCCCCATTTAATTTGTTATTCATGATGAAAATCCGCATGCCTGACGTAGAATACCACTTATTTGAGGATATAACACTTGTAGTATAAATTGTTGGGAGTTTGGTAATCAAATATATTGGTTGGATGATTTTGGAAGAAGAAATCCGTAACTGGGAATTCTGTAGGTTCGCCATACCTGCTTGGTCGATCGATCGACCTAAGATCATCGATCGATTGATGGATCAATCGATCGAACCCCTGCCATAGATCGATCGATCCCTCCTGGCAAACTTATATTTTCCTTTTTAAATGATTAATTTCAATTTAAGTGAGTAGTAATCTTTGGACGTTTCTATTAAAACATTTTGGGATGTAAAGAAGACCAGTAGGACTTTATAAAAATGGAACCCTTAATGTAAGACGAGATTAACATTTAACGGAGATGATTTACACTTAAGGAACAGTGGAAACGTGTGTGTCTAAAGGGTGAGACTCGTAAGGGAGTTACGTCGTAAAGTAAAAGAGCACCTACTGAAATTACACTTATGAAGATAGGGTTTCATGAGTGTTACGATATAAGTCGGAATAACCCCATAAATAAGAATAAAAAAGATGAACCATTATACGGGATAATCAAATAATGTGCAATAAGAATAAATATCAAAATTATGGGTCGTGAGAGTGTACCCAAATTTAATATAGGAATATTAGTATACATATATTACTGTGATTGTGCATATACAATTTACGTGTGAAAATCATGCCCGCGCTACTTGTTATCCCTGAGGTTACCGCGCTGGGACAGTCTTATCTCGATGGGACCTTTATGAGGGGATATTGACTTATACCCTAGAACATAGGAATCCTTGGTACAGGCTATCGGATCGATAGTCAGACGGTCCTAAGAGACGTGAGGGTATGTGCTGGCCTCTTAGTGACTTGCAACTATGCTTCGCCTCAATTGGTATGTGTTTTGTATTAATACGGTTCGAGAGTGATTCCGAACTAGTATTTCCCTTAGTAGAGTGATACGGGGACTGGATAGCAGAGTATGCCAGCACCATAAGGGTGTCGTTGGTATATATATTATATGTGTAGATAATATATATTTAAACTTGAAATTTGGAAACTACCTACTGTGGTTAATAGTACGTAAGTAATAAATAATTATTTCAACTTGGGAATAAGTGTTTGAAAAGTATGATGCAATACTGAGAATCTTTATAATCAAATGAAGTTTATGTGAGCACTTTGCTATTAAATAAAATTAACCTTCTTAACATTAGAAATTTGTCGGCATGAAATCTTGTGAAGTAATTCAAAGATAAGTTAAACTGTTGGGAGTATTAGTGCGATAGGCGTGCACATTAGAAGAGAGGTGAGAATTTCTCAAGGGAGTTCCTCACTAATATGATTGTTTCATTAGCCGGTAAGCATTTTAAATACTTGATAAACTAATTTTAAACTGTTTTACAATCGGGCTCTGACCCGTTTACTATTTTCTCTTCTCTCTTGTATATATATGTATATATTACAGGTGCCCAGCCACAGGGGTGTCTTGCATAGGGTCCTTTGGATGGAACGTGCTGCAGCTTAAGTGGGAGTTGCAGGCCTCTTGCTTAGACGAACTCATTATTCATTTCACTTCTAGCTCTATTTTATCCAGTTGGGCATGTGTCGCCATTTTTCATTATTCAGTTGTTTTTATCTGAGATTGCGATTAGTTTATTTCCAGTATTTATACTTTGGGATTATTACTGTCAGGATGTTTTCCTTAAAGTTTTAAAGTTGGAATTAATTAGTTGGATGCGTAATTATTTGGGTTATATGTTCCAGTATAGTTGCTGTGTGATTCTTAAACTATGGATTATGGAAAGTTTTAAATGTTGGTTTTTAAATGAAACTTGGAGATTGATGTCTTAAAAATGGTTTTGTCACTTAGCTTAATTATTTAGGATGTTTAATTGGAAAAGTTATTTTTGCGACAGTGATACTAAGAATGAACCAACCGTTCACCTTGGTTATAATTTCATAAAGGACTGATCACCCGGTATTTAATTAGGTGGGGTGTCACAAAACACCCACGCGAAGTGATCCTACATCCATCTACGCCCCCGTCCCAATCGACATCTGAATAGACGAATAAACGGTCGTCGGTATCAAAGGAATACCAATTTTTGTATGAGAAAGTCCTACTCACGTATTTAATGATACATTTAAGAGCAAGTAAGTGTGACTCTTTAAGGGGTGCCTAATAACGCTCACAGACTCCAACACTAAAGGCTATGTTGGTACGATTAGTAGTCAAGTAGAGAATACTACCTATCATACTCCATTACAAGGTTTTCTCTACGTTCTTGGCTGATGTGTCCTTGTTAAGCTTTGTCAAGGTACTCATCACAGTGCGTGAATGCTTAGCGGAGTCGAACATAAACTTATTCATAAGGATTAATGCATACTTGGATTAGGAGATGAACATCCTATCCTCTAGCTGACGAACCTGGAGACCAAGGAAGAACATAAGCTCATCAACCATGCTCATCTCGAACTCACACTTCATTTCCTCCTCAAATTTTTGAGCATGGCGGGCGCACGTGGATCCAAATACTATGTCATCACTACAAGAAAATGTAACTATCCCAACTTGTTTTTTTGTGATGTTTATAGAAAACGTCAGCTTAAACCCCTTGTACCAACATTTTCATAAAACGTGGGAAACTTTCCAACAGTTTAATAAAATCGTTGGAAAAAATTTCGTCATTTCTATAAATTGACGGAAAAGGTGTGGATTTTACGTCATGTTTGGAAAAAAACGTCGGGCATAATTCCTTTTCCTAATTAGAATCGGACTACTCAATTTTTTTGTCTTCCCGTAGTTTTTCCTTCCTGCTACTTTTTTTTTCAATTTTTTCAATTGTTTCTGTCGTAACTCTATTCCTAATTGATTTCCTCTATTCCCTCTACTTAATTGGTTTCTCTACTTCTCAATCGGACCAAGAGACCAAGAGGACTCTCTTCTTCTCAATCGATTCTCAATCGAAACTAACAGTATTGAGGTAATTATTTTTCATTTTTTCTACTGTTTGGGTACGTATGTTTATCTATGGTATTATTTAATAATCGGGAGATGTCTTTTTTCATTTTTTTTCTATTATTAAACTAACAGTATTAAACATACCTCAATACCGTAGATAAATAAATTAGTACGTTTAATAATGAGAACTGAAGGCTTTATCTACTGATTTATTTGGGTACATGTAAGGACACAAATTTCCAATTTAGTCCATTGTAGTTTTGGCTCAATTCCGGACAAAAATATTTATGTCATAGGATAGTGTTCAATGTACCTATTCAAGCCTATGATGTGTTTAGTTGAAGACGTAGCGACCAAGAGTAGAAAGCTTCATCAAATGCCATGTTTCAAGTGCCTTATTTCTACATCACCAACATAGTTCCAACTGCTCCTAAGGTATGAATACATTTTAATATATATATAGGAGCTTGGAAAAAATTATTATTGGGTGAAATTTTTGTTTCAAACTGTTGCTTAATTTCAGAAAGATTTTATTAAAACTTTAATATAAACTATTTAAAGCTTTTGGGCTAAATCTCAATTTTTTTAGCTTTCTGGAAGTTCGTTAGAATTGTCGTTCAAACGAGGTCTGCCAACGAGTTCCCCAAAAGGCCACTGGAATGTCGTTCGAATTATCGTTCGAACGAGAATGATGGTTCGAATGAGATTTCTAATGAGTTCACACTGGAACTTCGTTAGAAGGCTCGTTCGAATGAGACTTCATTCGAACGAGTTTTGGCAGGAACAGTTATTTTGGCAGTTTGAGTAGTTTTTCCCACTTTCCCACTTCTTTTCCCACTATCTTTTGACATAACTTCTTAAGTGCGGAAATCAACTTTTTCTAATTAACTTTTTCATAATATTTTAACTCCTAGAGAGAGTTTTGAGAGTTCATCTTTCCTAAGAAAAATTTCATGTTTAAGTGTTAATTTTTCAAAGAAAAATCTTTACAACACTTTGTTTCACCCATATCGTTTATTCCAAGTCTTCTTTATATATATATATATATATATATATATATATATATATATATATATATATATATATTGCTTGGAGGTTTGGCACCGGTTTACTCTACCTATTGAAGAGTTCGTTTGGCTTTTCTTCTAAATCCCTCAAAGAAGAAGAAGCGTATTTTGCTGCGGCATTCTCACATCGTGAAAGTCACCATGTGTGGTTGACGGTGTACCTATTGTCTCGTTGGTGAAGACCAAGATTCTGGTGGAGCTCCGGGGTTGTCTACTAGGTGTAGGTGTTTACAAGAAGACGCGTCAAGGCTTGAAAGGGGTCGAGTCGAGAAAGTAAGTCATCTGCCTTGTAATTTGTAAAACCATACTTAGTGGACTTAAGGCTAGGGTCGTCCGAGGTTATTTCCCGTTGTGGATTTTTCCTCGTACAACGCGCCGTAGTGGATTAATTGTTGATTTTATCTTTTGCAAAATCACTTAGAACGCATGTTTAGGTAAAAAGATAAAATTGGTTTAATTTAATCACTACTTGTTTAATTTGGCGCTAAATTAAGTTTGGGTAACTAGTAGTTAATTCAAGTCATTAATTTAATGTGTTAAAATTTGGTTTGTCTTATTTTGATTAAATGAAAAATGTGACTTAGGCAAATTTCTAGGACTTGGGTTAATTAATTGGTTTAAGTGAAATTAACATTTGCGTTTAATTTAATTTCATGTTGTTTTATTTTAATTTGAAAGAATTTAAATTTTTTTGTATTATTTAAGTTGAACCATCATCTCGCTTCCGCACCTATATAAAAGGAAATTGGCATTTTCAAATTGGTATCAGAGTCGGAGCGCTAATTTATCGCGTCAAAGATCCGTTTTTCGGCTTTTATAATTTTTTTGCTCCTTGTATTTTTAGGTGGTTCAATTGTTTACTCACTCTCATTTTTTTTATCTCTCGATGGGACGTCTTAATGAAAACTTGTCCATCTTTAATGATAATGATTGTTGATGTAAAAAATTAGATGATATCTAATTATTTAATCACAGATAAATAAAATGAGATAAAGAATTTTTAAAGTGGTTCAGCCTTATAAGAATGGCCTACGTCCACTGTTTCTGTTATTGCTGACTGTATGGGAATTCTTGATTACAAGTTTTCTCAAGAAATTCCGGTCCCCTTACAATGAGGATAATACAATGTATTTATAGCCCTAAGGCTGTAATGTGAAAGGGTAATACATTTAATGCCCCTTAAGCGTATACATAATAATAATAATAATAATAATAATAATAATAATAATAATAATAATAATAATAATAATAATAATAATAATAATAATAATAATAATAATAAACATTTAATGCGTAGTCAAACTGTTGGTTATCCGACTATTAATGCTTTGTCCGAGGTGCAGCTCGGACCGCCTAAGATCCTCGGTACTCAAAAGTTCCTCTGAGAATTCTTGTAGGTCGGAGAGTCTGAGTTGATCGGGGAAGCAGAGTTCCTTGTTGCAGTATGGTTCCTCGGAGTCGAGGTGTTGTTCGTAATGTTTGTCGTTGCCACGTAGATTGCCACGTGTCTTCACCCATTTGAGCCATGTCAGTAGACTAAATTTGGTATCAACAGAAGCTCCCAATGTTTCATAGTTCGAAATTTGAGGAGTGGGGAACATTCTTTCTCGATATATGGCAGTTTTAAATGGTCATCCTGAAATTTAGGAGTATTTTCTTTTGAATTTATTTCTCCTTCCAAATTCGTAGAATCGGCCTTTTTTGAATTTTTCTAATCGCTTCGATTCCCGCGCCTCTTTTGTCTGTTTAGCCGCCGGTAACGTAACCGTCTCTTTTTATAATCATTACTTTTACCCTTTCCCAAGGCAAAGTATTTAAACGTTGCAGAAAATCCCATTGCCTTCTACTTTTTCAAATTTGTCTCTTTGAGTTTTCTATCGTCTCTCTCTCTCCTGTGCGTTCATCTCTTCCATCGTTTGTTGTCAACAGACTCATACCTTTCCTGTAAGATTTTCTTCTTTCTCTTTGATTTCCTTCTTTCACCATGGTTTATCCTGTAGAATCGATTGATAAGTTTCGGTCTGATTTCTCCATTCCCTCATGGGTTATTTTGGAAGAGCTTTCTGAGCCTTCAGACTATTTTCGTTTGGCTGAGGGACATTAGTTCCCCAGTCTCTTTGTTACTGAGTGTGGCTTTTCTTTTCCCCCAAACCCTCTATGTCTGGAATTCTGTCAATACTTTAACGTGGTTCCTGCACGAATAGCCCCCAACACATGGAGAATAGTTAACGGTGTTTATAGACTAAATCAAATTCATTGAACCCGTATAGGAATTCCTGAAATTATGTTTTGTTATAGATGGGTTGTGGGTGATAATACTTTTTATTTAAAAACTAGGTTTTTAAATAGAGCTTTAGTGGTCAATCTCCCAGATGCCAATAGGGGCTACTTTGAGCATGGGGTTGTTATGAAAAATTGGCAACACCCTCCACTGACTGGAGATGATGTTTACCAGGGTCCCAGATGTCCTCCCTATGGCAATGGGATAGGTTGTTTTTATTTTATTTTATTTTCAAAATTATGCTTCCTTTGTGTTTGATACAATGTGCCACTGATATTTTAATTTTGATTTATTTACAGCTGACAGCAAAAGAAAGTCTCCAAAAGAGGCAGACGTTAATATAAGGCATTTAAAACTTATCTGGAGTTTGCATCAGACTGTTGCCGACGAGCATATTAGGTCAGCTTCATATTTACTGCAGTACAAGAGTTACACCTCCTCTTTTACTGCTCGTCCGGTGATAAGCAACGCAGAACCAATACCAGCCTCTACAAGTTCTTCACCTGAGTCACACATTCCTTTGAGTGAAAGGATGAAGAAAAGAAGACCTCCTACCCTTTTCGAGAAACCTGCCTCTGGTGCTGGAGAGGCAAAAAGAAGTAAGCTTGATGTCCCAAGAGAAGGGATAAAGAAAATTGATGCACCCCTCTCGGTTGCTCCTGTGAAGGTGGTCGAGAAGCCCCCAGTGGCCCCAAGCAAGGTTGTTGCTCCAGGCGAGGTGATTGTCATTTCTTCGACTAAGACTACAACATTAGTCGAGAAAGTTGATGCTCCATTGAGGAGGCTGAAGAAAAGCTCCTCTGTCAATTTGGCTGAATCCATCTCTCAGCCCCAGACTAGTGGTGTTCCCACTTTTGTTCCCCTGAGCTCTGCTATGAGCTCGGTGAAGACTTGGATCATTCTCGAGATCCAAGGTATTGAAGAAAACCTTTCTCGGGACACGGTTACCACATTAGCAGCTCGTCACATTGCTTCTGTAAGTCCTATAGTCTTAAATTTTCATTTTTTCCTTTTTGTATCTGTGCACTAACTTGCTTTCATTTTCTTTTCACAGTTGGTGAGCTATTTTAATACAATTTTGAAGAAAGATGAAGCTATTAAAGCTTTAAGCTCCTCGTCTGGTGTAGAGGAAGCTTTGGTAGGCCTGGCGCAGTCTCTGAAAGATTCTCGTCAGAAATATGATGATGATAAGGCAGTCTGGGAGAAAAAACTTACTTCGACTGAGCAGGAGAAGGCTCAAGTTATTGAGGTCTCCAAGGCGTTGGAGAAAAAAATGAATGATTTGGAGAAGAAGAATAAAGAGCTCGAAGGGAAGCTCAAAAATGCTGAGGAGTTTGAAGATAAACTCAAGGCTGCTGAGGAGGAGTTAGGTCGACTTCGGGAAGTAAGTCGTTAGAAGGAGGAAGTTGAGAATAAACTGAAGGCTGCTGACAATCTTCTTTCCGAGAAGCTTTCCTCGGAGAAGACAAAGAGGAAATTGGCTGTGAAGAAATCTTTCAGCGCTGGCTGGGATAAAGGGTGGAACAAAGGTTTGGCTGCCATGATATCGCAAGTCGAATATGGCAGCCTCAAATACTTTAGAGATGGATGGGTCGCTGCTCTACAAGAAATGAAATTTGATGAAGCTTCTGAATTATTTCAGCGACACATCCCTGGCCCCCTTCCAACTCCTGAAGACGAAGAAGAGGACGAAGCTGCCTCTGAGGAGTCTTCCATGGTGATGGGAGATCAAGTTTCTCATCCCCCAGCCATCCATCCCACTAACGAGGAACTTCAACTACCTTCTACTTCCTTCGAGCAACATCCAGCACTTCCCGAGCAAACCTCTGCTCCATCTGAGCAACCTACCTCCTCGTCCCAGCCTCCAGAGAAAGTTTTGGGAGACAAGGAAAAGGTGTAGAGTTGCTCGGATTTCTCTCTATTTTATTTTTCTTTGTCAAATGTAACTTCTGAACATGTAACTCTGAACTTTGTACTCCTCCTATATGATGTAATAAAATTTAAACTTTTGATTATGCATACTGTTAATTCTCTTCTTCATGTTCTGTTTGTACTCTTATTGATTATTGCATTTTCTTCCTCTACTAGTTTTTGGCCAGGATGGAATTATTATCTGCACATGATACAAAGTTGTTACGGAAATGCAATGAATATTTTAAAGCCGGTCACACAGACATGAGTGCAGCTCAAATCACTGGCATCCTCGGTTAAGGTGCTTCAGAGCAAGCAATTGAAGCCTATCAGTATTTGAAGTGCCTACTCGACCATGTAGTGGCTAACAATGTATCATACTATGATATGATTGAGGATCTCCAAGGCACTCTTGAAGAACTTCAACAATAATATAAAGAATCCACTAACCTTTTTTACGAGGGGTACGAGAAGAAGTATCAGCAAATCTGTGCCGATAAGGGATATGATAAACGGTTTGCTGCTTACGACGTGCCGGAGAGAACGTTGAAGGCTGAGGTCGAAGAGCATAGACAGATAGCTGAATTATTAGAGCAAGAAAATAATAACCTGCAAAGAGAGGTGTCTCAGTTGAAGTCTGCAACTTCCACCTCAAATGCTTTGATCCCAGTGACTGACGAGGGATCTCTTTCTTGGAGGTCGAAAATGCCAACCTGAGGGATGAATTAGAAACCTTGAAGAGGTCTGGCCCTTCTACATCTACACGATGATGAGCAAGAGCTCCTCGGGGATGAGCAAGAGCTGCTTGGATTCCTGTCGAGGAACAGAGGACTCAATCTGCTCTAGAGAACCAAGCCTTCTAACTGATGGCAAAGAACTAGGCCTTGGCTGAGATGTCTAAGAAGATCAGGGATCTGGAAGAGCAGCTTTCTATGCAGAAGTCTGTCTTGGAGAATAAAGAACTCTTTATCAAAAATCTCCACGAGCAGCTGGAAAGATTGACATATCAATTCCACAAGCAGCCCAGAGAATTTTGGATGGCTGGCTACAACGAGGCTCTCTACTATTTGGATGATCGTATCCAAAATGCAAATAATGAAGGTTAGAAACAGGGATGGTTGAACGTCTTAGGTGTGCTGTAACTGGAACAAGGTCATTACCTGTGGGATTACCATAATCCTGGGTTGCTCGACCTACCAGTGCCACCATTCAAGCTTGATATGAGTTGGATCCCTGCTCGGGCCATCCCTCGGTGTCTGATTTCCAAATACCTCGGCGATTACAATCTCCATTCCAATGTCGAGATATCTCGTCCCAAGCACCTACTAGATCGACCATCTGTGATGAATATCAGGATGCTTGAAGATCTTAACTTCATAAATTCCCCTCATGCTTTAAATGATCCACCTGCTGGCGAGGAACCTGTTTCAAAAGCAGAGGGGAAGAAACCAATAGAATAGTAATCTTAATGTAATAAATTTTTATTTCATTCTTGATGTATTTTGTTCTACATTTAATGAAATAATTTTATTTACAAATCTTGACTGCCATTGTCTTGTAATTATAAAACACTTTATATTTGTGCATGTATATCTGTTAAAAAGATAACAACATTATGTTATTTGTCGATCAACTGGAGTTTGTTAAAACTTATTGTCGAGTATCTTGAATTTGTGGTAATCATTTGATGACTAACCAAAATTGATGATATTTTGTTTTTCGACCAACTTGGTAGTAATTTAAAAAGTCACGAGTATAAAAAATTTTGCTCGATCACTTTCTCGTACTCATAAAATGTTTCCGACCAACCAAGGTCGGTAAATTTTTCTTCATAAAATGTTTCCGACCAACCAAGGTCGGTAAATTTTTCTTCTCGACCAACTATAGTTAGTGGGTTTTTCTTACCAACCAATCTTTGGCACTTTTTGGAATAGTTTTACTTCCCAACCTACCTTAGTTGGCGTTTTCGAGAATATATTTACTTCCTAACCAACCAAGTTGGCATTTTGAGGAAAAGTTTTACTTCCCGACCAACCTTAGTTGGCATTTTCGAGAATATATTTACTTCCTAACCAACCAAGTTGGTATTTTTAGGAATAGTTATACTTCCCGACCAACCTTAGTTGGCGTTTTCGAGAATATATTTACTTCCTAACCAACCAAGTTGGCATTTTGAGGAATAGTTTTACTTCCCGACCAACCTTAGCTGGCGTTTTCGAGAATATATTTACTTCCTAACCAACCAAGTTGGCATTTTTAGGAATAGTTTTACTTCCCGACCAACCTTAGTTGGCGTTTTCGAGAATATATTTACTTCCTAACCAACCAAGTTGGCATTTTTAGGAATATATTTACTTCCTAACCAACCAAGTTGGCATTTTTAGGAATTTGAGCCGCAAAAAATTTCCAATAAAAGGAAAGAAACTGGGCAGAACATTGTCACTTTATTCATACTAATGAAACTGCATTACATGAGAGTTTACATTACTGATAATATTTGCGCAGGTGTTCTGTATTCCATGCGTTCTTAAACTCCTCCCCCTCTAAAGTTTCTATTTTGTATGTCCCTGGTCGAACAACTTCCTTAACTCGGTAGGGTCCATGCCAGTTGGCTTCCAGTTTGTTGTGCTTTTGAATCACCTTTTTTAGCACATAGTCTCCTTCTTTCAAGTCGCACTTCTTCACTCTCTTGTTGTAGAACAAAGTTGTTCATTGCTGGTAAGCAGCATTTCTAATGGCTGCTTCTTCCCTAACCTCTTTGAGCATGTCCAAGTCTAACCTTCTCATTAAATCGCTGATAGGGGAATTGAAATTCCGTATTCTGTGTGTTGGGAGACCCAATTCGGCGGGTATAACAACTTCACTTCCAAATGCCAGCATATATGGAGATTCTCCTGTTACTGCTCGGGGAGTAGTTCGGTAAGCCCATAACACTGATTGTAGCTCGTTGATCCAGTTTTCTTTCGCATCGTTCAGTCTTTTTTTCAAACCATTCAGCAGCGTTCTGTTCATCACTTCAGTTTGTCCATTACTTTAGGATGGCCTGGTGCCGAGTGGATCTTCAAGATATTTGACTGATGACAATAGGCAGCGAATTCCTCATTGTCAAATTGTGTTCCATGGTCTGTGATGAAGGCATGAGGAAGACCATATCAACAAATGATGTTCTTCTAAATAAATTGGTACACCTTGTCATATGTCATATCAATGAGAGGCTCAGCCTCAACCCATTTAGTAAAATAATCCACAACGACCACGAGATACTTAAACCTTCCCCTGGTTGGCAAATGGCCAAGAGGAAGTAATGGGTGTCAATAATGCTTGGGGAGTTCTTCGTATGGAGGAGAAGCGCTGACACTTGTCACATTTCTTAGCATAGGCTATGCAATCAGCCCTCATCGTCGGCCAGTAGTATCCTTGACTCATTATTCTTTGTAAAAGAGTCCGACCTGCTATATGGGCTCCACAAGACCCTTCATGGACCTCTTCAATCAAATCTTTCACCTCGGTTGGATGCACACATCTTTGCAAACCTGCTATAATTCCTCGTCTGTATAGAATACCATTAGTCAGTATATAACGAGCAGCCTTAAACTTCAGTTTCTTGGCTGCAAGTTTATCAGTTGGTAATTCCCCTTTCTCAATATATGCCCTGATGGGATCCATCCATGATTACCCTAAATGTAGGGTATTAAAGTTTATCTTCAGACCTTCATATATACTCCGACCAGCTAAAACTTCAATTGGGATTGTTCTTCGTAGCTCGATACGAGTAGCTGATTCTAATCGAGATAAGGCATCTGCTCTTGCATTCTCCATTCTTGGTATTCTGATCAGTTGAATAGCAGCAAATTCTGACACCAATTCCTTCGCCTTTGCATGATATCTGATCATTAATTCTCCTTTGGCTGCATATACTCCCATCATTTGATTTATGACCAATTGCGAGTCACTGAAAATAATAACTTGCTCTACCCCCATGGTTTTCGCCAAACTAAGGCCTGCAATCATGGCATCATATTCAGCCTCATTATTGGAAGCTTTGAATTGGAAGCATAGGGCGTATTCCATGTCGACCTCTTCCGAACTGTTCAAAACTATCCCTGCGCCACATCCTATAGTGCAGGATGAACCATTCACATACAGACTCCATATAGGCAACTCGTCTTCAAATTGCTGATCTGACAGAGTTCCTCAGTGAAAAATTTGTTGCTTCCTTTCACCATCTCCTGATATTTCTTATTATTCGTTGATCATCTTTTCTTTCCCTTTTACCAACCTAAGCTGTTCTGGGCTTGAATTTGATGATCCCGTAACATCTACTTGACCTTTTACCAAACTAAATTGGTCTGGGCTTGCATTTGATGATCCTGTAACTTCCACAGGTTTATCAGCGAGCAACTTTTGCTCCTCGGGGGTGTCAGGATAAGTGAACTCTGCTATAAAATCTGCTACCGCTTGCCCTTTTAGCGATGATCTGGGTTCATAAACTATATCATATTCACCGAGTTCTATTGCCCAGCACATCAATCTTCCTGATTTTTCTGGTTTTTGAAGGGCTTGCCTCAATGGCATATCAGTATATACTACTATGGTATGAGCCTGGAAGTATGGCTTCATTCTTCTACTTGCCTCGATCAATGCTAGTGCCAATTTTTCCAGCCTTGGATATCTGATCTCTTCTCCTCGGAAGGCCTTACTTGTGTAGTAGATTGGTTTTTGTACTCCATTCTCCATTCTTATCAATGCCGAACTAACTGCATTCTCAGACACTGCCAGATACAAGTATAATTTTTCTCCCATCACTGGCCTGGATAATAGTGGAGGTGCTACCAAATATTTCTTCAAGTCTTGGAAAGCCTTCTCACATTCATCATTCCACTCAAAAGTTTTTTAGAGCATTTTAAAGAATAGGAGACATCGACCAGTTGCTCGCGATACAAATCTGTTGAGTGTTGCTACTCGTCCTGTAAGACTTTGCACCTCTTTCTTCGTCGTTGGGGATCGCATCCCTAACAGAGCTTTGATCTTTTCAGGGTTAGCTTCAATGCCTCGCTGATTGACAATGTACCCGAGAAACATGCCTTCTCGTACTCCAAAGATGCACTTCGTCGGGTTCAACTTCATTTGATATTTATCTAGTTGATCAAAGGTCTGGCTTAAGTCAACTAGATGATCAGCAGCTTTCGTGCTCTTTGTCAGCATATCGTCAACATAGACTTCCATATTACAACTGATTTGTTCTGCAAATACTTTGTTCATCAGCCGCTGATATGTTGCACCTGCATTTTTCAAACCAAAAGGCATAACATTATAACAATAAGTTCCCATAGGGGTAATGAAAGAAGTACTCTCCCTGTCTTCAGGTTTCATTTTAATCTGATTGTAAGCAGAATAAGCATCCATGAAGCTCAGCAGCTCGTGTCCCGAGGTAGCATCCACTAGTTGATCAATTCGGGGCAGCGAAAAGTTATCCTTTGGTCATGCTTTGTTGAGGTCGGTGAAGTCTACACACATCCTCCATTTGTTATCCTTCTTTTTCACCATCACCACATTTGCTAACCAATCTGGATATTTAACATCTTCAATAAAACAAGCTTTCTAGAGCTTCTCGACTTCCTCCTGTATAGCTTGATTCTTCTCGGGACTGAATACTCTTCTTCTCTGCTTCACAGGCTTGATCTCCTTATTCACATTGAGTTCGTGACATAAGAAATTTGGGTATATCCCAGGCATATCCTCATGACTCCACGTAAAAGTTTGCTTTCTGCTTCTTAGGAAAGTTATCATTTTTTGCTTTAGTGAGGCTTCCAACGACGAACCTACTTGAGTAGTTCATTCAGGGTGCTCATCGTCCAGGATGATGTTTTCAGTAGCTTCCACCACTTGACCCTTCACGAGTTGCGACTCATCTCTAGGATCCAATGTTTCAATTTCTGCACCTTCATCCACTTGATAGGTGGTGGTCTTTTTCCTTGATTACTCCATTTCCTCTTACTCAGCGGATGAATAATAGCATTCCCGAGCTACTTTTTGATCACCTTTCACAACTCCTACTCCAAAATTTGTTGGAAATTTTAGGGATTGATGTACCGTGGATGGTACAGCTTCGAACTTCTTTAATCCTACTCTTCCCATGATGATATTGTATGATGATTGAACATTCTTATCCATCACAAAGAAGTGTATTCTTTCTGTTCGACAAGCAGGCCACGTACCAATGAATATATCTAACTTGATCGTACCAAGTGAAAATACTTTCTCGCCAGCAAAACCGAGGAGGGGTCTATGATAAGGCTCCAGTTGAGATAGCTTTAGATTTAAACTGTCGAAGCACGAGTAGAACATAATGTCTGCCGAGCTACCATTGTCTACTAGTACTCTTGAAATCATTACCTCCTTTATCCTCATTTTGATCACCAATGGGTCATCATGAGGATATAGCACACCTGCGAGGTCGTTCTTTGAGAAACCAATGACTAATTTCTCTTTGTTCACCTTTCTCGAGCGATCCTCCTCAGCTAGATTTATTCGTTGAATGTATGAGCAAGCTTGAGCCTCACAGAGGTAAGCTTTTCTCTCGGCAGTAAGGTCTCCTCCTCCTGCATCTCCATCTGTAATAACATTACAGTCAAATGACCCAAAGCGTATTGAAAATACCTCACGTTTTGGTTGCCTTGGTCTCTTAGGAAGATCGGGGTCGTCTTCTGGATCAACTTCATGGTCTCTCTTCTTGTTCTCCTCTGCTCGACGAGGAGATCTAGACCTCTCTCTTGCTCGGTCGTTATTTTTTCTATCATTCCTCCGATCAACATACTTTGCCAGTTTTCCTCATCTGATGAGTGTTTCAATCCCATTCTGAAGAGTTATGTAATTTTTGGTCATATGGCCATGATCTTTGTGAAACTCGCAATATTTTGCTTTATTTCTCCTGTCTGGGTCTGCCTTCATTTTCTATGGCCAATTTAATTCCTCGTTGTTCTTGATTTCTTCTAGAATGTGGTTGATGTCTTTTTTCAAAGGGGTATAATTATCAAATTTCTTCAATACTTCCCATGACGACCTTGTTCTTGATTATTTGTCACTACCATTGTTCTTATGCTCTTTCTTCTTAGCTTTATCACCTTCCACCTTGGTTTCTTTGACATCCATATTCTTCTTCGCAGCCATAGCCTCCTCGACATTCATAATCTTGACCGCTTTTCCCATCAGATCTGACATAGTTCTAGGTGAATCTTTGGCCAAAGTGTAGTATAATTTGTTGGGCAGTAGTCCACTCATCAAGGCGGTAATCGCTGTCTTTTCCTCATAATCAATGACTTCGAGCTTCTCATTATTAAAACAAGTTATATAATCTCTGGTACTTTCACCAGCTTTTTGTCGAACACTTAACAAATGCGCTACTCATTTAACTGGCTTTGCCCCAAAACAGAAATTCCCAATGAATAACTCGTCCAGTTGAAAGAAAGTTGAGATCTTACCCCGAGGAAGATTATTATACCATATTTGAGCAGATCCGGTAAGAGTTCCTGAGAATGCTCTGCATCTCATCTCATCTGGAACAACGTAGATGTCGGCTGCAGCTTGGTATTATTTTATATGAAGGACAGGGTCGGTCTTTCCATCATATTTGGGGGTCACAACAGGTGCTTTGAACTTTGATGGTGTTGGAAAATCTACAATAGCCTGGACAAAAGGTGTTCCTTGAACAAAAGTTCGTTGTAAAGGGTTCTTGGCCTTAGCTATTTCCCCTAATCTATCCTCTAGCCTCTGAATAGAGCCTTTCCATGCATCATTTCCCACCTCGGGCCTGTTGGTTCGAGCAACTGATCGCGTTGATGTGGCTTCCTGGGATCTATCTTGACGAGCAGTTGGTTGCGACTGGGCGGATCCTTCCCTTAAATCTGATGGTCGTTGAAAACTCCTCAATGTGTCTTTAGGAGGACTTTTGCTCCTCCTAGGACCTAATTGATCAAAAGGAGATACTCTGCTTAATCTTTCTAGTGCGCTGGTCCTTTCTGGAGAGAGAGTGATACGTTGTTCAGTATCTGTGGCTCGTACCGACAAAGTTCATCCAGGTTGATAAGAAAAATCTTCAGACTCCTCAGTACGATATGAATCGGTACGCCTAGTACGCGAAGAAGGTAAACGGGTATTTTTTTGAATACTTCGCGATTCTGAGTGGGTTGGTGCACCGCTATGGAGGGTTCGTATGAGTTGTCGCATCGTTTCTTGCATGACTGTCTGGCCCTAGGCCAGATTTGTCATTATTCTAGCCAGATCTGGAATATTGGGCGGAGCAGCTGGATTTGGAGGGCTTCCAGCGTTTCGATTGCTGGGTTCTGGAATATCAGCCATTTGTGATGAATTATTTTTGATGAAAAATGATATTACCAGTCGTTTCCCACAGACGGCGCCAATCTGTTGATGTAAAAAATTAGATGATATCTAATTATTTAATCACAGATAAATAAAATGAGACAAAGAATTTTTAAAGTGGTTAAGCCTTATAAGAATGGCCTACGTCCATTGTTTCTTTTATTGCTGACTGTTTGGGAATTCTCGATTACAAGTTTTCTCAAGAAATTTTAGTCCCCTTACAATGAGGATAATACAATGTATTTATAGCCCTAAGGCTGTAATGTGAAAGGGTAATACATTTAATGCCCCTTAAGCGTATACATCTGTATGATAATAATAATAAGCATTTAATGAGTAGTCAAACTGTTGGTTATCCGGCTATTAATGCTTTGTCCGAGGTGCAGCTCGGACCGCCTAAGATCCTCGGTACTTAAAAGTTCCTCGAGAATTCTTGTAGGTCGGAGAGTCTGAGTTGATCGGGGAAGCAGAGTTCCTCGTTGTAGTATGGTTCTTCGGAGTCGAGGTGTTGTTCGTAAGTGTTTGTCATTGCCACGTAGATTGCCACGTGTCTTCATTCATTTGAGCCATGTCAGCAGACTAAATTTGGTATCAACAATGATGTTTTTGCTATTCGAGAGGAATTTAATGAGCTTAATAAATGTAATGAAAATTTAAGAGAATTAAATTTGAGATTTGCAAAAATAATTAAATTTCTTGAAAATGAAAACTCTTGTTTTAAAGCTAAAGTTGAGTTTTTGCAAACCTCGCTATCTCAAAAAGATATTTTTCGTGAAAATTTCATGGACATAAATCACAATTTTAATGTTTTAAAAATGTCCAAGAAAGAGAGTGATAGTCGAGAAAAGACTCTTAGGGACATGTTTTCTCACATTGAGGGGGAGCGTGATAACCTTCTAGGTGTTATTAAAAATTTAAAGAAGGAATCCCGTAAATTTGAGGAGTCTAATTTATTACTTGAGTTCGATATTTTAAAAATAAAAAATGACTTACTTGACTCTAGTAGTAGTTTTAATGGTTCTAGCTCATCTTGTTCAAATACTTTCGTTGCTAAAGCTAAGAACATTATTTGTTTTAGATGGTAAACTTTATCCAAGGACTTTAGAAAAGGTCACACCTTAGGTAACATTCCTCGTGTTTACACATGCTTGCATTGTGGTAGGAAAGGTCACCTTAGGTCATATTGTTTTTATCTTAAAAGAAGACCTAGGAAGTCTATATCTAGCATTTCATTAGTTCCCAATTCCCATCATTTTAAATATACATCTATATGGGTTAGGAAATCATTTTTAGACGCGCTAGATATTATATTTGTTAATTCTCATTTGCTTTCACATGAAACCTCCCTTGCTAAATTTAAAGGTTGAATGTGTTAGTTTATTTTCATACTCTAGCTTTTTGTGCTCCATATTATATATCATTCCTAGGTGTATGCATGTTTACTCATTTTCTAGTCATTGCTTTATTTCATATCTCATGCTAGAAATCTTTACTTGTTTATCTTTTGTATTTTATTCTTTCATTTTAATTTGCTTTAAATGAAAAATACAAAATGATTTTTGTTTATCATCTGTGTTTTACCTTTTAGTAAATTATGCTTAATGAAAAATACAAATGATTTTTGGTTTGTCTTTTGAGTACATATTTTTATTTTTGGTTAAAAATTTTCAAAAACTCAAAAAGATTTTTTTGTGTGTATTTTAGTTTGACACACTTTATGTGGCATATACTTGTGTTTGGATCCCATCATTTACGCTTCCATATGGTTAGGACTTTTGGTATAGATTGTCAATCCTTATTATGTTCTTTACCATGCTTACATGGAGTAGTTGGATTTTGAGTTGTTTAAATTGATTCTATTTTTATATGCCTTTATTCACATGCACGAGCTATTTTGAAATTTAACTTCATATGTATATTTGAGCTTTGTGAGGTCTCCTACCAATCCAGTCATCTACATATTTGTGACCTAGGAGGACTAGTGCATGTCAAAATCTGTTGCACGTGAGATTTGTGAGATAAAAATGATATATGAAAATGTGCACTGGGAAGGGCTCCGAAAGGATTTATTATCCTTTGCAATTGTAAGCCACCGCTTGAAATGGACCTAAAAGAAATACGTGGTCCAAAGGCCAAAAAGAATATATGGCATTAAAAAGAAAAATAATTGCCAAGGCCTATGTCTAATTGATATTATCATTCAAAAGAATAATATATGCTTATTGAGGGAGATTGGATGGTGTATCAACGGTTTGCACAATGTCTGTTTATCCTAGTTGTCCTTTCATTGTCATGACTCTATTGGTTTGTAGAATCATCAAAAGTCTAGGCTTGTATGCATTGTATATGTTTGTTCATTGAGTTCAATTTATATTATAACATGAGGTTATATTTAAATATGATGAAATTTGCACTCAACTGAGAACTCCGTGAATATGTTTTAAGTGTTTGGGTCTAAATTTAATTGTTACTAGTTCACACCCCAACACTTCCGTTTCCATATGACACATTTTTGCCATACGAGTGTGAAAAGCTTATTTTATTTTGTGTCATTTTGGTGTTTATATCTATATGTGTGTACCCATGTCTATTTGGTATATATTATGTATACATATATTTAATATTTTCGTTTTGTCTTTGCCTTGCTTTCTAGTCCATCTATGCTTTAATTCATAATTGGTATCTATCTAGTTTCATTCTTTATTGATATCACATGCTTAATACTTTATGTATCATATCGGTATCATTGTCTTGCATCTTAGTTGGTATCCATTATTATTTGTTGGATTAGTTATGACTTTGTTGCCCATGTGCTTTAATGTTCTCATCACTTTATGCACCATTGCATGTTTAAATTAGTTTTATCCTTTGTCTATTCCTGAACAAAAAGGGGGAGAATTATAGGGGGAGAAATGGTATTTAATCCTATTATAATCTTATCTAAGTTTAGGAGAATTAACTTAGGGGAGAGCGCTATCTTCTTGGGTTGATCATTGCTTGATAAAAAAGGAGAATTAATTTAGGGGGAGTATTTATTTCAATTGCATTTGATATATTGATATTCCCTATGCATTTGATAGTTTTCTTAAGTGTGCAGGAATTACTCTAAGCGGCAACTTTCACCAGCAAAGATTTTGATCCTTGGATCTCATGTCAAGTATTGGGTGGGATGTTTGTGTCTAGTAGAGCTTGACGGCCCTTTAGTATTTTTGTTTGGTTTTTGTCCCAGAATAGCTAAAAGGGGAGATTTGTAAGGACACAAATTTCCAATTGAGTCCATTATAGTTTTGGCTCAATTCTGGACAAAAACATTTATGTCATAGGATAGTGTTCAATGTACCTATTCATGCCTATGATGTGTTTAGTTGAAGACGTGGCGTCAAAGAGTATAAAGCTTCATCAAATGCCATGTTTCAAGTGCCTTGTTTCTATGTCACCAACATAGTTCCAATTTCTCCTAAGGTATGAATACATTTTAATATATATATAGGAGCTTAGAACAATTTATTATTGGGTGAAATTTTTGTTTAAAACTCTTGTTTAATTTCATAAAGATTTTATTAAAATTTTAATATAAACCATTTAAAGTTTCTGGGCTAAATCTCAATTTTTTTAGCTTTCTGGAAGTTCGTTCAAATTGTCGTTTAAACGAGGTCTACCAACGAGTTCCCCAAAAGGCCACTGGAATGTCGTTTGAAGTATCGTTCGAACGAGAATGATGGTTCGAACGAGATATACAACGAGATTTCTAACGAGTTCACACTGGAACTTCATTATAAGGCTCATTCGAACGACACTTCATTCGAACGAAAATCTCGTTCGAACGAGTTTTGGCGGGAACAGTTATTTTGGTAGTTTGAGCAGTTTTTTCCCACTTTCCCACTTCTTGTCCCACTATCTTTTGACAGAACTTCTTAAGTGCGAAAATCAACTTTTTCTAATTAACGTTTTCATAATATTCTAACTCCTAGAGAGAATTTTGAGAGTTCATCTTTCCCAAGAAAAAGTTCATGTTTAAGTGTTAATTTTTTAAAGAAAAATCTTTACAACACTTTTTTTCACCCATATTATTTATTCCAAGTCTTCTTTATATATATATATATATATATATATATATATATATATATATATATATATGCATTTCTTGGAGGTTTGGCACCAGTTTACTCTACCTATTGAAGAGTTCGTTTGGATTTTCTTCTAAATCCCTCAAAGAAGAAGAAGCGTGTTTTGCTGTGAAAGTCACCATGTGTGGTTGACGGTGTACCTATTGTCTCATTGGTGAAGACCAAGATTCCAGTAGAGCTATGGGGTTGTCTACTAGGCAGAGGTGTTTACAAGAAGACGCATCAAGGCTTGAAAGGGGTCGAGTCGAGGAAGTAAGTCATATGTCTTGTAATTTATAAAACCATACTTAGTGCACTTAAGGCTAGGGTCGTCCGAGGTTGTTTCTCCTTGTGTCTTTTTCCTCGTACATTGCGGCGTAGTGGATTAATTGTTTACTTTATCTTTTGCAAAATCACTTAGAACGCATGTTTAGGTAAAAAGATAAAATTGGTTTAATTTAATCACTACTTGTTTAATTTGGTGCTAAATTAAGTTTGGGTAATTAGTAGTTAATTCAAGTCCTTAATCTAATGTATTAAAATTTGGTTTGGCTTATTTTGATTAAATGAAAAATATGACCTAGGCAAATTTCTAGGACTTGGGTTAATTAATTGGTTTAAGTGAAATTAACATTTGTGTTTAATTTAATTTCACGTTGTTTAATTTTAATTTGAAAGAAATTAAAATTTGTTGTTTTGTTTAAGTTGAACCATCATCTCTCTTTCGCACCTATATAAAAGGAAATTGGTGTTTTCAGTACATATGTTTATCTACGGTATTGTTTGCGTACGTATGTTTAAAAATTCCTCTTTAACAGTTTAATAATCGGAACTGGCGGTTTTATATAATGATTTTTTAGGGTATTGATGTATTTTTTTGTCTTAAAATCTTATTTAATTTAGGGCTTTTCATCCATTGTTTATGTGTTTATCTTTTTTTATTAGTAATAATTTTATCTGAGCTTAAAAGCTTGTTGGTATTGAAAAAATCATAAAATAGTTAGGGCAATGTTTAAAAGTTTCTAATTGTCAAAACATATCTCTCTTGTGTATTTTCGATCTACTTTAGGGCTTGGAGAGTGGTTGATGGAATTTGTAAAGGGGCGGGGCAGAAATCGGGAAAAAAATAATTTGTATTAGGATAAATGTACAACTACAAAAGAAAGTAGGGGCAAAATAAAAATAATTAAATTTATATCTAACCACTTGCATGAGGGTAAATATTTATGATTTAATGTTTAGGCTGCACAATTTTTTTTATGATTTAATGGTTTAGGTAAATATGGTTAGTTTACGACTTAATGTTTATTTGTTATGAATTCTTTGTTTTAGTGGATTTGCAAGCTGTGGTGGAGGATTTCTACAATGGACATTTTTATCTTTGATTGGAATGGAGTTATTGAGGTATTTTTATTAAGTTTTACATTTTATTTAAACTTTTGGCCATTCAAAACAGATTAGGAGATGTGGTAGTTTACCAATGGTTAAAATGGTTGAAAACGTCGGTTGACCAACGCCTCATGTCAGTCATCCAATATTTGATAAAGAATCTCACGTCATTCAATCGACATTTGATCCTAAATGTCGGCCAATCGACATTTGATAAAGAATCTCACGTCAATTGGCCAACATTTGATCCTAAAAGTTGGTCAAACGACATCTAATAAAGAATCACGCATCGATCAGTCGACATTTGATCCTAAACGTCGATTGAACCTAATCGTCGGTCAGCCGTCGTTTAATCGTAAACATCGGTTGACCAATGCCTCGTGTTGGTCAATCAATATATGATGAAACATCAACACTTTGGACTTTTGTTTTTGCCTTACTGTTGATGCAACATCCACACTTTGGTCCACTATTTCTGCCTTTGATTTTGGACTTTACTTCATATATATTACTGATTGAATCATCTTTCATTTAAACCGTTTACTTTACCATTTTCAAATAGGTCTTTAGTCACATTCATGACTTCTATGAATTTTTCTAACAATCTAAATGAATTGATAAAATGTGGGTGAATTTTTTAATTATATAAGATGTATCTAATTGCTTATCTTTAAAGATAACTTTTAAGTTAAAGACAAAACAAAAGTAGGACTTCACTCAATAAAAAAGTTTTTATGTAGCCTCTCTTTATTCTCTATTAATTTTGATGCGCTTCATGTTGAAAACTCATTTGCATGCTTTTGTTCAATCAATAAATCATTCGTACAAGTCGGTTTATATTAGACAGTTTATATTCTAATTTTGGATTGAAAACTCATTTGATTTTGATAGTTTATATAAGACAGCTTATATTAGGAAGTTTATACTCATTTTATATTAGATAGTTTATTTGATTTGCATTCAAGAAATTATTTGGATTTTGATTAGTTAACCTAGGATTATATGTTGTTGGGTAAGGAACACTATGAAATTGTTGGCATATTCCTCTTAATGACTAATATTCGGTTATGGTTAGGTTTCGTCACTGGTCACAACTAGTGGTAATATACTTAATACCTTCATCTTGACGTCCATTTGTATTAGATAATTATTTTTTTGCAAGTTACCCACTTAGCTATTGCAAAATTCTTTAATTAGTTATTCCCTATGAAGCACGGTCACTCTCCCGGAAGCCACGAGTCGCGTGTCATGTCGAAACACGTATTATGTGCGTGATCCGACATGTTACCAACACGTTGTGGACACGCTGGGACGTGTGATGGCGATTATGCTTTATTTATGATTTTTAATGTTAAAGTGTATTTGAATTTTATTTGTATGGTCAATTTTCTTAATTTCATGTTAAGAATGCTCAAATAATGTATTTTATGGGAAAAAAATATGTTTCATTTCATTAATTAATATATATATATATATATATATTATACTTATCCTAACGTGTCGTATCCTAGATTTTGGAAGAATCACGTGTCGCGTGTCGAAACGCATATTACGAATCTGTGCTAGAGGTTATTCCGTAGACAGTTTATGTATGTTCGCACTTAAAGTGTGTAAGTAATATATGCATATTTGTGTAAAGATGAGTGTGTTTGTGTTTTGGAGTAGCAACGGGTTAGGCCGCTGAGAATGGGGTAGGAGGGAGCGACTAGTTATGGGTTAGGTAAAATTGGGGGAGGTAGCTGGGTGTATGTGGTTGTTTTGATAAATTGCATTTATTTTCATAATTTTTCAAACACGATATATAGTTATTGTTCTCGGAAACAATCACATTTTACATATCTCATGAATCAATAAGTGTTTGGGTAGGATCCCAATTCAATAGAAAGGGTTCCATTTTGGGTAATCATCTCTAGGGTTCCATTTTTGGTTGATGCAAAGATATATTCATTTAGGTTTATGCTATATGTTTTAACTTTTAATCTGGTGCCGGGTCTTAAAAGCTGGATTTTGTTTTAGGATCTTAGACTTTTATTTCGTTATTGATGATCATAGCATAATGAAAATATATTTCTAACAACTTTATGAATACTTTATAAGGCAATTTACACTTAAGTTCATTGTTGACAAGTTTTAAATATTTAAGGACAATTTACAATTAGGTCCACTAGTTATGCCACTAGCGCAGACTTCTACAAGAAGATAATTAGTGGACCTAAGTGTTTAAAATTTGTCAAAATTCCTTTAGTGTTTAAAATTTGTTTGCGAGGGACCTAAGAGTATTTTTCCCTACTTTATAATCACTTAATGAATGTAACACGTGACTTTATAATCACATTTGAAGTATTGATAATTTATCTCATTACTAATTATTCGACTTATTTAACAACAATATTTTTGTATTTTTTCATTAGGTTGAATATATTAATGGATAAAAGTTGTATTGGTTTAAAACATAAAGGTCATCCTTTATACAAGAAAGGAGCAAAAAGCCTTTGTTAAGTTTGCCTCTGATAACAGATCGAATGCTAAAAAAATATTATGTCCGTGTAAGAAATGTCGTAATATGATATTTGTGAAATAAGATGATGTGGTAGAACATATAATACTTAATCGTTTCTTAGAGAGTTATACATGCTGGACATTTCACGAGGAATCTTCCTCATCTTCGGTTCCCTCTTCTGCATTTGTTTTTGGTAATGAAATGAGAGAGATGATACATGATGCCTTTGGAATTCCTCCCTTAGACCCACGAGAGTTTATGGACAGTGGTGCAGAGAAATAATGGGTAGAGAGTCCAGATGCTGAAACTAAGAAATTCTTTAATCTGATAAAAGAATCGGAGTGAGAGTTGTATCCAAATTGTAAGAAGTATTCTACGCTCTCGCTTCTTATTTGATTATTTCATATAAAGTGTTTAGGTGGGTGGAGTGACAAGACCTTTACAATGCCTCTTAAGTTATTAAAAGATACATTCCCATAGGGTGAGACATTACCAAAGTCTTTTTATGAAGCTCGAAAGTTGATTGCAAACTTAGGGTTAAATTACAAAAAGATACAAGCATGCCCTAATGATTGCATTTTGTACTGAAAAGAGACAGAACATTCGGAAGAATGTCCAAAGTGTCATACCCCAAGATATAAAGACGATGTTACTATAGATAGGAAAATTCCTGCGAAGTGGTAAGATATTTCCCTTTAATACCAAGACTTCAAAGGCTATTTATGTCATCAAAGACAGCAACACAGATGATATGGCATGCCGCAGAGCGTATTGATGATGGAAATGACAGGCATCAAGCCAATTCTCTTTCTTGGAAAACATTTGATGAGATATATCCAGATTTTTTTGGAGAACCACGTACTGTTAGGCTTGCTTTATCAAGTGACGACTTCAACCCATTCAGCAGCATGAGTATTTCCCATAGCACATGACCTATAGTTTTGATGCCGTTAAACATAGCCCCATGGTTATGTATGAAACAACCATATATGATATTATCTGTACTTATTGATGGTCCTAGAGGTCCTGGTAATGATATTGATGTTTATTTACGCCTTTTAATTGACGAGTTAAAAGAATTGTGGGTTGGGGTCGACACTTATGATGGATAAATTGCTTGCATTGTTGCTATGGACCATTAGTGATTTTCCAGCTTATGTAAATTTTTCAGTATGGAGTGAAAAAGGTAAATTGGCATGTCCTTATTGTCACATATATACTCGATCTCAGTGGCTATATAATGGATGAAAGCATTGTTACATGGGTCATCATCGATGGTTGCCAGAAGATCATAAATTTCGAAGGGATAAAATCTCTTTTGATGGTACAATTGAATTGGATACAAAGCCATCTCGTCTATCTGGAGATGAAGTGTATGCCGAAGTAAAGGACTTCGATAATAAGTTCGGGAAGGATCCACAGTTATAACGTAAAAGGAAAAGGGTTAATAATGAAAAGAGTAGTACATTGTCATATAATTGGAAGAAACGAAGTATATTTTTTGAATTAGATTATTTGAAGGACAATTTGATACGCCGTAATCTTGATGTTATGCATATTTAAAAGAATGTGTGTGATAATGTGCTCGGGACATTGTTGAATATTGATGGGAAGGGAAAGGATAATTTGAATGCTCGTCTAGATTTAAAGAAAATGCGTATTCGCAAGTCGTTACATCCTCAAAAATAGGAAAATGACAAGTACTATTTGCCACCTTCATGTTTCACATTAGACAATAAAGGTAAAGATGCGGTATGTAAAGTGTTGAAGGAGGTGAAAGTTCCAGATGGCTATGCTTCGAACATATCGTGGCGTGTTAATCTTGAAGAGCGTACTATATCAGGACTGAAGAGTCATGATAACCATATCTTAATACAAGAGTTACTTTCTATTTATTTAAGAAATGTGTTGCCTAAGAATGTGATAGAACCATTGATTGAATTGAGTAACTTTTTCAGGAGTATATACTCAAAAGTGATGAATGTAAGTAATCTAGATCATGTTTAGTCTCGTATTGAGCTCACATTATGCCATCTTGAGAGGATCTTTCTGCCTTCATTTTTTGATGTCATGGATCATTTGGTTATCCATTTAGCGGAAGAGTCAAAGATCGAAGAACCATCACAGTATCGGTCAATGTACGCTATTGAAAGGTGTTGTATTTTTGTAATATTAATTATTTTTTAATTTTAATATGAGTGTTTTTCCATGTATAATTGAACTTTCCTCTCAATAGATACTTGTTCACACTAAAGAATTATGTAAAGACCCGAAGTCATCCAGAAGGTTCAATTGCACAAGGATATTAGGTAGAAGAGTGCTTGACATTTTGCTTCAGGTACTTGCATGACGTCGAAACCAAGTTTAATCGACCAGTAAGGAACGACGATGGTACATCCAATTCTCTTAAACAAATTAGTGTTCGCAAACTGGATAAATCTGAGGGGTTTATGCTTGATGACCTTACATATGCACAAGCACATCGGTGTATGCTCCTCAATACATAAGAAATTGCTCCTTTCTAGATCTAAGTATCTTCTTGAATTAAGTTACCCCATTTTTTAGCCACGCGAAATACAATGCAATGACACATTTCAATGAAGGATTCACCGTGCATAAATTAGGAGTAATTCCCATCTCAGACCACATGATATGGACCGCAATCACAACGAAACATTTCATTTATGGTTTAGATATCATGCAAGTAATATATATATTGAAAATAATAGTATACATTTAATTATGTTATACATACGCACAATGTTTAACTGTATCATTTATTTTGAATGAGTAGGTTCATAAGTTACTTAAGGAACCTAATACAGAGATATCAGAAGAAATTTGGAGATTATCTAGGGGTCCATTAAAAAACTCAAAGAGATTCTCAGGGTATATTACAAATGGCGTTCGGTATCATACGAAGGCTCGTGAGAGGAAAAGAATGACGCAAAATAGTGGATTCATGTTGAAGACAATGACTGAAAGTTATGTGTGACACACCGCCTTATTAATTACTGGGTGATCAGTCTTTAATTATTTACAAAATATCAAGTTGGTTCAGATAATGCATCACTGTCAAAAACTACAATTTTAATTTAATAAAACTAACCACCTAATATTTAAAAAGATTGGTGTCAAATTTTATCTTGTTATTAACCATCATCATTATAGGGAAATATCTAATCATTAACATACATCACAATAGCATAAGGAAAGAACTAAACTGAATTTAAATAAAGAACTGGAGTAAACACTTCCAGCCCAAATCCCATACAATAATCCAATAACATGAAATCAAAGTCTAATAATATAATAAAACAACTCCAAATCTCTGAATGTAAAATAGGAGGGACGACATGTCCAACTGAAATAAATGACTTATAGATAAGGAGAAATAGACTCAGAAGCGTCTACTAGCAATATCATGTAGCCTCCATAGCAGCTACAGCTCGGAAAATGAATGGAATCTCCTAAGTCTGGTGTCCTTGTGGCTGAGCACCTAAAATAATAGAACAAGAAAAGAGATTTGTAGAAGAATGGGTCAGAACCCGAGTATAAAATAGTTTAAATATAGCAAGTGCTTACATTGGTTAATTAGCACAAATATTATTCATGTTAACTTAGCGTACTAACTTGGGATGCTCACCGCTCATCTAATGTGCACACTTAGCGAGCCAAGCTACCCATACTAGTCACGATACTCTACCTGACTATAAATAATATAACCCCTATGCCGGATAAAATATCTAAACAAATCGAAGACAATATATCTCTATTATTTAGGAATAGGTTTAAATATGCTTTAACTCATTCTCATATCATTCTTAATTCTCAACTGGTGACCCAATAAGTAAGTACTTTAATAAAGTAGCCAACATAAAACATAGAATAGGAACTCGGTATACATGTATAAAATCTCACTATGTATATATACAAATATATATATGTATATATCAAAAATGCACCTATGGTTAAGAAACCCCCGCTGCTAGGCATACTAGGCTATCTAGTCCCATTACAACGTTCACGCATAAAGGACAACAGGTGAAATCTCTCAAGAACCAATAAAACATATACACATAATGGAGGCGAACATAGTTCCAAGCCGATGGGCTATGCACATACCTACACACCCATAATATCGTCATCACTATCGTTCCCACAGATAGCCCATACCTAGGTTCCTTGCTCTAGTGGTATGACTCAAAATCCCCCGAAGGCACACAAGATATGGTCATCCATAATGTGCCAACCTCCGTTCGATAGCCAGTAGCTAGGTATGCCATACACATAATATTGTAAGTAATAATAATGCACACAACTTATACAACTTAATAGGCATTCACGCAACCCAATTACCATAATACGTAAGTAATATTGACATCACTACTCTCCACGAAATTCATTTATATATAACCTCTCTAGGACTTACATTCTCTCCTAGGTTTCCATACAAGTTCAATACCTCGAGGATTATTGCACCCTAAATTCCCTAAAACTTTGGAATTTAAGTCACCCATTACTCGCGTAGGTTAATGCACTCGCTTGGATAAACCTAGGATGGGTTTTAACTAAATCGGACCCAAAAATCAAGTTCTAGAATCTCGTTCGAAGTTCCAGGATTCTCGTTCGAATGAGATTGTTCGAACGAGTTCGTTCGAACGAAGTTTCCACTTCGAAATAACTTCAACATTTCGTTAGAAGGGTCATTGAATTCCTCGTTAGAAGGATCGTTTGAACGATGTCGTTCGAACGACTTGGGCTGGTCTTCTAACGAAAAATCCGAACAGGCCCAGTTCTTCCCCAAATTCGATTTTTCCTACATATCAAACCTCAAAATCAACCCAAATTTCATCCAACATCTAATTAGATAGTTCTACACTATTCCTAATCATTATGGGGCACTTTATAACACAATTTAGGGTTCAAATCTATACATTTTTAAAGGGAAACCCAACAATGAGTTAAATCTCTAAAATTATGAATAAAGTGAACCCGGCAATTTAAGTACTCATAACTTTTATTATAACTCATGACTAAGACATAAAATCTCCAAGTTTAATGCTCTAACAAAGGGCAAAACCTCTACATGCATACCCATCTCCAATTCATAAGGTTTCTTTACAATTCAGTCTAATTAACCCTAAGATTTCATTGCACTAAGTTTATATCATCTAATCTAAATTAATAGGAACAATATTTGCTAAAAGAGGAGCAAGATAAACACTTGACTTTTTTATGAATTTCTAAATCTCTAACTGCAATTGGTATATGAATGATCCTCTTGACACGATCTACGCGCTGGTGTGAGTCTTGGTATGAAAACTTGAGTTCTTGGCTTAGGGCTCCAATGGAGTTCTTCTTCCTCTTTGATTCTCTGTCTCTCTCTTTCACGTAGGTTGAAACTGGCAGTAACCTCTAACCCACGTACAACCTTTATTTTAATTCCTAATTTTCGTCCATTTAAATTCTCAAAAATATCAAAAGACCCAAATACCCCTATGGGGTGTCCTTTTGGGCTAAAATGCCTCGGACTCCAAATAAAATACGCGAGTAGCGTTTTCTGATTATTTCAACCCTTTCGGACACACTGGTGCACTCAAAATAGTCTTTCGAGTTATATAAAAATAATTTACCTTTTTAACCCCCAAATATATAATAGAGACGCGACTCATACGCGCGTCCCAAATAATTATATCTGAGAGTGCAGCTACAACGGAAATATTGCGACTTCTCAAATAAAAAACCAATTTTAATTAAACCCAAATTTTAGTTAAAACCCTAAGACATGCATCTAGATGATTTATCAAATAAAATATAGCATGCAGGATAAAAACAAACAATTTCAGGAAAAATCCCCCAAAGGGGCAAAACCTTTTATTTTCACTATAATTTGTAAGAAAACAGCTTACAATCGGATTACAATGAAAATACAGTGACTAAGAATTACCCTCAGGTATCGGATTCTGTAGTCAGCGGCTGGAAATATCCCTTTCCAGGTGGGCTGCAATGAAGAAGAGAAACGGCTTCTCCACAAGTGTGTGACACAGAAATACCCGCAGGTGTCGGTTCCTATGTCGGCGGCTGGAATTTTCCCTTTCCAGGAGGGCAGCAATGAAGAAGAGAACGGCTTCTCCACAAGGGTTGAACAATAGAAAAGCTTGTGTTCTAGGGTTCCAAAAGATTCACAAAAGTAATTGGGATTTTTGGTGTGAATCAAAAAGAGTCTTGGGACTCAAAAAGGTGAAGACTTAGAGTATTTAGGACTCTGAAAATCGTCTTGAAAAGTCATAAAAAATAACTCCCCGAAGTTGGCTTTAAATAGGAAAACTTTGAGCCTAAAAAATCTGCAGCGAATCTGGCCGAATTTATCCCAGTCGGACTGGTCCGGTTCTGAGGCGGATCGGTCCGGTCAAGCGGATCGGTTCTTTTATTTTGGCCTTCATCGGTTCGCTTGCGGTCCGGGGTATACTGGATCTGCAGCAAGCGAATCGGTCCGGTTGAGGGGCGGATCGGTCCGGTAGGGGGCGGATCGGTCCGTTTTTCCCAGAAAAATAAAATCTTTAAAAAGCCTCATTTTGCTTGAAAAAACTTACTTCTAATTTTTATAAAAAACATTTTATAAAAATTTCCCAATACTAAATATGAACTTTAAGGAACGTAAAAACAAAATTTTACCAAGTTCATTCTTGCAGAGGCTATGATGTTGAAGACGCTTTGATATTCGGATCCGTTGATGTAGATGCGATCTTGAGTTTCTTCAACGGTGTAACGGCGTACGACATATAAATTGATAATGGACAAAAATGTCCTTACAATATCTTAATTGTCGTATATCTAACCTTCGGACATATTATCATTTCCGAAACCATCTATTACGTTACTCACTACGTAATGCTCAACATAGTTATTTTTCAACATAATTATTTTCGATAACTACTAACTCTCGTCACGCTAGTAATTATTACCATAAAGTCAGATTAATTATAAAATAATTTCTCTCTCTTAAATTAATTAATCCCAATTTCCATAATTTCATAATAAAATAAATATACGTAAAAGTACGGGGTATTACATTATGCAAGTGTAAGAGATTGAAATTCTGTATGTGGAGATGTTAATTTTTATGGGGTTTTAACAGACATCATTGAGTTTCATTATTCTAAAACTTACAAGTTTGTGTTGGTCAAATGTGATTGGGCCAACCATAGTAGAGGTCTCATCAAGCGGGATGATTTTGGTTTCACTCTTGTAAACTTCAGCCATTTGTTATATACAAAGCAACAAATAGCGGATGAACCTTTCATCTTATCATCTCAAGCAAATCAAGTTTTTTATATGCGAGATCCAATGGAGAAAGACTGGCATATTATTGTGAAAACAAAGCCTAGAGACATTTTTGATATTCTTGGACAGCAATGTACAACCAATACATCATGCCGGATCAAATAGAGTTGTGGTACGAGCAAAATTTAGATAATACAACATTCACACGTGATGACGAGGCTAGTTGGGTAAGACAAGGTGTTGTCGGAACAATTATTGATGAGGGAACACAAGGAGAATCACATGAGGATGATGAGGCCAGTATGTAGGTTGATTAGAATACAACTGGGAGCTTTAAGGGCATACATTTGATTACACACTTTTTTTATCTTGATTACACAAAATTCCTCTTTTATGATTTTTTCTAGTTAAGACTAGCTGTTGCAACATGACATTTGGTGCAAAGAAATTTTTCTGAGTTCTAGTATTATTACTGAGTCTATTTTGACTTTTTTATGTGGTTGACTCTGTTTTTGTTTTATACGTATCCACCTTTGTGAACAATATATTTTCTAGGTTTTATTCCTCTATTTTTCGAGGTATTTTGGTTATTTTGTCATTGTATAGTAAAAATATCATAGGGATCATATATGGGAGCGAGGTACAATCACCTTGGAATCAGGTATTTCTAAATTATTGCAATGGTCTACTGATTTTAAGCGTTCAAATCTTAGACCTACTTCAGCCCATGTGTAACACCCCGCCTAATTAAATACCGGGTGATCAGACCTTTATTAAATTAAAAATCAAGGTGAATGGTTGGTTCATTCTTAGCATCACTGTCGCAAAATAAAATTTCCAAATTAAACACCTGAAATAATTAAGCTAAGTGTCAAAACAATTTAAAGTCTTATTTCCATTTTTAAATTTCATCTTGAAAACCTTTTTAAATAATCAACTGTCTAAGAATCACATAAGTGCTACGGATAGCAATCAATACAAAATAATTAATCCATCAAGATTAACCAAACCAAGTCAAATAACCATACATGAAATCATCCTGATAAAAGTTAACTCCCAAGGAATACTGAATACTGGAAATATACACAAACGTAAATATCCTACAAATCCAAATTGAATAGGGAAACGGGTGACACATGCCCTAACTAAGCAGAACTAAAACAAGAATAGAATCAATTAAGAGGTCATTTAAAGCAATGGCCTGCAACTCCCACGACAGCTGTAATGCGTCCAATCCAAAGAACTTATGTATGACGCCCCTGTGGCTGGGCACCTGTAATACATACATATATATATATATATATATATATATATATATATATATATATAAGAGAGAGAAAAATACAGGAAACGGGTCAGAGCCCGAGTGTAAAACAGTCTTAAAAATAGTTTAACAAGTATTTAAAATGCTTACCGGCTAATGCAACAACCATGTTAGTATGCGACACTCTCTTGAGAATTATCACCTCTTATCTATTGTGCACACCTACCATACTAATAAATCTCATAAGTTTCTCCAACTTATTCTCCATAAGGTTTTATCACGTGAAAAGCAAGGTTATGATATTTACTTTAGGAAATCATTCTCTTCAAGATTTCTTACGTTATTAGAACAACTCATTACCGTTATAAAGTTCCCGAACACTTATAATAAAGTTGAAGCATTTATTCATTACTTATCTACTTATACGCACAGTAGAAAGTTCCCATATAGATATGCCTATATATATTAGTCACACATATAATGTATATACTAACACCACCCCACATAAAATCTATGGTGCTGGCATACTCTGCTATCAAGTCTCTGTATCACTCAAACTAAGGGAAATACTATTTCGAAATCACTCTCGAACTGTATTAACACAACACACAAACAAATGGAGGCGAAGCATAGTTCCAAGTCACTAAGAGGTCAGCACATACCCTCACGTCTATTAGGACCGTCTGACTATCAATCAGATAGCCTGTACCAAGGAATCCTATATTCTAGAGTATAAGTCAATTTCCCCCATAAAGTACCAATCGAGATAAGATTGTCTCGATGCTGAAACCTTCGTGATAACAAGTAGCTCGAGTATGATTTTTACACAGATATATAATATATGCATAATTACACAGTCATATATATATAGATATTCTCATTTCTAAATTAGGTGCGCCCATGACCCATATTTATAATTATCCGTTATTAACACATTTTACCCGATTATCTCGGATAACGGATTTGGCTCTTTTATTCCCATTTATAATTTATTTCATACATACTTCTCATCTCTCAAAGTATTCTCTCTAAGTACAATTTCAGTAGGTATACCATCTTTAACCTTCTGACCTAAGTCTTTCACGAGTCCCTCGATTCATTAACGAATTTACTCACAATCTCTAATGTGTACCAAAATTTCCCGTTAACCCACTATTTCATCCCATATTAAATTTCATTCAACGAAGTTTATTTAGACCCTATTGGTCCTCCTCACGACCCATTATACTCTATAAATAATAATCAAGGGTTCCCACGTATTTAAACTGGATTAAACAAAAAGGGGACAAATATGCAGTTTTCCAGGAGGGGTCGATCGATCGATCATCGATCGATCGATCTTGGCTAGAAACTGCAGTTTCAACCTATGGGTTTCGTCTTTCAAATTACTCCAAAATTCCATTATCGATTCCCAAACTCCCAAACAACATTTCTAATAGTTACATATACCTATATACATGATTTCCTACGTGAAACATGTCCAAATTCATCAAAGGCATTGAATTTATGGGATAATTTAAGGTAATTATCAAGAACCCTAATTTTTCATGAAACATTCATTCTTCTAATTCTTTTCCAAATTTCTTGCCTCTAAATCCATACCAATTCGTGGATAATCCTCTACATATGATGGGTATGTCCAGAATATATTTGGTTTCTCTAAAACATGTGATTTTAAGTCTCCAAATTATCAATTTCTTTCATAAAACATGTTCTTAACAATCCTAAACTAATATGGGTGAGACATGAACTAAGAACAAAGCAAGATCGATACTTGCCTGGAATTCAAGGTTCTGATTTGTGTATGAAAAAGGTATGGTTGCGTTCCTCGTTGTGCGATCTACATTTTGGTAGTGGTGGCGGTGAAAATGGATGAGTTCTTGGCCTTGGATTGCTTGAAAAGATTCCTACCTTCTTCTCTAATGGCCATTCTTAGGTTCTGTGATTGTTAAACCTAAAAGCCTAACTCAAATGGTTGATATATCTTAGGAAAATTCGTGGATTTAATTACCCAAAAATAAAAAATGACTATAATCCCCTCCCGGGATGCCAGTTAGGCGTAAAAACGCCCAAGACCCAAACTAAACCCCCGGGTACACTTTTCTGACTATATCGAGCCTTCCAGACATGTTAGCGCACTCGAAATGAACATACGAGTGATTTATAATTTATTCACTTATAATAATAATAATTTAGTCCCGACATGACACAGGCGCGTCCTGACTTAATTTCCATAATTGTTATATTATTCCCTCGTGACAATTTTAATAAATTAAATTCTACATATTACTTTACTCAGTAAGTAATATTTAACAAATCAATAATTTTTCAATAATTACTAACTCTCGTCGCGCTAGTAAATATTTAAAACAAATTTTCGGATTAATATTAAATTAATCTATCTCAATTAAATTTAATAAATCCCTAAATTTAAAAGCCATAAAAATACGGGATATTACACCATGTGTGGGTGAAATTTCAAGGACTAAATACTGTTTGTTGGAAGCCCAAAATTCTCTTTGAGATTGGTGGATGTATTGGTACACCAATCAAGATTGATCAAGCAATATTGGCTAAGAAGTTTGTTCATTATGCTATTGTTTTAATTGACACAAAACTTGTAGATAGGAATCCTCCATCCTCAATCCTTCTAACGAGAAAGGATTTTAGTTTTAAACAAGAGGTCATTTATGAGATGTTCCTCCTCGATGCAGTCACTATAGGATTAGTAGACACTGGGTCACTAAATGTGTGGTTAACAAAAAACTGAAGGTGGATAATCATGAAACTAATAATGTTCTGCCTAAATCTCGAGGGAGATCTAAATATAAAACTCCTTGGACTAATGAAGTCTGGAAACCAGTTCAATAAAAAAATCAATCCAAAAACTATTTCAAAGTGGGAAACACCTTTGGGGCTAATTATCATAATTCTCCAATCACAGCTATCCTTAACCATGTTAGCAAGAACTCCTCTAACAACTCTTTCAGTCATAAGACAGAGCTATTAACTGGCAATTGGACCTATAATCCCCAAATCATCAGCTATGTTGGTTATTAACATTCAAGATATTTAAAATGATAATGATATTAGTCACGGAGTTCTAAACTTGCTTTCTTAAGAAACTGATAATTTCATTATCCCCCCTTTTTTATTTTGATGAGTCAAACTCTTTAGATTTATGGATCAATATATATTTTTTAGGAGTCCATGCTAATTAGTAGAGAATTATACCAACCGGGTCATGAAATTCCAGTTTGGACCTGAATGGAGAGAATTAGAGAACCAAATTCCGTATCACTCGACTAAATCAAGCCTTGGTTTAATTATGTCAAAATATTAGACTGTTCTTGTTCTGAATAAGATATCTCAAATAATACTATTTAAAAGCACATTTCTAATCTTCATAAAGTAATCCCATAAAATGTATAAACATGATTTGTGATTTGTCATTCATGTTTTCACTTTATAAATTAAGAATATGATTAAAAGGTTGCAAAAGAAACATGACTTTGGTATAAGCTGCCTCCACTTTTGCAAAATAAAGCCAATATTATTGAAGAAAGTGGCCAACAACAAAGGCATTTTTCGAGACTCAATTGTTGACTTCCCAGTCCTCCATTCATGTCAGATTCGAGAAAAACTGGTGAGTAAATTTTATGAACAATTTGGAGAGTGCAACAAAATGCATATATGAGTGTCCACACCTGGTTGTATATCTATAGCTTAAACTTGAGGTACATAACCATGCACATCTAACAAGTTCAACATCCTGAAAAATGACTTGTCAATTTTAGGTAAATCCCCTGCTCTTGAATTAGCATAGCATAGTAGTTGTATTTTGGATGGAGTCACCACTAAAACTTTTCTACCAACCGATTGTTTTGGGGCATTTATTCTACAGGCAGCAGAAGGCTGAAATCAAAAATCATACCAAATGTTCTAAGTCTAAAATAAACTATTATTGATGCTTCATTTTGCAGGTCAGTTTAAGTGTTGTGGAACGTTGTAGACTAACATGGTAGTCCATGGACGTCGAACTCAACACCATAGAGAAGTTATGACTAGTCCCGAGCAACAAGAGGAGGTTGATGCAAATCATATCATGGGTGAGCCTCCACCTAACCGTCCAGCTACTCACACTGTTACTACTAGACCATTGAGCCCTCCATTGTCTGGAAATAGCCAACAAGGCTAAGGGACAGGTAATTTTAATTTCAAAAACAACATATACTAATGAATTATTATTATTTTTCACTGATGTTTTTCATAATTACCTATTGGAAACTTAAATCTTATCTCGGGGGGACAGGCAAGAACTAGAGGCCCTACGTTGATGCATAGTGGTTGGGGTGAGGATAAGGGAAGTTTACAAATCGAGGTGAATGAATTAGGCCAACCCATTGTAAATTCTTCAACTAAACTTGCTTAAAATCTAGGATTTTGGCATGAAATGGGATTCTACTACCATTTACTTATCGCGATTGGAGATACATGGACGAAGAGTTCAATAATGATGCGTGGGCTCATGTTAAGGTATAACTTAAACAAAAATATGTGTGCACTTTATTTTCAATAGAAGATAGAAACATACGAGTTACATATGCTTGTGACTAAGAACTTTGAGTCCTAAGATAAATAATGCATTACCCTTTAGTCATATAGAACTTCTACTGGTAAAAATGTTGAGCAAAAATCTCCCAAAATATAAGTAGAAATCATAGAGATGCTACTAGATTATTATGCAACAAACTTTATATTAAGCGTTGAGGTCCAAATCAGATAAACTTCTGAATTGGGGTAGCCATCAGTGGTGTTCCTTCACACTTATCCGAATAAACCTAGTAAGACTGTACGAACGTGTCAATGCCACTCATTGTTATGGTAGAAGGGCTCATAGTGGATCCCATGCGCACCTCATTTGTTAACTCGTAGCGGTAATACAATGTACAAATTGATGAACTAGGTATACAAAATTTTCCTAAATGACAATTTGTACCGGGCTTTGGAACCTTTTGGAAGTTTAATTCCAGCTAAGTATATCAATTGGGCCTCTGATTTAAATCTTTCAATTGCTTGATGACAATTGTTTGTTATTCAACCACTTCTTTTTTATTTTTTAAAAATATCCATTTGATCAGTGGAGTCTCTCATTTAATCTTTCAATTTCTTGATGAATGATAACAATCAATACTTACTTTTATGTTTATTATTTAATAGGATAATACCAACGCCACAGAAGAGATGCGACAATTTATAATGCAATCCTTCTCGAAGAAGTGGAAAGAATGGAAGGCCATTGCAAAGTGCTAAGGTTATGATCCGTACGATACCTATGTGGAAAGCTTGGCACATTGTCCCCATAGGGTTGAGGAGAGTCAGTGGTAAAAACTCGCCTATTATTGGGACATAGCTGATGCAAAGGTATGTCGTGTTTTTAATTTTTTTTTCTTAAGTTGTTAAAACTCCCTAACAGGTAGTGATATTATAACAGTTATCAAAATTTATTCTTACTGTGTTTACATTATGGAATATTTTTATCTTGTACTATCTTAAGAGTGCTAAGAACAAAGACATCCGTAAACTTCTAACATTGCCACACACATCCGGTAGAAATAGTCATGCTCAAGTTAGAGAAAAGGTAATTTTTTCTTTATTTGCATTGATTATCTTATTGTAATTATGTTTGATAATTAATACTTTTTGCTTGTAGATGCGAAAAGATCTTGGATATGTACCAACTCGTAGGATGGTGTATATGAAAATGTATATAACTAAAAAAGATGAGCCAGTTAGTGAAGAAGCAGCTCAAGCAATTGTAAGTATCACATACATAATGCATTGCACATTTTTTATCGAATCGATGTCCTGTTTATGATAAGCCTAAGTTTGATATAATGACAGTTATTATTGCACATGTTGATTTGTGCAGAGAGAAATGGAGATTTTAAACGCCTAGTATCCAAAGACACCTGATACTAGTGTTGCACGAGACGATATATCCGGGCAAGTTACGGGACCTGAAAGGCATGGGCATGTACGGATATATAGGCTAGGTGTCTCTCCGAGTACTATATTTGGCTCATCGTACACAAAGTCTGTGAATGATCGGATAGATAAAAGGATATGGCAAGAATGCAACGTGAGATGGAAGCTGAAACTGAGCGGGTGCGACGTGAGATGGAGGTCGAGAATGAGAGGGTGCGACGTGAGATGGAGGCCGAGAATTAAAGGAAGCAAGTTGAAATGAAAATTCAATTGGAAACTCAAATGCAATCAAAGATATCTACTATGGAATCACAAATGAATGATCGAATGGCAGCTCAAATACGTGATTTTTTAGACTTTCATATGTGTAATATGGGAGCTCTTACCCAATCTCCATGAGATGTATCTTCAGACACTGGAGAGGTAAACTATAAGTACCTAGTTATTCATTCCTTTGTCTTAAATTCTTCCCAAATTGAAAACATCCATACACTGCTTCAATTCATGAACATTAAAAAAATATAATAATAAGATAAGATATTTGAAGCATGACCTCAGTGATGGAAGCTTTAGTAGGAATTATCAGTATAGGACTTATCTTTGCATTTTTCCATATTTATCCATGTCAGTAGGAATTATCGTTTTATTGTTTCATATAACAAACTCAAGAAGTCCTGTACTATAGATACATCACATACTCTTTGAAAGTTAAATGAGAGAAGCATTAAATATATTATGTTTCTATTCTAGTGTGTGCCCTAGTTGTTTATTAATCACCTATGCATATTACCATAATAAGAACACACCCGGACTCCAAGTTTTCCAGTTGATTGATTATATCAATTTTTTTAGAAACCAGATGATGGTTCTTGTTGAGTTCGATTGGCAACCATAGTTGAGCTTTCAGAGAATGGGCGAGAACCCCCCATTGTTTGTTTTTATTGGTATGCTTTCCATTTCCCTCAATTTAGCATAATATCGCCTTTCACCAAGCCAATCCTCTCTATAGTTACCATAATTAATAACAAAATCACTCTTCAATACATGAAAATTTATTGGTCAATGTTTGATGTGTATAAATCTTCCATGTCTCTTGTAGAGAAGCTACTTAAACTTTGTCAAATATATTAATTTCTAATTTTATTCTTTTTAATTTTATCCCAACTGACTCACTCAGAAAATTGTAAAGCGCAAGTGTACGCTAATCACGAGAGTAATAAAAGCCCGGTAAGACTGGAGTCAATTTTCGCAGGGAATTATATGAAGTACCGAGGATATTCTTCCAGTTAAAAATCAATAAACAAGAATAAAAGATAAAAGAAAAGATGATTTAGGTTTTGAGTGTTGTAACGAACCAAAGCGAACCAAGATTAATGGATCGCTAAACAAAGCAGTAATAGGAACAAGCGAGATTTATAAACAGGGTTATGAAAAAATTCTTTAACAAAAGGTTAACGAGCATTCCCCCATCTCGGATGTGCACAACTCAACGGTTTCTTTCGATCAAATCACAATCAAATGGGAATAAGATATCGATGTCAACAATCCTGCATAAAGGATGTCAACCCAACAATATAAGATGAAGGTAACGATATATTATCGGACAAATGCGTTGATGTTGGAGTTAAGTCTTAAAATACAACCCTTACATGATAAGAGAAGATAAAATCCTATGAAACTCCAATATCAACCCACACACCCATTTATTGGATTTAATCATTGAACAAGCCAAGAAATGAACCCTCCAAGGTGGTTTATGCTCCCAACCTAAGGAGATTAGCTACTCATAACACTAACCACATCAAAACACACCATTAAATTAATAGTAAGTGTAATAACTATGGTGAGAACAAGCATTCAATACACAACCACAATATTAATTGCACAAAATGATACCAATAGTCAATAAGATACAACTAAGATAGAACTTTACTTGCAATAAATGAAGTGGAAGATGAAAATGGCAAAAAAATTGTCAAGCCCTAGGAGAGAGAGAGAGAGAGAGAGAGAGAGAGAGAGAGAGAGAGAGAGAGAAATCAACAAACTATCTTCAATATATTTCCATACACAAAATTGTGATCGGATATGTCTTAACAAATCAAACCACTCAAAATACATAATAAATGGAAGAAAACCAAAAAATAAGGGTGGTAAAAACCAAACCAAAACTACGGGGGTTTTTACAGAAATTGAGGCACGGGTCGATCGGTGGTTAGGGAGAAGGCACATTGCCTCACTTAGAAGGCAAATGGTGAAACCACGGTCGACCGCTGGTCAGGGACCGATCGATCGGTCCTGTAAAATCATAGATCCTCTCCTCTTTTGATACACAACAAGGGCCCTAGGGAAAACGACCATAACTTGGTCCTCATGAATCGAATTGACAAACCGCCGAGGGCAACGTAAAGTTGGCTACGAGAACTACAAAATCCATGAGAGGTTCGGGCACAAAGCTCGAATGTATAAATGACAAAATTACCCCTGAAGCTGCGTAAAACATTGAACGTTCTCGGATAACGCACACTTGCACCGTTTAGCACTCCAATCCCTACAAAAGCTCAAATAAACCTCGCAAAGCATATATATATATATATATATATATATATATATATATATATATATATATATATATATATATATATATATATATAGAGAGAGAGAGAGAGAGAGAGAGAGAGAGAGAGAAAGCAAAGGTTATACAGTATAAGAGCTTAAATACGTGAAATAACGGTCACAAGCGTGCGTGCATGCATAATTAACAGGCGCAAAATATACAATATTTGCGACTAATCACACCCCCTAACTTACACATTGCTAGTCCCTGGCTATGAAATAAAATAAAACCTGCCTCAAAGAGCGGTAAATATATCAACAATATATACAAAAACAAAGTGCCACTTTCGCAGGCGCACGATTGCATTTAGCGAATGCAACAAGCTGTTAAACCGCTAGGTTACCCTAGTGGACGAGTGTTGTCTCGTGAGGGTTTTCAGGGATGATACCCACAAACATCAAATTTCCTCAAAACATGCATGGACAAACAACCACTATGCCAAACTCAACAACAATTATATATTTAAACATATTATTAACAAAGCAAAGGAGAGGTTTTGCCCAATAATCCAAAACTATTAACATTAGAAGAATAACTACTTGGAATTGAAACCTCAAATGTTAGTGGTGTGCATTTACATGTAAAGAGTTTTGATTCGGTAAAAATGCCTACAACCCAGATAACCATTAAAGCATGCTTCCACTCAATCCTCTCCGGATATCACACTCAATAAATAGAAGCACTCGGAATAGGGTGTAACACACGGGACATGCGGGCATAAAGAGTAATTATAAAAGGAAATAAAGTCGCACACATGTCATTGATGAAGAATGCAATATAAAAGTGAAAAATACAATATCGTGAAAGGATATCGCATTTTAATCAATGTGAAATGCACATAAACAGATTATCGCTAATGTTCGACCTTTGAATCACGTTACCCTAGGATCAAATAGGACTTTATTGGGTTGTAATGTAGGTTTGGGGTTAGGGGTATGAAATGAAAGGATGTAGTTACGGATACGAAAGATGGTCGGAGCTCAAGAACTTGGGATAATGGAAAATAGCGGGTAATTTAAAAATGGGAAAATGATTTCCAAACAAGCATTAAATATATCAATCGAGAGAGTAACAAGGATTATTGAATCACTATAAACAACATATACAAACTTCCTCTTTCTTTTTCTTTTCTTCTTTTTCTCACTTTTTTTTTGGGTTTTCTTTTGTTTTCAACTTTCTCTTTTTCTTCTCTTTTTCACTACACTTTCTTCTTTTCTCACTCTTTTCATGCTTAAATTGCAACCACACTACAAAACATCATTCAATCCCAAATATCATTCCAAACATAGGTAAGAAAGGTAATGAGTATGGTTTAAACTCCAATGTGGAGTTGGTTAGGGGATTTGGGACGAAAAGAAAGGTCATAATAGGACCCAAAGGGGTTGACTAGGGACATGTATAAGGGTAAGGTTAAGGTCGTATGGGTTAACAACAAAGAGGGTCTATGATCCTTTCCTAAAGTTTCATGTGATTCTCGAGACTCAACACCATTGAAAATCATGCTCATGTGATACATCAATTAATATGCAATCAATGAAAAGAAAATGAGATCGCCAACAAGATACGTTATTCAAGAAAGAGAAAGAGTAATGTATAAGCACTCGGAAATGAAGAAAAGCACGAAGCTCGCTAGGTTTTTAGTGTACACAAAGCGACAATAAGATACCAAGCTATAATTGTCCTACCGAATGATTTTAGAAAATATGCTCAAGTGCTCATGGGTTTTCAAGGTTTAATTCATGCATTTATCCCCAATGTTGGATAATAAAAGGACTAAAGTTTAATAACATGAAATAAATAGAAAATGCATCATTGAATTAGCAATTGGATAGGGCAATTAATAAATTTATCATAGGAAATTAGGGCAAAATGCCCAAAAAAGGGAAAAGAAATAAATAAAATAATTTTTGAATTTTTGAATTTTTTTTCAACTATATATATGGCACACGAGGGATGGAAAAGAAAATGAGATGCCTAAACACCCCCTAACTTGAATCGCACATTGCCCTTAATGTAATTAAAGACAGTATGAGAAATAGAGGAGTAGAATAAATCACCCCAAATTGGAGTGAAGTCTGAGGTTGTCAAAGTGCGCCCTATACCAACATAAGAAAAACAAAAATATGTACCACAATGATTAAGTTAGAAATAAACATGCCATGAGTCGCAATAGTTTAGAGGGGTTGAAATGCAGATACTAGATAATTAATGGTGGACATAGAATTTGAAAAAAATGTATACACATCAAAATCTAATAAATCAACAACGACTGAAGTATCATTACTAATTTCATAGAATTCAATACAAACAGCTTTATCAGTGTAAAGAAAGTAAAACAGAAAATACATAGTTCTCATAATCGCCCCAAAAAATAACACATATCATCAGCTACAAAAACCACCCTCATCCACATAACAGTCTAGAGACCCGCACCGCTGGACGAACCCCAAAAAGTTGGGTCATACGGACTCTGGAAATGCGGCGAAATCGGTGCATCAGGGCCATGCTGCTGGATATACAAATCACGCATCATGGCCTGGACCATGAGAAACTCTCGAAGCCGCTCGGTCCGATCCTAGTGCTGATCAATCCCATGCTGGTCAAACTGCGACTCCAAAGTAGCCAACCGCATCTGGGTCTCCTCCCATATATGTTCATAACGTGCCTCGAACACCGCAAAGTGGGTGTCGGTAAGTGCAGTAGGCACCTCAGCGTGCTGGCCTGAACCCTACTATCCTGATCCCTGCTCATCCCTCCTCAACTCTGTCTCCTCATCCACATCCTCTACAACCACCCTCGGCCTCTTTTAGACTGCCGGCTCACCCCAATAGTGCTGCAAGAACCTCCTGATGTTGTCTCTGGTTAGGATGCTCTTAGGGTCCACTTTTTTGTCAGAAGGGTACTCAGGGCACTTGGCTTGAAGGCAAATCTGAGTCACGATACTGGGCAAAGGAAGGGAGACGTTCCACGCCTTTTCCTTTGATGCCAAGTACATATGCTCCAGGAAGTATTGAGGTAGGTTGATGTCTCCCGACTGTCTCAACAGTGTGTAGAGGAAAACGACATGTTTGTGGTGAACCTCAGATCTATTATCAGTCACCATCAAGCAATGCACGTTCGCGTAATGCAGGAGCCTCGGCAAATCTGCCATAGTAGCCGACCGGAACATTATTTTAGTCCAAACCTCACCCGGGGAAAGAAATTTGATAACCGTGTCCAGGTCAAAGGTTGCTTCACCCGATAGACTCACAAACGAGAATGGGTCTGCTACATTTCCCATCCAGCGGGCTAAGTCCTTGCGACGAAACGTGATCCTTACTCCTCGCACAAAAGCCTTGAAAACACCCTTCTCTCCCTTACATTTGATCAACGAGGCATAGAACATGCAAACAGGTTCTTCATTGATTAGAGTCTGGCTCCCCACGAAAGAGTCCCAATTGTAACGCTTGATAATGGCCAAGACTGCATGAGGGAGGTCATCTATTTTCCATGACAAGTTTACTGCAAGCGGGCGCTTCGAAGTGGCGAAGTATGCCGCAAACCACTGTTTTTCCTGAGCACAATGGAACCCATCAATGCCCTTGGGAGGCACGCATCGAGACAACTTATATTTGTCAACGTCGCCCATTTAAACCTGCAAAATAGAAATTAGTACAACAGTGTAGTTGAAACTAAAATCGCAATGGCAAGGAATGAAATTACAAGCAAGAAAATGCCCAAAAGATGAAAATAAGGTCATTGAGGCATTTGAACAAACACATGGCGTGCAAAGCAGAAAAATAGGGGTGTGGGACATATTTGCACCAACAAGGATCCCCCATTCATGGCAATCTTAAGAATAAACACTAACATTTTGCCATGAATGGGATTTTAACATCAAAAATAGTTTGCAAGGTTAATAGATATAGGTGTGGGAACAATTGGGGTAACAACATACACAAAACAATGTTCATTCATTTTAGCTACACAACCAATATAACATGTCAATGGAGAATATGTGTGTGTATGAGAAAATTAGAAGAACATTAAGAGAATCAAGAAGGAATCAGAAATTATCACAAAATTCCTTAAAAAAATAACAACCCTAGAATCATGTAATTTACCCTAGAATACTCACAATCAGCAATTATATTATGAAAATAAAAGTGGTTCATACCTTGGAAGATGGATGAGGGTATTGGAAGTGCAAGAGGGAGAGAAAATTGGACCTATGGTTGATTTTTGTATTTTCGGGTGAAGAGAGAATGGGAGAAGTGTGGGAAATAAAAGAGAAGTGAAGGGGAAATGAAACGATTTGGCCCTAATAACTGACGAGTACGGTCGACCGCTGGTCTGGGATCGGTCGACCGTGGTTTAAATTTAAGCCTAAGAGTTGAGACAGTGTGTTCGAGGAACAAACACCGGTCGACCGCGATTTAATGATCGGTCGACCGCACTTTGGAATTAAGCCTGGGAATAGAGACAGTGTGTTCATGGTTCAATCAGCAATTAACCGCTGGTCTTGGACCGGTAGACCACGACTCTGTATAGTGCAACTCCTCCCCACCTTCTGTTAAAAATCCACCTAAACCAATAAAAAGTCTCCACTAAAAAAGGGACGCTCTCGGGACGATAAAAATACAATCGAGTGTGCATAAGCACAATTGCCTCAAAATCAATATGAAGCGAGGCAATCCAGAAAAGGCAAGGACAATCTGATACTTAACTTGTGACACCCTCCAGGGGGCCCGCAGGGGGTGGATCCTCTAGAGGGATTTCCGCTAGTTCAGGATTGAAACCCTCAAAGAAAGGCTTGAGCCTCTGCCCATTCACCTTAGAAAGGGTTCCGGTCCTTGGGTTCAATATGTCAACGGCACCATGATTGTGAACCTTTTGTACCACGAACGGTCCGTTCCACCGGGATTGTAATTTCCCAGGAAAAAGGTGGAGGCTGGAGTCATAGAGTAGGACTTTGTGGCCCACCTCCAAGTGCTTGCGCACTATCCTTTTATCATGAAAGGCCTTGGTTTTTGCCTTGAAAATATTATAGTTATCGTATTGATCATTCCGCAACTCCTCAAGTTCATTGAGTTGGAACTTATGAAGGTCACCACCTTCGTTAATGTCAAAATTGAGCTTTTTTACGGCCCAATATGGCCGTTGCTCAAGCTCTACCGACAAGTGACAAGCTTTCCCATAAACCAAACGGTAAGGGGACATTCCTAGGTGCATCTTATAGGTCATCCGATACGCCCAAAATGCGTCGGTTAACCTATATGACCGATCCTTGGTCAAAAGATCAACAGTTTTCTCAAGAATGCCCTTTATCTCCCTGTTTACCAATTTTGCTTGGCCGTTAGTTTGCGGGTGATAAGTGGAGGCGACCTTATGGGTTACCCCATATTGCGACATCAAGCGGCGGAATATATCATTACAAAAGTGGATGCCTTGGTTGTTTATGAGTGCTTTGGGTGTGCCAAAGCGAGCCCAAACGTTCTCTTTCAGGAATTTCAACACCACCTTCGCGGTGTTGTTCCTTGTAGGCACAGCTTCCACCCATTTGGATACATAGTCGACTGAGACTAAAATGTATTCAAAATGATTGGACTTAGGGAAAGGACCCATGAATTCTATTCCCTAACAATCGAAAACTTCGATTACGAGAATAGGGGCAAGGGGCATCATGTTCCTTTTGGTTATCTTCCCAATAGATTGGCAATGGGCGTGGATTTTACATAGGGCATGCGCATCTTTAAAGATCGTTGGCCAATAGAAATCGTATTGTAACATTTTGAGGGCGATCTTTTAGGAAGAAAAGTGTCCTCCATATGCACCGTCGTGGCAAAACAACAAGATACTTATGATCTCATCATTTGGCACACACTTTCAAATGATTTAGTCCGAACATAGCTTGTACATGCATGGGTTATCTATGAAAAATGATCGGGCCACCATCAAAAGTCTTTCCTTATCCTTGGCCGAAAAGTGAGGTGGGTAGGCCTCAGTGACAAGGAGATTGGCGATATCGACAAACCATGGCAATATAGCAACGGCCATGAGTTGCTCATCCGGGAAGCACTCTCGGATAGGGATGGGATCGATATGATCGTGATCGAATGTAAGTCAGGATAAGTGATCCACAACCACATTATCCACCCTTTTTTATCTTTAATAGAGAGGTCAAACTCTTGGAGGAGGAGAACCCAACGAATAAGCCTACTTTTTGCATCCTTTTTAGAAAGAAGGTACTTAAGTGCGATATGGTCGGTGAAACACACAATGGGTGATCCTACCAAGTATGCCCAGAATTTATCCAACGCGAATACTATAGCTAGTAGCTCTTTCTCCATGGTGGAGTAGTTTATTTGTGCACTATCTAGTGTGTGTCTAGCATAGGAAATCACATGAGGTTTTTTATCCCTCCATTGACAGAGCACAGCCCCCAAGGCATAATCACTCGTGTCGCACATAAGCTCGAATGAAAGGGTCCAATCGGGCGCTTGCATGATAGGGGCAGTGGTAAATATGGATTTCAATTTATCGAAAGAGTCTTAGCACGCACTACTCCACAGAAACGGAGCTTCTTTAGCAAGAAGAGCGCACATGGGGCGTGCGATCGAGCTAAAGTCCTGAATAAAATGTCGGTAGAAACTGGCATGACCAAGAAAGGACCTTACATCCTTGAGGTTTTTCGGAGTGGAAAGGTTGGCTATAACTTCAGTTTTAGCCTTGTCAACTTGAATACCGTCGTTGGAAACGATATGGCCCAAAACTATCCCTCGTGTCACCATGAAGTGACACTTTTCCCAATTGAGAATAAGGTTATTCTCAATACACCTCGCTAGCACTCTTTTAAGATTGGCTAGGCAATCCTCATACGTATTACCGAAGACACTGAAGTCGTCCATGAAAACTTCTACAATGTCTTCAACCATGTCACTGAATATGCTAAGCATGCACCTTTGAAAAGTTGTCGGTGCGTTACGAAAACCAAACGACATTCTTCAAAAAGCAAAAGTGCCATAGGGGCAAGTGAACGTGGTCTTCTCTTGATCTTCGGGGGCTATTTAAATTTAATTGTACCCCGAGTATCCATCAAGAAAACAGTAATACATATGTCCGGCTACCCATTCTAGAATTTGGTCAAGGAAGGATAATAGAAAGTGGTCTTTCCTTGTGACCGCGTTAAGCTTTCTATAATCAATGCAAACACGGTAGTCGGTCGGAATGCGCGAGGGTAAAAGGTCGTCCTCCGCACTCTCAAAAATAGTGACACCTGATTTCTTTGGTACGACTTGCGTCGGGCTCACCCACTCGCTATCGGAAATGTGGTAGATTATCCCCACATCCAACAATTTGATCGCTTCCGCCATCACCACCTTACTCATAACCAGATTCAACCGTCTTTGCATTTGACGGGTGGGTTTGGCATCTTCCTCTAAGTAAATGCTATGAGTACAAATGTAGGGATTTATCCCTTTTAAGTCAAAAATGCACCAACCTATAGCACTCTTATGTTTTCTCAACACCTCGAGTAAATCCTCCTCTTGACAATTGTCAAGGTTTGTCGCTATAATCACCGAAAATGTGTTCTCACCGCCTAGGAAAGCATACTTGAGCTCCTTTGGCAAGGTTTTGAGCTCAAGGTTGGGCATTGAAACACTCGACGGGAAAGGAAAAGAGTCACGTGGGGGTAGTTTCTCAAAGTGGGATATTCACATCGAGTCTTTGATAACCCCCTCGCTTTCATCATGTGTGAGGTCACTTTCACCATCACCATCTAGGCTAATACCCTCCATACCTTCATTCACCTCCTCAAAGTACTCGAGGGAATTACACATGTCCATTAACTCCCCATTCAATGAAAAATAATTTGTATAAAGGGCATCTTCATAGCCCTTATCGTTGGGGAGCAAATCGCTTTCTAAGGAGTTAACAAGAATTGCCTCCAATGGATATTGAAAATGGGAGAGGTCAAAATACTCTTGTACAAGAGTGTCGATGTAAGCCATAGTTTCAATCGCTTCCTCACTCTCATTGCAAAATTGGGGTTGCTTGAGGAGGTTGAACACGTTGACCTCGATCGTCATGTTCATCACCCCATTTCTGCAATTGATGTTCACGTTCACGATGGCGAGAAACGGTCACCCAAGAATGATTGGGATTTGTGCATTCCCTTTAGGTACAGGTTGAGTGTCCAAGATGATAAAATCTACTGAGTAGTAGAAAGAATTGACTTGGACAATCACGTCCTCCACAACTCCTCTAGGTATCCTAGTCGAACGGTCGACTAGTTGTAATACGACAGGAGTTTATTTAATATCACCGAGCTTCAACTCAAGATATACTGAATAAGGAAGCAAGTTTACACTTGCTCCTAAATCGAGGAGGGCGTGATCGATTCTAGTCTCCCCAATCACGCATGAAATGGTGGGGCAACCCGTATCTTTGAATTTTGGGAATAGTTCATTAGTTATGATATCACTAGCTTGGACAGACATGTACACCTTTGTGCGCACATTTTGTCGCCTTTTAACCGTACACAAGTCCTTGATAAACTTAGCGTACTTGGGCACATGTTCGATTGCTTTAAGGAGGGGGATGTTCATGTTCACTTGCTTAAACAACTCGAGAAACCCCTCTTCGGAGGCTTTTGTGGTCTTTTCCCTTAGTCGTTGAGGAAAAGGTGCCTGTATGGGACAAATTGTGTCCTTCGAAATAATTGGCTCATCTCCCTCTTTGGGGATGTCATCTAATATGTTAGCGGGACAGTGCAATGGCACGTCCTCCATAGCAATGGCTTTGCTTTTGGATTTAGTGTGATGAGCGGCTCCGGTGAGGGCCTCACAACTTTGTTGTTAACCGTTTTGTCGCTCCTAAGGGTGGCAATACCCTTAGCATGCTCGGTGTGCGATGTATTCGAGGTGGAACTCTCATTTCCCATTTGGATTTTGGGGTTGGGTTGAGGTTATGCCGGTAGAAGGGGTCTCATAACTCCTTAGGAGTTTTGAAATAATTGAGCAAGAGATATTTGTATCTCTTGCATAGACCGCGCCATTTGTGAGATAGACTGTTCAAGTTGCGAAACTTTTTGAACAGTCGCAAATTGTTCCTCATTATGCCGTCTCTAAGGAGTCAAATACAAAGCGGGAGGTCCCACGGGCGGATGTTGCTGCGATTGATATGGGGGAGGTTGTTATTAGAATTGCGGGGACGGATACAGGCTTGGAAAGTTCGGAGTTGGGGGTATTTGGGAATTGGAATTATGATCCTTCCAACTCATAAGAGGATGTGTCATCCTCCAACTAGGATTGTAGGGAGGGTTGTTGGGATCGAACAGAGCATTGGAGTATTGCTTTCTATATGCCCCTATATCATTAGCTTGCTCTTGCAACTGGCCCTTAATGCTAGGGAGTGAAGGACACTCCCTCGTTGGGTGGCCAATGTTGTCACATATAACACACACGACTTCCTCCACAAGGGAAACCTTTTTGACGACTTCCATGAGTGGGCGTTGTTATGTGAGTTGCATTGCGTCAATTCTACGACATAATTGATCGTAATTGGTCTGGGTATCCTGATTTTCCTGCAAGATACTCAGACCGCTGGTTTGGCCGCGAGGGACTTTGTTATCACGAACAGTGCGGTTGTAAGGGTTCGATGTGTCCCATCCCCGAGATGTCTTTAAGACAAACTCGAAATGGCCTTCTACCTCCGCACTACTCAAATCAACAAGACTACCCTGGCACATGGTTTTGACTAATTGTTTGGTCAAAGGTTTTAGACCCCCGTGAAAATTGAGATTAATCGCATCTGATCAAAATTATGATGCGGGTAAGACCGCTTTAAAGATTTAAAGCGTTCCCAACACTTGTCGAATGTCTCATGATCATATTGTTAAAAATTTTGAATTTGTTTCATGAGCGCATTTGTCTTGTGTATGGGAAAAAGTTCCTTTAAGAATAGGTCTTGCAATTGCTACCAATTCCCAACAGAGTTGGGAGGAAGTGTAATCAACCAATCTTTTGCTTTGTCTTTAATGGAAAATGAAAATAACTTAAGCCGCACAAGACCGGGTGTGCAATTTTGGTCAGAAAAAGTGTTGCACACCTCTTCAAAGTCTCTAATGTGCCGGTAAGGGTTTTCATTTTCCATTCCGTGGAAGGAAGGCAACAGATTAATCATACCATTCCAGAAATGGAAGGCTCCGTGGTTAAATGGGAATGTAATACATCCGGGTACGGATACTATCTCCGGTCAGAGGTAATCGCCAAATGATTGACGCACGGGGACAGCACCCCGCGGAGGTGCATAATTATACTCCATAGGAGGATCAAAAGATTGTACCGAGGGGGATGCACTGGGGTATTATGATATGGACGAAAAATCTATCTGGGATGGCACCGTATTAAGTGAGTAACGATGTTGAGATGATGCCCTAAAGTTATTATAGAGATTGTTTGAGCCTTCAGAATAAAATAGTGGTCTGTAGTCCCTGGCGAACCCTTGGTTCGAATCGTTTCTCATTAGGACAGAAAACCTATCCTTCAAAACAACACTAGCTCAAATAATTAAATGCAAAGGGTTTATCGACAAAGAACTAAATCAATATAGACGTTACTAATAATTCCCCGATAACGGCGCCAAAAACTTTAACTCGCTCAAAAAATTGTATGGCGCAAGAGTACGCTAGTCACGAGAGTAATAAAAGCCCGGTAAGACCGGAGTCGATTTCCGCAGGGAATTATATGAAGTACCGAGGATATTCTTCTAGTTAAAAATCAATAAACAAGAATAAAAGATAAAAGAAAAGATGATTTAGGTTTCGAGTGTTGTAACGAAACAAAGCGAACCAATATTAATGGATCGCTAAACAAAGTAGTAACAGGAACAAGTGAGATTTATAAACAGGGTTATGAAAAGATTCTTTAACAAAAGGTTAAGGAGCATTCCCCCACCTCGGATGTGCACAACTCAACGGGTTCTTCTGATTAAATCATAATCAAATGGGAATAAGATATCGATATCTACAATCCTACATGAAGGATGTCAACCCAACAATATAAGGTGAAGGTAACGATATATTATCGAACAAATGCATTGATGTTAGAGTTAAGTCTTAAAATACAACTCTTACATGATAAGAGAAGATAAAATCCTATGAAACTCCATTATCAACCCACACACCCATTTATTGGATTTAATCATTGAACAAGCCAAGAAATGAACCCTCCAAGTGGGTTTATGCTCCCAACCTAAGGAGATTAGCTACTCATAACACTAACCACATCAGAACACACCATTAAATTAAAAGTAAGTGTAATAACTATGGTGAGAACAAGCATTCAATACACAACCACAATATTAATTGCACAAAATGATACCAATAGTCAACAAGATACAATTAAGATGGAACTTTACTTGCAATAAATGAAGTGGAAGATGAAAATGGCAAGGAAATTATCAAGCCCTAGGAGAGAGAGAGAGCAAAATCAACAAACTATCTTCTATATATTTCCTTGCACAAAATTGTGATCGGATATGTCTTAACAAATCAAACCACTCAAAATATATAATAAGTGGAAGAAAACCACAAAACAAGGGTGCTAAAAACCAAACCAAAACTACGGGGTTTTGTTGAGGCACCGGTCGACCGCTAGTCAGGGAGAAGGCACACTGCCTCACTTTGAAGGCAATTGGTGAAACCCAGGGACCGGTCGATCGGTCCTGCAAAATTATGGATCCTCTCCTCTTTTGATACACAACAAGGGGCCTCGGGAAAATGACCATAACTTGGTCCTCGTGAATCGAATTGACAAACCATCGGGGGCAACGCGAAGTTGACTAGGAGAACTACAACATTTGTGAAAGGTTCGGGCACAAAGCTCGAATGTAAAATTGACAAAATTACCCCTGAAGTTGCGTAAAATATTGAACGTTCCCGAATAACGCACACTTGCACCGTTTAGCACTCCAATCCCTACAAAGGCTCAAATAAACCTCGCAAAGCACATATATATATAAACCAAATGTTATACAGTACAAGTGCTTAAATACGTGAAATAATGGTCACAAACGTTCATGCATGCATAATTAATGAGCGCAAAATATACAATATTTGCGACTAATCACCAACATCCATCCTTAACATTTATATATCCACCACATTCAAATTTCGGTGTTGATTCTGAGTTGTTCAAAGCCCTGTGTCGTATAATAGTTCTGATAGTCTTCCTAAAAAGGAAAGTTTTGTAGAGGAATAGGCGAATCTGAAGGTTTTGATAAATGTCTAGAGGCTAGTAATTTAGGGCGTTGAGTTTAAATCACTTGTATGTATTCCCCGTTTAAAATTAATTCAATATGCAATCTGTTTTGATTGTGCACCTGAGCGAGCATGGTCTGAACACACTCGAACTCCATGTATTCTAGTTGATTGATTATATCAATTTTTGGAGAAGCCAGATGATGGTTCTTATTGAGTTCAGTTGGCCACCATAGATGAGTTTTTATAGATTGGACGAGAACCCCCCATTGTTTGTTTTTGTTGATATACTCTCCGAGCATATGCATACGTACTCTCCAAATAAATTTTTGGATCTTTTAGATTTTTCCACGGACATGCTCAAACTCAGATTCGTGTCCACTTAGAAAAATATGAACTCGAAGCCTAGCCATCGTAAAATGCAACTGGACCACCCCTTCAATTGTTCTTTCTTGTAAGATATAGTCCTGTGATCGATTTCTTGGAAAATAGCAATAATTGATTTACAGATATCAAGCATACATATAAGTATTAACATTTTCGTTATGAGTTTGATGCATGATTGATCACCTCAGAGATAAACTTCATTTCAGAGATAGTATCTTTAACATTATTGATCACCTACTGAATAATAGGCAATCTAATTTAATTGGTATGTTAAGTTTATTATGTTATAAATAGAAGTGTATAACTTGAGAAACCTTCCACGTGCTATTATTTGGGATGGGTAACATTGAAATCTTACCTAGGCTTCTTGAACCTCTTCTACTTGCGCATTACAGTAGAGTGGTTTAACCCTTTTGTTAAGATGTTTACATCCATTATTAAAGTTATTTATATGTATATATGCTCTTTTGGGACATATATGTATACATGCTCTTTTGGGTAGATCTTCACATGTAGATGTTGTTAGGAAGGTGTAAGAGTTATGCAGGTTGAACACCTACAACCTTAGCATTAACTATAGTTGGTAATCAGCGTTGGAGACAATTATTTATTGGCCTTAGCATTAACTATATCAAGATTGTGCCTTCGGTGGCAATTGGTTTTACGACATATGACATGATGAAATCTTAGCTTAGAATACGTTCTAGACAAAAAACAGGATTAGTATCTGCTGCTGCATGAAATTGTTACACTGTTTATACAATCACATATACACATTCATGTTTCAGTTTTATACTTGATAGCAATTTTTTATCCGAGGCTAATGAATGGAAATGTCTATTCATATGTTCTCCTTCAAATCATTTATAGTTTTGGTTGATGATTCTTATAGTAAAAAGGATAAATTCATTGGTTATGGAACCACAATGATATATCAATGATGGTGGTACATGGATGCAATACATTACCTATGCAGGTGTAAGAGTTATGAATGTTTCATGTTATGTGTTACTTTTATTTTATTTATTGTACGAATTGAGATCGGTATGATTTATTGTGCCTCAATCTGGGATCACGTCGAATAATTATTGATGAGTTAGACCAAGTTGTTTAGTTTTCATATGTGGATGTAAACTCTTGATATGCATTATGAATCATTATATCTTAATCGGATATTGAAACCTTGATGTATATAATAACTTTATGCTCATATTAGTATTCTTAGAGAGTTATAATGAGGACATTATGTACTGAGAGTTTATATCTTATGTTTCATACTACGTTGTACTTAGAGGGAATTAATGTATGGCGAATGTTTATTATTAGTGATTGTTGTTGGGAATATGGTTTATTTTGTTATCATTAATAGGAGTTTATTTTCTACTTTGTAGGCATTGTGGTTACTGTTTTTTACTAAATAAAGTGTGTAATCAGTGGTTTGAGGTGTGGAAATAACAGAGAATTTCATTCGTGTGTTTTTCATTAAGATGTGGCTTTTACTCTGTTTTACTCTATTTTTCATAAAACTTGTTTCTTCTTACCACTGTTTTCAACAATTATGGTATGAGAGCTCAGGTGTGATCTAGTTGGGCACGGAGTTACGTTTTTATACAGGGTTAACAGAGCTACTGAAATCCATGATGCCATGTTAATTTTTTTGTAGGTTCCCCATGATGCCAATGTTGATACTCTTGAATTGTCGAGACAATATCCATCAAAGGTTCAATCTCAACAACAACAACAACAACAACCAATCCAAGCACCACCACAAATTATATCAAGATCCCAACTTTAATTCATGAATGTCATCAATGTGAACCGTATAGTCGCTACGAAACCAAAATTCCAGTAGAGTTAAATTCATCTAGAAGTCTATATATAGCTTTAGTGCTTGCTTTACAACAGAGTAAAAAAATTTCGGGAATGCAATACGGAATCTAAATGTGACACGTTTAAGTATTCAAGTCTCACATAAAGACCCCATTATCATTTGATTCTACAATTTCTATATTATAAGTTAATAGAAACTACATCATCTTGATGATATTATTTGATGTTAATTATCTTAACTTTTTTCATTATCACTCTATTATCTAAATCGAGTCAACTCATTTGACCTATATGATCTACATAGGCTAATATTATTTGGGTTCTTAGAAGTTTCACTCCAATACTTTATTTTGGTCTCCCTACTTTTTTATTGATACAACTTTGGCCCTTGAAATTGTCAAATACTTATATAAGTAATCAACAAATGTTGTGATGTGTAGTTTTCCAAATCGACTTTAAAAATGTCGTACCCAATATACATTGCTCCGCTTTAATAGGGTCTAGAAGAGGTAGATGTAGGAAAACCTTACCCCCATTACTTATTCAACTTTAATTAACGTGCATTCTAAAATTACACTAATTTTTAAACTAGTTTTTAATTTTAATCGTCGATCGATTTGCAATTTTAAAAATTGAATATTCTAGTGTGGCACTCCATCTTAAGTTGGACGATTTAATAAAAAAATTTATGCCTTATTTGCTTTAATTACTCACATAAATTGAAACACAACTGCTCTTATCTTTAATTTCAGAATCGCATTGTGGCTAAGAGGATAAAAAAGAACAAGTAGGCGAAAGATCCACGTGCGATGTAAGTACACCTTTCATTATTTTAATATCCCCTTTGACCAATTTTCATTAACATTTCATTCAATTTTTTTTTCTTTTTTGCAGATTTTGAATTTGGTCCCGCTTGCTCGTGGAGGTGTATTTTGACTAATTATAAGAAAGTTTCGTTACTTCTTGGATGATAATGTGCAGTCTCTTTTTATTTTGTTGGGATAATTTGGACGCATAGTAGACTTTGTTTTGGATTGAAAATAAATTTTTATTTTGGAAGATTGATTATATAAATACTCAATGATTGATCGATTCTATATTTAGTGAGACACATTGATATTAATGATGCTCCCTTGAATATAATGGATTTTTGGAAATGATGTTTCACTTCATTAGAAGTTACTTATCATTTTGTATTGTTAAATAATAGTTAATGACCAAAGTGGCTTACGATGAAACTCGACGTTTATATGCATAAATGTCGTAATTTTTGTCCTTGTTTAAAAAATGTTGGCATATAATTCAGCGACGTTTTTTTGCAAGTGTCGTAACAAAACAACGTTTTTTCCTAAAAATCTCGTGTAATCTACCAAGGGTAGAGATTTGAGGACGTTTAAAAAACGTCGAGAAATTATTTTTGACGTTTTACAAAAACATCTGGGAAGACATTTAAAAAACGTCGGGGAAAACGTCGAAAAATTATTTGTCGACGTTTTACAAAAACGTCGGGTATTTCCCGTGAGATACCTCGACGCTTTCAAAAAACGTCGGATTTTTTTTCAACGATGCTTTTTTATGATTTTTCGACATTTTAAAAATGTCGTTGTAACTCAAATTTCTTATAGTGCGTCCACATAGACTTCGACAACCAAAATAACACCTTTTTCTCTCCTCACAGACAACATCTTATCTACTCCCCCTTTCTTGAAGCCACAAGTTAAGCGGTAGGAAGTAAGCATTTCGTACCAAGCACGAGGTGCTTGCTTTAAACCATACAAGGCTTTCCTCAGATAATAGGTATGTCCTGGGTACTTAAGATTGTTGTTCCACGTAAACTTCCTCCTGTAGAATGCCTTTCCGAAAGTCACTCTTGACATCCATCTGATATAACTTAAGCGCATATGGCATGTGCTAGAGAGTAGTAAGCGGACGGACTCAAGCCTCGCAACATGAGTGAATGTCTCCTCAAAGTCTACAACCTCAATTTGTGTGTAGCCTTGAGTGACCAACCTAGCCTTATTACAAATAATGGTACCATTATCATCCATTTTATTCTTATTTACCAATCACATTGGTCTCACTAGGTCAGGGGACAAGTTCCCAAACATTATTCTTTCTAAACTGAAGCAACTTATCCTGTATAAAGGATATCCAATGTTCATCTTTGAGTGCTTCTTTGACGTTCTTGGGATCGACTTTGGATGTATAGCACATATAGCTAACAACATTCTTAAGCTGAGTGTGAGTCTTGACACCTAAAGTAGGATCTCCTAAAATGGCAAAATGGTCATGACTTTTGCGAACCCAAGTAGATGCGTCCCTTAAAATAAAAATAGGGTCCACCTTAGGTGTATGAAGATCGATGGGATCATCACCAAGGGGTGAATCATCCTCACACAAAGGATTAGGATCAATAAATGCCAGCAGCTTATCATCTTTAACATTGACGTTTATTAATTTCATAGCCTTAGAGTTGCCGAGGTTAAAAGCCCATCATTCTCTCCTCATTGATGAATTTCCTAATGGAATTCCCATGATGCTCTGGGAGTTGAACTTTCCTAATTGCTCTCTATCCCTCAAGATGTAGCATTTACTCCAAAATACACGAAAATACGAAAGGTTGGGTTTTTTCCCTATCCACAACTCATAAGGAGTCTGAAGTGTGTGAGATGGAGATATACCCCATTCGTCGTGTGGTATGCAATAGACACCGCCTCTCCTAAAAACTGTCGAGGCACTCTACGACCGAGGAGCAGGATCTAGCCATCACTTGAATCGTTCGATTCTTCCTCTCAATAATCCCATTTTGTTGAAGAGTTTTCACGGTAAAAAATTCATACTTAATTCCCAGGATATCATAGTAGCTAAACACGTTTACCTATTTAAATTCTATGTCGTTGTCACTATGTATCCTATTGATGGTGACTCCATGTTGATTTTACAAGACACGATATTTGGTAGTAAAAAACTCTATAACATTGTATTTCTCTCTCAGGAAACTAACTATGGAATAACGAGATAAATCATCTACCATCACGGGGATATACCTCTTACCACCCAGACTCTTAGTGCAAGTAAGAACCATGAGATTTATATGACTTAACTCAAGAAAAAGTGTGGTGGTAATGGAATTTAACTTTCGATGGGGACTCTGGACTTATTTTCCTTGCTGATAAGGACCACAAACTGTGGAAATTAGCTTTTCAAGAGACAGTAAGCCACGCACTAGGTTTTTCTTAACTAATCGCTCCAACTCTCTATAATTAACGTGACTTAGAAGTTGATGCTAAAAATTTATAGATGACATTATGGCGCTATTGCACATAAATGAGGACTTAGTCACGATCCCATAACATTTATATTCTGTCTTCACCCGTTGTAGTAAAAGTTTCGGTCAAACTTTACAGCAAAGTCTGTGCCACACAACTAGCTAATGTTGACAAGGTTTGTTTTCAAACCTTTAACGTACAAAACATTATCCAACATAGGAACCCTCGAGTATCTCCACTGTACCACATCCTATAATGTTATATTTACTCCCATCTATCTCCGAAGGTGACTTTACTGTCCTTGAAATCCTCAAGGTTGGTAAAAAATGAGACGTCACCAGTCATATGCCTTGAGCAACCACTGTCAAAATATCACTGGGAGGTATTATGAGCCTTGAGAGCAAAATGAACAACAAGGTCTTTGTCTTCACGCTCAGGCACCCATAAAGTGGTAACTTTTTATTTACCCTTGTCGTTCTTGATTCTAGTTGGGATGTTGGAAGTATCCACTAACGACAAAGATATCCATTGGAAATATTCCATCAAAATATGAGAAGTGAGACTAAACACTCAACCTGCTCTCTAAGTCTAGAAAAATCGCTAAAGTGACGCGATGGAGTATGTGTACGTCGAGTCCGACCTAAACTATAACAAAACTCCCTAAGGTGGCCCTTTTTCTTGCAATATGTGCCGAAATAAAGATTCTTAGGCCTACCTTGTTTAATTTTCTTGGTCAAACTTTTCCTTGGCGCTTTAGTTGAGGGCCATAAGGATTTGCTATAAATTTAGGTATCGATTCGGGTGCGATACATGAAGAGGATGCATCATCAAAATATATTCCTCGCCTTTTACCAAACCCTAATGCGGGGACGAGGAACATCTTTCCCATTTTCTTATAGGTGTCCTCAATTTTCACCTTGACCTCCCTCGCTCTCTTGAGATCCTTCCCAAGTTGGGCTATAAGGGATTCATATTTCTTACGAGTCTCCATGGATGTAAGGAGCTCACTCAAAGACTAACCACTTGTTTGATCAAGTCCCATCTCTCTTTCTCACAAACTCTCTCTCTCTCTCTCTCCAACGGAGGAATCTTTTTCTTGCATCTTTCCTAACTCCTTATCTAGCACTATGATCCTAATTGCTAACCCTTTATTTTACTTTTTTGTTTTTAAAGACTCATCAAATCACTCGGTGTACGCCTGCTGCAGGTTACTGTCACTCTTACTTGTTGCATACTCACCCTCACTCACGTTGATCTCACTCTCGAGGTGTCCCTATGAAGTAGGATCCTCATTTTCATGAGGTGCACTAGACATATTCACATGACTAGCTATAAATGCAATGAAGTTACATTCAAGCGGCGATTCTTCCCCTGAATTCACCGACTCGACCTTGCTATCATCACTAAGGGTGGCGTTTAAGGCACCTTTGCTTTTGTCTTGATGCTTTAACCTAGTGGGCACTCATACGCTTTTTAACCTCTCCCATTACATTCGTAACATCTCTATTCCTCTCTCTTTGGGGCGTCCTTTTTATCTTTTTCAAATTTCTTCCCAATTTTTTTCTTCTCAAAACTCTTTTTATCTTTAGTTGTATGTTATTTTAAGTTTGAGAAATTTCTTAAAATTCTTAGCAAAGAGGGCTAACTCATTTAGGTATAAGTCATACTCAAAATCGGAAGACACCTCCTCTCTCCTTTTAGACACTTCCTCTCTTTTTCTAGACTGGGACTTAAGTGCAATACATTTCTCTTTTGGTTTTACCGTTTTAGGGAACATGTCGATTCCATAATTTTGAAGGTCTCCTATGAGTTCTTCTAACCTAAAAGTATATAAGATCCCTAAAGAATTAAGCAAAGTGACTTTCGGATAAAATGGGCAGGGAGTGATATTAAAATCTTTTTGAATACCCAAGTTTCAGGAAATTTTTCATCAAGATTAAAAATAGAATTAACAAAGTTCGATAGGCAAGCATAGAAATAATCAAAGCTCTCAGACTCAAGCATAATTATGGTCTCAAACTACGTAGTCAGGTTTTGCAATTTAGATGCTTTAACACTGTTTATACCCTCATGTTTAAGTTGCAGGATATCCCATGCCTCTTTTGATGTGGTGCATGTCATTATACGCCGAAACTCATCGGGTGTAACGGCTCCAGAAATAGCACTTAACCCTCGTGAATTAAAATTACTCCATTTAAATTCTTCTTCAGTCCATAAAGACACATGTTTGGGTGTGATTTCGTTACCCTCCACCTTAGTGGGTGGAGTCCATTCTCTTTCAGAAGTTATCCAAATTCTTTTATCAATTACTTTTAATGTGGATCTCATTCTCGTTTTCCAATGGGCATAATTGGACCCATATGATATGATCATTCTTATCACACATATTTTTTTCATGGTTCTTTACCTTTGTCAATTCCATGACAAAATTGAGGAGAGGGATTAGATTGAGGGGGAGTTATAATTACAATTATATCTTGTTTTGTTTCAAGATAAACTAAATAACTATGGAGTATATATCTAAGAAATGTAGTACATATTTCAATATGGCCTATACCATTAGGATATTGTCATTCCTACAACTTATATACACACCTTGCATGATGAATCACATTTATATCCTATTCATCATATATTCTCTGTTGACTTGTCCATCATAATACTATATTTATATCTTATATTATATTGAATGACATAATAAAAGGTGGAAGAATTTCCAGGAATTCTTCTACAAATCTGAGGATTAGTAGTATAGGGATGTCTTTGCCTTTGGTAGGGCTTGTGCCTATGTGTCATAGGTTGATATACTTATCGATAATATTCATAATCTTCATTTTTGTATATTTTATTATGGAATAGACAAAGGGAGAAATTGTAAGAGTATGTATTTTGCTCACGAGGCCTAATAAAATTAGATTGCCTTATTCCGTTTACCAAATATACTTTGAGTCTTTTCCTTGAGGTTGTCATAAATCCCTACCATCATGCATATCCTTTTTATACCACTGTGAGGAAGGAAAATGGACAGTTAGACTCATACACATTTTCTCTTTATTATAAAATATTTTTGCGTGTGTGTGTGTTTGTGTTGTTATGGATCTTTGGACTTGATCATGAAATACAATAAAACTTTATTTAAAAAAAATATTACAAGTTGAATTTCATAAAAGGTAGCTATAGTTTATCGCAAGAGACGTTCACCATAACGTGGATTTTTCTCACTGTAGCAATAATGTCTTGCTGGCCGCGCCTTTGTCCACAGATTTTGTTCTTTGGATTGCCTTATACCCTCACGACAGTTTTTCCACAGTGGCATGAACATAAGCTCGCTTCAATGAAACTCCGATGATATGTTCTCATTCAAAAAGTTTGAACTATTGTGCCACCTGGATTAGGGATGGCATTGGGTCGGTTCGGGGTCGGGGAAAGCATCCCGATCCCCGTCCCCGTTAGAAATATTACTCCCCGTCCCCACCCCGTTCCCCGTTATAATGGGTTCGGGGATCCCCGTCCCCGTTTAAAACGGGTATCGGTTTCCCCACGGGAAACTCGTTTTATTTATTTATTTATTTTTCTAAGCACCTAAGTAAACTTTATTAAATTATCTGTTAAATCTCAAAAAAAATAAATAGACAATCAACAGCAACAATCAACAATAGAGAGGATGACAACAATTGGTTCAAAATACCATTTTCTAATAACAATAGAAGTAAAAATGAACAATCACAGTCAACAATTAACCATCAACAACAACAATCGTAACAGTAAAGAGGATGGCAACAATTGGTTCAAAATAAATATTGATGGCTGCTCCAAACTAAACCCTGATTTGAGTTGTGGGGTAGGTATTATAAAAAACAATGAGGGGAATCTAAATAAATGGGCTAGCGAACTTGTTAGCCAACCAGTGGTATTTTTTGTCAATAAAACAGTGGTATTTCGGCTTCTTTAGAGAACTTGTTAGCCAACCAGCGAACTTGTTATGCTTTTAAGAAATCAACAATAACAATAACAATAGCTTACAAGATGGTAACAACCGAGTCGTGAGGTCAGGGAGATGAGTCATGAGCGGTGCTAATCGGAGTCATGAGCACTGAGCGGTGATAATCTGAGTCGTGGATATGCTTATATGATAATAGTGCTAAGGCTTAGATGAGAAGACGAGGGAGATAGAGGAGGGACGACGCTAGGGCTTATAAGACCCTTATATGTATAAAAGTCTTTTATACTTATATATTTATTATAATATAATCATATATAATTTATTATGTATTAATAATTCGGGTATCCCCGTGGAGACCCGAGGGTATACTCGAAACCGACCCGAAATTTTTTGGGGATTTTTTTTACTCCCCGAACCCGCCCCGATCCTCGATTTTTCGGAGATTTTTTCGCGGGTATCCGCGGGGACCCGAATTTTTGGGGAAAATTGCCATCCCTAACCTGGATGGCTTTAGGTTCACCCAACGACGAAATAACTTACTGTAGCGACCTTGCGGCAACACATGTCTGAAAGCGCCAAAAGTTACTATTTGAACTAATAATGTGCACATCTCTATTGACACTCATGAAAACCAAAGATCTTTCCATATCTTTTCTACTTTTACACCTGACAAGTCTGCTTACCTATTTGTACCCTCCTAGTTTCTCTTGCAAGCCTGGGTGAGTATATGTAAGTGGCTTAGACTCATTTTGTGTAGGAGAGTGTAAGTGTGATTTTTTGATTTCTTTGTGGACAAAATATTTTTGCCAAATCTTTCTTGCCACAAGAATCATTTTAGAAGAGAAAAATCTTTTGATAATCTTTTTTTATTCATGTAGTCATCGAAGTTTTAAACCTTATTTTTCTCTTCAATATATATTTTTGAGATATTTTAAGTTTAAATACTTTTGAAATCTAGAAATATTTTGAAGAAAATTTGTTTGCTTAAAATTCTTTTCAAAACTTTGAACACATATCTTTCTAATCTGTTCTTGGGTTATATATAGATTTCATATATCTCAAAGATATATTTTGTGAGTTAAGCCATTATTTAAAAAAAACACTTTCACCTTAGGTCATAACACACCTAGAAAGTGTACCTACACTCTAAGGAGGCTTCTCACCTTTATTCCAAGTCGTGGAACACATAGTTCTCTAACGAAGAAGTTTCTTTTACTTTGAAGAAGATTGTTTTAGCACGAGGACTTGATGGCATTGGTTGCGGACTAAAACCGATCGCGAGTGTATAGTGTTCTCTAGTCGTTGGCGATCTCTACAGAGGATATGGTAGAAAAGAATGTATAGTTGGTTATAGCATCGTGAATGTTATAAGTATATTTCTTCTACTTATAAAACTCTTCCATAGTACATTTGTCGTTATGTCGATCCGATATTTTTTTCCTGTTGTGAATTTCTTTCGTATGCCTTGGTGTTGTGCTATATTGTTTATCTTTCAGCACTAGATTAAGCCACCTAAATTTTAAAGATAAAATTTGGTGTATTTTAATTGGTAAAAAATCATAGTATAAACCTTATGGCTTGTATTTGATATTTCAACTTAAACTTGTAAAGAAAACTTTGTCATAATTTAATAAGAGATTTTAATTGTGTATCTTTCGTCCATCTCAGTTATGAGCACACACACTGTAGATAAACGGAGGATCGTAAAGAAACAACCATTAATGATATATTTTCATATGTAGTAACTACGCAAATTTCAAAGGGAAATGATGATGATAATGAACCATGTACTCTAAATAAATGTAAACAAAGAGTAGATTAGCCAAAATGGAAAATTGTCATCAAGGAAAAACTTGAGTATTTAAATAAACGTGGTGTATATGGACCCATAGTACAAACTCCAGAAGGTTTTAACCATGTAGGTTGCTTGTGGGTGGTTGTAAGAAAAAATGAGAAAAATGAAATCACTCTATATAAAGCACGACTTGTGTCACAAGGTTTCCGACAAAAACTCATGATTAGTTTTGAGGAAACATACTCCCCTGTTATGGATGGTATAACTTCCAGATATGTAATTAGCTAGGTGGTTTATAAAAATCTTGATATGAGACTCATGGATATTGTGACCACTTATTTATACGAGGATTTAAACACATAAATATATATGGAAATTCCCGAAGGATTTTCTTTGCCTGAAGCAAAGTCAAGGAGTATGTACTCAATCCAACTAAGACGTTCATTGTACTGGTTAAAAAAATCCGTAAGAATGTGGTATAATCGTCATGTGAATATTTGTCTAAGAAAGGATATGAAAACAATCCAATTTTCCCTTGTGTCACTACAAGAAAAAACACATTTCGCAACACAGAAATTATGTCGCAAAATGTATTAATTATGTCGCAAAAGACATTTCGCGATATAAAACTGCATGTTGCCCCCGTGTCGCGGTAGCCCCGTCTGGGAATGTATTCCGCGACATATATATCTATATCGCGGAATGTATAGGATACATGTTAGATGATTTCATTTAACTATAACTATTTTATTAAAAAAACATACCTTGTGGAGTACTTTGTTGAACCAAGGATATGTAATTTAGAGGATTTTAATGGCTTTAACTAATCTAAAACAACATAGTATAAAAGTTAGACTATTGGCGCCTATAACCATGTATATGTTTCACTATATTTAAGTTAAGTATATCAAAAATTGTACTACACTGTAATAATATTCAATGCATAATCGATTTATTCAAAGAATTCCAAGTGTCTATACCGAATTTCCCGAACCATACCTAAAGGCATTCATGCTATTTGGGTGACAAATGACAAAATTCATTATAAACAACAATCAATTACGTAGAGTATTATACATGTCCAAAAAGCGGGTACAGATGAACAAAATGCAACGAATAAAAATCAATGGCATCGCTTTGTTACATACGATGTTGTTATGTTCTTCACATATTCTACAATCGAATAATAGATCAAAGAAGTAAAAAATGTATGTTTTTCACGTGTTCTTTTTTTTTCAACAAACAACAACTTTTTTTAACTAGGCTAATGACCACCAACAATTAGCAACTTGCTATATATTTAGACAAAACCACAAATTTAGGTACAAGAGTGAAGAAAATTCACCATTTTCTAGTAGCTCTGTGTAGATTTAGACAAGAGTCGTGATGACAACGTGGTGGTGAATCGAAGGTAAAGATGACATAAGCTAATTCCTACAAGAGTTTTGAGTTTAATCTTTCGATTTGCTCTTCATGTAAGCGTGGATGAAATGGAGTAAATGCGCTTATTTATAGTAAATGTAGGGAGAGTATTATACATGTCCCGAAAAGCTGGTACAGATAATCTAAATGCAACGAATGAAAATCACACGCCAATGGGTAAAGGTTGTGATAACATTACACACTCAATAGTCAATTTTTAACGAACAATCCGATTTTCAACAAACTCACTGATTTAGACTAATTAAATAGTTAAAAAACATATACCAGTTTATTTTATGATTTTAATTGAAACAAATAGCACAAAAGGAAAAAAACGAGGGTTACAATCATCAAACTCATAAAAAAAATATCAGGTTAGTGTTATATTACTGACAAAAATTATTGAAAAATAATAAGAATGCAGTTAAGTCATAATTAATAGCAAGCAATCGCCAATTTCCACCCCTAAGAAATAAAATCCCCCAAAAATCATGGTGGCTGCCTGTTCTGCAAAGCCTGCCAAAGTGCAGGAGCATTCAACAAAACGAAATGGTTATAAAAGGTATTAAGTGAATAGAATAAACTTATTGATTATATTGTCAAAAGAATTCATTCGTAAAAAATCTGGCCAACATTCAAGAGATTCTCATGAGGAACATTGAAGATCACACTGTAGGTGGTCTGTAGGTGGTCGACACCGGAGAAGAGAGATGGTTTTGTGGGTGGGTCGGTGGCGGAGGAGGGAGGGAGCGGTGTGTGGGTCAGCGTCGAGGAAGAGAGAGGTCGACTGAGAAGGGTTGTAGCCGGAGGAGAGAGTGGGTTATAGCCGGAGAGGGTTGTAGCCGAAGGAAGAGAGAGGTCGACTGAGATTAGGTGAGACGAGAGAGAGTGCTGAGTGGAGAGAGAAAGTTTGGGGAGGGGGGTAGTGAGTTATTTTGTTTAAGCAGGAGTTTTAGAAAATTTTAAAGGAACTAATATTTTGACCCCCCACCACAAAAAAAGGGAAATGAATTTTGATTTTTTATTTTTAAAAATCAAATTAAAATACATGTCGCGACATGAATGTGATGAAGCTGAAAGTGTATATTATTTCGCAACATGATACCCATGTCGCCAAAAGTAAGTGATACTTTCGCGACATGTAAAACCTGTCGTCGAAAGTAGGGGATCAACTTCGCGACATAAATTGCATGTCGCTGAATGTAAATGACATTGGGGGGAAATTTTAGTACGGAGCCCGCCAAAATAATAACTTTTCGCGACACAAAAAATATATGTGTCGCCAAAATATATCCTTTCGCAACACAAAAATACCGATGTCGCTAAAACATGTCGCGAATCCTGTTTTTTCTTGTAGTGTGTCTTTATAAAGAAATACTCAAAAGGATATACAATAATAGTAGTTTATGTGGATGACATAAATTTAAACAGGACTTTAGAAGAGCTCAAAATAACTACTAACTATTTGAAGAAGGAATTTGAAATGAAAGACCTTGAAAAAAAATTAATTTTGTATCGATCTACAAATAGAGAAAAATTCTATAGGGTTTTTAGTCCATCAGTCTAATTATACCAAAAAGGTATTAAAAAGCTTTAATATGGATAAAGTGTACTAACTAAGTACTCCATTGACTTGTCTTTGGACATAAAGGTAGATCCATATTATCTTAAAAAGGAAGATGAGAAAGTATTTGGTCCATAAGTGATATACCCGTTTATATCCTCAGCCAGGCTGAGGATTATCTCCAAAACGGACGACCCTACGAGGGGCCGACCCTGACCCAGACTCCAGCTGGCCTCCACCAGGCCTAGACGACCCTACGAGGGGCCGACCTTCCACCGGGCCCAGACGACCCTACGAGGGGCCGACCCTCCACCAGGCTCCGGACGACCCTATGAGGGCCCGACAGTACGAGGCCAGAATTAAGCCAGACTCACTCCCAGAGGGAACTTTGCCCTCGGCCTCGGCTCATAGGCCGAGGGTGACATCATGACAGCGCGTGGTTTGGGAGACGCGTGGAACAGTGCGCGTGAGGCTCATATGACACGTGGAAGACCGTTACAACCGAATCACCCCCTCACGTGAGGGAATATTATGTCATCATTTGGCATCTACAGGTGTCAACAGGGGATTGGTTAGCTCATCATTCACATGCACCATGCTTACTTGGGGGGTACACTACACCCCCCAAGACCTATATATACTTGTCACCTACAACCCTACAGGGAATTGATCCATGAACAATAGCCCTAGTTAAAACTCTGCTTACACACACACAGTAGTGAGAGAGAGAGGGTTATGTGCATTGTATCCATGGCCATTAGTGCCCATACTTAGTGGATCACACACTCACAGTGGATGTAGGCCAATTTGGCTGAACCACTATACATCATTGTCTTATTTCCTCTTATACTCATCCCCTTCTATACACTTATACATCTCTATGGCTGCCATGGCTGCTACAGCTTGAGCTCACTATCACTTATCTGGTGGTGCTAAATCTCAGCATCATCAGTTTGGCGCCGTCTGTGGGAAACGAGAAGACATCTCTTCCTTTTGTACAGCTTGGCCTCACTGGGCACTCTGGTGGTGAACCAACACTCCCCCTGAGAGGAGGTGTTTCACCATTGAAAGAGACCCACTAAGGTCCCCAAGCTAACCAGTATTTTCTCCAGTTCAACTTTTCATAGCTCAAGCACATGGCACCTGAGATGCCACCGCCACCACTTCCCCTGCCGGATGAGGGGGGAAGACCCAGTTCCAGTCAGCCGCCGCCTCAGTCTGAGATGGCTGATGTGGCGGCAGCCCTAAAGTCTCTGGCAGCAAGCCAGCGGATGATGCAAGAGCAGTTCACAGCTCTAAGCCAGAACATACTAAGAGCACCAGGGGTTTCGCCTGAGATGATTACTCCGGCAGTAGCTCCAGGACAGCATGAGGCCAGGGGACCACCCCAGGCACCACGCAAAGACCTTCCACCCCCTCAGCGGCGTAGGGATGTTGCTGACCCCCGGCGTCTACGCCTGGGGAGGCAAGAAAACCCTTGCCCTGAGGATAGGTATGGAGATCTGGAGGGAGAGGAGGCTCCTATAGAGTGCTGGGAACCTTACGAGGTCTCCAACAACACTGTGCGACCCCTCCAGGACAGTAGGGGAAAGTGCAGGAGACCGAACCCTAATGATCGCCCAAGAGGCTCTGCTTTTGATCGATTGAGCAGGGGGGCGGCCTTTGAGAGACTAGGCCCAGTAAATGACCTACGAGAGTAGTTGTCCAGGCCAAGGAGTGCTGCAAGATCCAGGAGGGAGGCAGCAGATGGCCGACCCCGAGGACGAGAGGATGGCCAAAGGGAAGTAAACAGCCGACACAGGCCTGCTGTAGCAGAACCCTCCGTCCACCTCGGAGAGGCAGCAGGGGATAACATCGGCCAGGCCGACCCTGTGAGGCCCTGGAACGACTCAATCCAGCGGCTAGAGGATAAGATTGGTGATATATTAAAGAGCCGAGACCCACTTCAGAGGGGATACACCATAGGCACACCCTTTGTGGAAAAGATAGTCAACTTCCCCACGCCATCAAAATTCAAGCCACCTATGGTCACCCCAAGGTATGACGGGAGTACCAACCCCGTCCACCATGTGAAGATGTATCAGTCGGCGGCAGACATATACTCTATCTCAGATGAGATGAGGTGTCGTGCCTTCTCTGGTACCTTGACAGGGGCTGCGCATGTCTGGTACACGTCTCTTCCAAAAAATTCCATTGAAAACTTTAAGCAGATGGCCGACCTGTTCATCCATAATTTCTTCTTTGGGATGAGGCCACAGAAGAAGACCACCCACCTGCTCTATGTTAAGCAGGGGAAGAGTGAAAGTCTGAGGGACTATATAGCCAGATTCAATAAAGAGAAGCTGGAGGTGGAAGACTATGAGGAGAGCATAGCTATGACAGCCCTGATTGGAGGACTCCAAAAGGGGAAGCTGTTATGGAAGCTTGCTGAAGACCCTCCGAGGACGATGGCCGAGCTGTTGTCAACAGCAGGAAAGGTGATGAACGCCGAAGAGGCGATGGCTGCAAAATATGAGGACGAAAGAGGAGGTGCAAGTGGGAGTAAATACCCCAAGAAGAACAAAGAGGGGAAGAAGAGAACCATGGATGATAAGTTCGCGGGGTACACCCCTCTGACGGTCAGCTGTGAACAGATCCTCAATGAGATAAAGAGTGACCGGACGCTGAAGTGGCCTGAGAAGCTGAGGGCAGCCCCCGGCAAGAGAAATAAGAACCTGTGGTGCGAATTTCACCAAGACCACGGCCACGTGACGGATAAATACTCCGCCCTGAAAGACGAGATTGAGAAGATGCTGAAGGAAGGGAAGCTCAGAAAGTACGTCGACAAAGCCGACTTCAAGAGAGGCCGAGGGGACGACCCCAGAAAGAAGCGAGTCGATGCCTGCAGAGAAGGTCCTCAAAAAAGAGGGGACGACCCTTGTGATGATGAGGATGACCCTGACCTCCCGCCGAGAGACGACCACGGCCCTGTCAAGAGGCTCAATATGATCTCGCTCGGAGTGGGAATGATCTCCGGGGGACTTGCAGGAGGAGGGTCTGAGGTCGCCGACAGGAAGGCCCATGTGGCTGAAGCAAGGGCATTGACGAAGACAGTGCACGCAACCTCCCTGGAGGACAAGTCAGAAAAGAGGAAGAAGGTTGATATGGACACACTGATAGTAGGGTTTTCAAGGTTGGACTTCAAAGGCCTCTTAGCCCCACACGATGACCCTCTCGTCATCACTACTAGGGTGCACGGATGCGAGGTGCCGAGGATCTTGGTAGATGGGGGTAGCTCTGCAGATGTCATGTTCTGGCCATGCTTCAAGGCCTTGGGTATCAGCCGTGCTAGACTCGTCCCCTATCATCATCCACTGATTGGGTTCAGTGGGGAAAGGGTTCACCCCCTTGGGGTATATGAGGCCGACGTGAGGATGGGAGACGAGTGGCCGAGATGGCTCACCAAAAAGGTCTGTTTCTTTGTGATGGATGAGCAGGTGTTTTCGGCCTACAACATCATACTTGGGCGAGTGGCCCTCAAGGGGTTTGAAGCCGTGCCGTCTACGGTCCACCAGATGATCGAATTTCCAACCCCTTACGGGGTGGGGGAAGTTCAAGGAGACCAGACGACGGCGAGAGAGTGCTACTACAACTCCGCTGAAGAAAGGGAGGCACACAAGAGGGCTACGGCCACTTACAACATTGATACCCTAGATCCCAGGGATGAGACGAAGCTCAAGAAAGGAGAGGCCGCCGAGGAGGTAGAACCCATCATCCTCGATGAGGATGACCCGGGAAAAACCGTCCAAGTTGGCAAGTCTCTGAAGCCCGATATCAAGGAAGACCTCATTAAACTGTTGAGGAGAAGATGAAGCGTCTTCGCCTGGAGTCATGTAGATATGCCAGGGATTGACCCTGAAATCATGTGCCACAAGCTCAACGTGGTAGAGGGAGTGAAGCCGGTAAAGCAGAAGAGGAGGATTTACTCTAGAGAGAAGTACGAGGTCATCAGGGATGAGGTTAAAAAATTAGAAGACGCTGAATTTATCAGAGAGGTCGTCTACCCTGAGTGGCTGTCCAATGCAGTCATCGTCCCAAAGGCCAACGACAAGTGGAGAATGTGTGTGGACTTCACAGACCTCAACAAGCATTGTCCCAAAGACAGCTTCCCTCTCCCACGCATCGACCAGATGGTAGACGCTACCGCAGGCCATGAGCTCATGAGTTTCATGGATGCCTACTCAGGGTATAACCAGATTTTTATGAACCCTGAGGACTCGGAGAGGACTGCCTTCATCACTGATAAGGGGACATACTGCTATAGGGTCATGCCCTTTGGTCTAAAAAATACGGGAGCAACATACCAGCGCCTCGTAAATAAAATGTTCGAAGACCAAATTGGGAAGTCTATGGAGGTCTACGTGGATGACATGCTGACCAAGAGTTTGAAAGCAGAGGATCATGTGGCAGACCTGGAGAGGACCTTTAATACGATGGACAAGTACCAGATGAAGCTTAATCCGGCCAAGTGTGTCTTCGGGGTCGGAGCGGGGAAGTTCTTGGGGTTCATTGTCAATCAAAGAGGCATCGAGGCCAATCCTGAAAAGATAAAGGCCCTTATTGAGATGAAGACCCCCAAGTCCATCAAAGACGTTCAGAGGCTCACAGGGAGAGTGGCTGCCTTGAACAGATTTGTGTCGAGGGCTACAGACAGGTGTCTACCATTTTTTAAGATCCTCAGGAAGGCCTTTGAATGGAGTGAAGAGTGTGATGAGGCTTTCAAGGAGCTAAAATCATACTTAGGGTCTCCCTTGCTGCTGTCACGACCCGTGCAGGGTGAACGACTTTACGTGTACCTCGCCGTCTCAGAGTCTGCCATCAGCGCAGCCATTGTGAGAGACGAGGACGGTATACAGAAGCCTGTATACTTTAACAGCAAGGCACTCCAGGGGGCAGAGCAAAGATACCCGAGGATGGAAAAGTTGGCCTACGCCTTGATCCATGCCTCAAGGAAGATGAAGCCGTACTTCCAGTCCCATACTATGGTCATCCTTACTGACTCTCCTCTTAGGCAGGTCCTACACAAGCCTGAAAAATCAGGAAGGCTAATGACCTGGGCTATAGAGCTGGGGGAGTTCGATATTGTGTATCAGCCTAAGACAGCCATTAAGGGGCAGGCATTGGCAGACTTCGTGGCTGAGTTCACCTGGGAAGATGATGAGGCCGAGGGTGAGACCCTCGGGAAGACGGATACAGAAGACAGACCCGCAGACACACCCGCAGATAGGGCTGAGACGAGCACCGCTAGAAGGAAAGCGACTGAAAACGAAGAGGGAAGATACATCTTTAGATAGGGGTCCCTCTATGAGGGAAATTTTTCAGAAGGAAAGACTCCGTGGAGCCTCTTCGTTGATGGGTCCTCCTGCGATAGCGGAAGTGGTGCTGGACTGATACTGTCAGCACCCGATGGCACAGACGTCGAATATGCCCTAAGGTTCAACTTCAAAGCCTCCAACAACAAGGCTGAATATGAGGCCTTAGTAGCAGGGCTTTCCTTGGCCAAGTCTCTTAGTGTTGGTCAGATTTTGGTCTATAGTGATTCAAGACTAGTCGTGAATCAGATACTAGGAGCCTACGAGGCTAAGGACGAAAGGATGGCTAGGTACCTCGAGAAGGTGAGGTCATTACTGAAGGGCTTCAGAGAAGTGAAATTAAGGAGGGTACCTAGGCTTGATAATGGCCGCGCTGATGCCCTTGCTAGGCTGGCCTCGGCAACAAGAATAGACATCAGGAGGACGGTCCCAGTAGAGATTTTGCTCCGACCGACTATTGAGGACGCTGAGGGAACACCTAGCAATTGCCTAAGTGTTTCCCAAGAAGCTTCGTGGATGGACCCCCTTATCAGATACATTAAAGAGGGTGAGATGCCAGAAGCAAGCCAAGAGAGGAAGAAGCTGAGATACAGGGCTGCAAAGTTCACTGTCATCGGAGACACGCTGTACAAAAAGGGGTTTCTGCTCCCCTTACTTAGGTGTGTGCATCCCTCAGAAGTCCCTTCCATTTTGCAAGATGTGCATGAAGGGTCGTGCTTAAGCCACATTGGGGGTAGATCCTTGGCAAAGAGGGTGATCACCCAAGGCTACTGGTGGCCGACCTTAGGAAAAGATGCTGCCGCATATGTTAAAAAGTGTGATAAATGCCAAAGATTTGCTACCATCCCTCACCAACCTCATCAGCCCCTCACCTCCATTACATCCCCATGGCCGTTTGTAGTGTGGGGGATTGACCTGGTAGGACCCTTACCGAGGGCAGTCAATAACTATCGGTTCCTCATCGTAGCAATTGACTACTTTTCAAAGTGGGTAGAGGCCGAACCGATGGTCACGATTACAGAGCAGAAGACCTTCCAATTCATCTGGAAGAATGTGATATGCAAATATGGTCTACCCAACACCCTCATCTCGGATAACGGGACCCAGTTCAAGAATGCCTCTCTGCAGAAGTACTGTGAGAGGGTAAGTATCAAACAATTTTTCTCCACCCCAGGCCGACCTCAGGCCAATGGGCAAACCGAAGTTACGAATAGGACAATCCTAGATGGGATTAAGAAGAGGCTTGAGGAGGCAAAAGGAAGATGGGTCGAGGAGTTATATGTAGTGTTGTGGGCGTACAGGACGACAGTAAGGACCTCTACTGGGGAGACCCCATTCATGTTAGCTTATGGATCAGAAGCAGTCATCCCCACCGAAGTTGAGTTTCCTACTCATAGGGTCCAAATGTACGACCCCCAGGGAAATACGGAAGAGAGGAGACTTGACCTGGACTTGATTGAGGAAAGAAGGGAGGATGCTGAGATAAGGCAAGCCTCCTACCAGCAGAGGACCGCAAGGTTTTACAACCAGAGGGTGAAACAGAGACCTATCGCAGTAGGAGACTTGGTTCTCAAAAAGACTTGGCAGAAGCCCAATAAGCTCCATCCTAATTGGCACGGCCCCTATAGGGTCACCGATGAAGTTGTCCCTGGGACCTATAGACTAGAAAACTTAGAAGGGGAACCATTTTCCAACCCCTGGAACGCAGACCATCTGAGGAAATACTACCAGTAGTGTTGTAAGGTCTTGATAGACCACAGTTGTAATAGAAGTTGCTCCAACAGAACACTTTGGAAAAATTAATAAGAAATATCAGTGTTTCCCTCATCTTGTGGTTATCAGTTCTAGCACGCATGGAAATATATACAGAAAACTACCCTCGGCTATAATGAGGATCAGTGGAGGGGACGACCCCACCACAGTCCTCAAGAAAGACGAGGGTAGACTTTGTTAAAAACCATTAATTTGGTAAGTTGAACCCTCAGCTATAATGGGGATCAGTGGAGGGCACGACCCCACCACAGCCCTCAAGAAAGACGAGGGTAGACTTTGTTAAAAACCATTAATTTGGTAAGTTGAACCCTCGGCTATAATGAGGATCAGTGGAGGGGACGACCCCACCACAGTCCTCAAGAAAGACGAGGGTAGGCTTTGTTAAAAACCATTAATTTGGTAAGTTGAACCCTCGGCTATAATGGGGATCAGTGGAGGGGACGAACCACCACAGCCCTCAAGAAAGATGAGGGTAAACTTAATAAAAACCATTAATTTGGTTAATTGAACCCTCGGCTATAATGAGGACCAGCGGAGGGGACGACCCCTCCACTGTTCTCTAAAAAGACGAAGGTAGACTATATCTAAAATCATTTGCTTAATTGAACCCTCGGCTGTTCTCTAAAAAGACGAGGGTAGACTACATCTAAAATCATTTGGTTAATTGAACCCTCGGCTATAATGAGGACCAGCGGAGGGGACGACCCCTCCACTGTTCTCTAAAAAGACGAGGGTAGACTACATCTAAAATCATTTGGTTAATTGAACCCTCGGCTATAATGAGGTTGGATGAGGGGACGACCCCTCATTGGTCCTCATTATAGACGAGAGAAGGGTTATTACCATAATAAAATGAAATAAAGAAGACAACAGTTGTGAAAGGAAGAGACGATGGTATTAATATAAAGCATCAAGTGTTTTACAATACATAGAACAAAAACACAAAAATGAGGGTATGGGCCACAGACGGCCACCCTAAGAGATGATATCAGAAGGCAGATCCTCAACATCAATGGGAATGGTCTCCTCTGTTACCAGCACCGGATGATCTTCAGATGTACCGACCCCTTCGAGCTGGACTTGGGACTCCACCTGGTTGAGGGCCTCGGCAATTAGGGGATCGTCCAATTGAACACCCTCCAGTGAAGGGCGAACAGAGGAAACCACATCGCCAAATTTGAGGACGACCCATCGGCAGGCCGTCCTAATCCCCCTTTCAAGATATTCAAGGCCGAAGCCCTGAAATTCATCTGAAGTCTTGTATGCCTCCACAGCATCAGCCTCAGCTTTCTTGATGGCTGCTTCCAGATCAGTCTTATGCTGGGCCTCCAGGTTGATCAGAGCCTCATCCTTGCCCTTGATCAACAAGTCCTTGTCCTTGATCAACAAGTCCTTAGCCTGAAGATCGACATCATGCTGCCTCGTCAGCTCATCAAGGACTCTAGTATGCTCAGTCCTTGTGCTCTCCAGCTCGGCCCTCGCAGTGTCCAGCTCTGTCCGTAGGTCAGCCTCTTGTTGAATGGCCCTCTCAGCTTCATGGAATTTCTGTTGATTCTCAGCCATCCACTTGGTGGCTGAGGTGAAGGCACAGACAGACTGTAAGAAAAATGAACAAATGTCAAGAGGGGCCGAGGGAACAGTTAATGAAAGAATGAAATTAAAGAAGGTCAAGGCCAATACCTGAGCAAGGGAGTGCAGACCGAAGTCGTACACTTTGGCTGGAGGCATCTTTGCCAAGAACTCGAAGTTAGAGGCCGATGGTGCAGAGAACATCGAGGCCTTGGCCGCCCTCAAGTTGGCAATAAGGGATGAGGGGTCGGCCCTCAGATGGGACAGATTCTGAGACCAGAAGGCCCCCATGCTCGACGAAGAGGTCGTACCCTCAGAGGCTTCGACCCTTGCCCTCGTCCTTGGATCAGGCCGATGCTCAACAGGAGTCTCAGACTCCTTCCTCTTGTGGCTATCAGAGGTCGGCTCAACAACCGTCGGCCCTGAGGCCCTTGTCTTCTTTGGAGCTTGCTGAGGCTCCTTCCCCTTTTTCTTTGACAAACCAGCAAGTAGGCTTGGAGCAGTCATTTCCCAGAGGTAGTCTGGTGTACCTGCAGGACGATCTGATAAGAGGATGACATGTCAGAAAAGTTCAGAGATAAAGAGAGAACACTTCAAAAATAAGTAAAGAAGGGAAAATGTTCAGTATAACTCACATAGTTCTGTCAGAGGGCCGACCCTCAGACCAGCTTCTTTAAGGAAGCGGGGGGTCATCAGATCTTCGAACTTTGGGATCTCACCCTCTCTCCCTCGTCCCCTAAGATACTCAACGATATCCCTTTCCTCCAGGCTAAGTCCGGGGTCTGACCTAGCTTTCATTGAGGGATTAGACCATTTGTTAGGGACCCTCGGACCATCGGCAGAAGGGGACGCCTCGGCGGAGCGCTCCCACGCCCCAGATATGAAGAAGAATCTCTTTTTCCAATCATGATTGGAAGTTTGAGACACGTGGAGAAGTTTCTTCTCAGACCTTCTCGCCCCTAGATGATAATATCCGGGCTGTTTAGATGAAGAAGTGATATTATAACAGGCCAAGAATACGTCGGACGAGGGCTCATCAGTAAAAGAGTTTTTCCACAAGGAAATGTAACCCAGAATCGTCCTCCAGGAGTTGGGTGGAAGTTGAGAGGGGGAGACGCCCAGAGCCGACAGAATATATACAATGACAGGGTGGAAGGGAAGTCTGACACCTACTTTGAACATTTGCTCGTAGACTGCAACCTCTCCCTCTTCACCCTCAAAAACCCTCTCATCCTCAGAGGGAACCCTCATAGTTATCCCAGAGGGCACTCCGTAAATATGCCTCCATATCAGAAGGTCCCTATCCCTAACGGAGGAGATAAAAGACGAGGCATGGGAGGTATCAACCTCGCCATCTGTATCATCGTCCTCGTCCTCATCCCCCTCCCTCTCATCACCTGCAGGAGGACCCTGAGGGAAAGCCACTTGGAAGGCATTGGGGGATAGGGTTGTCACAGGGACAGCCTCGGAGGGGATCGTACCCTCGGCCTCTCGGGGAGGGCTAAGGTCAGACGTGTCCCTTCTACCAGACGTTCCAGCACCAGTCGGAGAGGAGGTTCTCTCGTCCATTCTATTTGGTTTGGGAGTGTCGGCCGGACGAGACGATGACCCACAAGACTCAGAGGGTTCAGATGGTCTTATGGTGGCAAGAGGAATGGGAAAGATGGGTCGTACCCAATTAGGGTCGGCCCCTCGTCTCCTCTCTTCCTCTTCCTCTATTCGTCTGATCTCGGTAAAGAGTTTCTCTCTCAAAGATGGGAATTCAGACACTAAGTTGTAAAGCCTCCTAAGCATTAAGGGGAAGACCCTACACTTGGAGAAATTATACTAGACTTGGCTAATTCAACTACAAACACTTGGGGGATTGACCAGGTTTGACTTTTGGATCAAACCAAAGAACTAAAACGTTTTTCGTCAAGAATGTTTAAGAACTACCAGCCGGAGAAGACACCGGAAAAGGCAATAGGGGAACTCTAAGAAACTGCCGACCTACGACCCTAAAAAATATACAGAAATGAAGACAAAAGAAGGCACGGGGAGAAAAAGGTTACCTGAGGACGAGAGAACAAGAGCGCAGTGAGGCCTGAAAGATTGAAGGCTGCAAATGGCGACTAGTTCTAGAGAGAGAAAATGGTTAGGCGCGAAGAAGAAGAAGTTAGAAAGAGAGTTTAAAAATTGCTTATATACATTGGCAATAAATGGGCACATTTGCCAAGAAGGGAATAGTCAGGGCACGAAGCCCCAGGCAAGTGTGCAGCCGCCCTGCCTTGGGAACTTAAATAGCAATGAGTACCTGCCCATGTGTCACTCATCTAACTGGTCATACACGCATCTCAATTTTAGCAATATCCCTCAGCCATTTCAATGGCACCTATGGCTAAGGGTTGGGGGGTGATTGATATACCCGTTTATATCCTCAGCCTGGCTGAGGATTATCTCCAAAACGGACGACCCTACGAGGGGCCGACCCTGACCCAGACTCCAGCTGGCCTCCACCAGGCCTAGACGACCCTACGAGAGGCCGACCTTCCACCGGGCCCAGACGACCCTACGAGGGGCCGACCCTCCACCAGGCTCCGGACGACCCTACGAGGGCCCGACAGTACGAGGCCAGAATTAAGCCAGACTCACTCCCAGAGGGAACTTTGCCCTCGGCCTCGGCTCATAGGCCGAGGGTGACATCATGACAGCGCGTGGTTTGGGAGACGCGTGGAACAGTGCGCGTGAGGCTCATATGACACGTGGAAGACCGTTACAACCGAATCACCCCCTCACGTGAGGGAATATTATGTCATCATTTGGCATCTACAGGTGTCAACAGGGGATTGGTTAGCTCATCATTCACATGCACCATGCTTACTTGGGGGGTACACTACACCCCCCAAGACCTATATATACTTGTCACCTACAACCCTACAGGGGATCGATCCATGAACAATAGCCCTAGCTAAAACTCTGCTTACACACACACAGTAGTGAGAGAGAGAGGGTTATGTGCATTGTATCCATGGCCATTAGTGCCCATACTTAGTGGATCACACACTCACAGTGGATGTAGGCCAATTTGGCTGAACCACTATACATCATTGTCTTATTTCCTCTTATACTCATCCCCTTCTATACACTTATACATCTCTATGGCTGCCATGGCTGCTACAACTTGAGCTCACTATCACTTATCTGGTGGTGCTAAATCTCAGCATCATCAAAAAGTACCCTATTTTAGTGTAATTGGTGCATCAATATAATTGACACAAAGCACTAGGCTGGATATCTCCTTTTGTGTGAACCTACTTGTTAGATATAGTTCGGAACTAATCAAAATGCATTGAGTCGGTGTCAAGCATATATTAAAATATATACGTAGAACTACTAACATGAATTTATTTCATTCTTATAATTCTAATAGTTCCAAGTTAATTGGTTATGTAGATCTTGGATATCTCTCCGATCCTCATAAGGATCGATCTCAGATATGTTATGTATTTTGAGAAGTAATATTATTATTTCTTGGCGTTCTAACTTTAGAAGCTACTTTTTCTAACCACTCTAAAATTTTACCTCTTCATAAAACTAGTCGTGAATGTGTATGGCTGCTGTAACACGTATAACATAAATTAAATAATGACTCATTAAAGGAGAAAAAAATAAGCATATTTCACCAAAGTCTTTCTCCACTCATGAGCTTTAGAAGAAAAATGAGATATAAGACATGCAAGTTCGTTTAAGTGACAACCTAGGTGATCTCTTCGCAAACTCTCTACTAAAGGCTATATTTGAAAAGTTTGTGTACGAGATTGGATTGTGTCGACTCCACCAACGGACAAATTTAATGTATCAGTAAGGGGGAATATTTTATGAGTGGGACGATACATGAATATGTTATTTAGAACACATGTGCACTGTACGTAAAAGTTTTAACGAGGCAATATTAAGCATGTCCAACACCAATTCAATGATCACAAAAATTGTACTTTTTTTCCTTCACTTTGATTTTTTTTCAAAACAATTTCCTTAGTAAAATTTTAATGAGTCGAAAATTATCGAGTAGTGAAAATAATGTACATCCAAAAAAAATTACTATAAATATTTATTCTATTTATGTAAATGTCTACTTCTCATCAACTTTCATGATACCAATTAATAACGTTAACGAGTTATTTATCAAAGTCCCATCTTTATTTATTTAATATTACTCAAGTACACGTACGAGATTCTGAGTCTGACGAGGCGCATTTCTGTAATTTCACAGGAGAAAAAAAGGCTCCACGTTTCAAAAATTCAAATCCAATGCTCTAACAGCTACATTTCGACCGTTCATCAAACAAACTTCCATTTTGAAACACTCTTTCCCCAAACCCAAACCCCATTTCACCACTCTCTCTACACAACCAACCCTTAGATTTTCCAGTTCGTCTAAATTTCCCCTAACTACATCCTCAATCTCATACACTCCACTCTTAGGCTTTAGATTTGGAGAAAAATAAACATAGCAATGCCGTTCATCTCGGAGGCAGCCAGTGCCATTAAGAGTCGATTCGGATTCCACGAACGTAGCTTGGACTCCATGCCGTCCGTCCGGAGTTCTCCAGATATTCTCAAGTCTGTATCCAAAGACAATCTTTTCCATTCTTCCGATGACCAAGGATCTCTATCCCTCACCCACAGTTTCGACTTCAACGAAGATCCTTCCTTTTGGAACGATCACAATGTTCAGGTACTAGTACTACTAACTTATAGATGACTGTTAATGTTAGTAGCTACAGATGTTGAAAATGATGTTTCTATTCCATGATTTAGTTTGCATTTTTTGGTTGTCATGTCATTGATAATTGGAAACACAGGTTATTATTAGACAACGTCCTTTGAGTAGTTCGGAGATATCTTTGCAAGGACATAGTAAATGTGTTAAGCAAGATAGCAGCCAGGCAATTACTTGGATTGGCCCTCCGGAATCACGTTTTACGTTTGATCTTGTGGCTGATGAGACTGTTAGCCAGGTACATACATCTTCATTTGCTTGACTCTTTTTTACGCGTATTATGGTGTTCATTATAAATTGCTTATCAGGAGATGTTATTCAAAGTGTCCGGGGTACCAATGGTGGAAAATTGCATGGGAGGCTACAATAGTTGCATGTTTGCCTATGGCCAAGTGAGTTCCCTCAAATCAATTTTTACAAGTTCATTTTCTTCTCTTCTAAACGACTCATAAATTCTAAGCCCATGGATTTCCCGAGCCACAAATTCATAATTTGCATCAATTTATTGAAGTTAAAGCCCTTTAAGCCCATGGATTTTCCTTTGATTACCAACCTTAGCTGACTTTACTACTAAATACCTGACAATTAAACTTTTAATGATTTCATCTATGTCTTCTATTAAATTTATTGTTTATATTCAGACTGGAAGTGGAAAGACTCATACGATGCTTGGAGACATTGAGGGAGGCACTCGAAGACATAGTGTCAATTGTGGGATGACACCTAGAGTCTTTGAATACTTATTTTCAAGGATTCAAAAGGTATGTGTTGATTTCAATAAACACCTCTTCTTTTATGGAAGTGGAAAAACTACGAGGCAGATATTATCATATGAGATACAATCATATTTCGGTGTTAAGAGATATAAATTATCCTATTTATATGTAGTATAGTGTCTGTTGTGTTTTTTTTGGAGAGTTTATCTCATGTTTTTCTTCTACAAACCAGATGGTGCCCTTTCTTGTTTGTATATTTGACAAACCAGAGGTCCTATAGCCTTTGCTTATGCAAAAAGTAGAACATATGCATGCATGGGAGGCTTTTGATTGTGCATACTAGCAAGCAGTTGTTAGATTAAAATATATATTAATTTATCTTTTACTTTATGGTTGGTTTCATTTTACAGCATGCTACTTGTTGATTATGTTCCTATACATCTATTAGAATCTTTAATGTACAACTGTGGTATTGCAGGAAAGGGAGACACGTAGGGAGGAAAAGATACAATACAATTGTAAATGTTCTTTCTTGGAGATATACAATGAGCAAATTCTTGACCTTTTGGATCCATCATCTCTCAATTTACAGGTATAGAAAAATGCACTGCAATTTACTGTAATTTTCTTTTAATTCCCCCCCCCCCCCCAACACACACATAAACACAAAACCCAAAGTCATTCATTGTCCATTGACCCTATTATATTATTAGTGATGGAAGTGCCTATCTGTGCAAGTTTCTTATTCGGTCTGCATGCTCAAGAAAAAGTACTCTAAAGTCATTAATATTCTTCTAATTCTCCTTCATTAAAATGAATACTCTAAAATCTCGTCGTTGCGTTACAGATACGAGAAGATGCTAAGAAAGGTGTTTATGTAGATAATCTCACTGAGGTGGAAGTTACAAGTGCTCGAGATGTTATTCAACAACTTGTTCAGGTATGCAACCCCTCACCATCATCTAATCTTTTGTTTCATTAATTCAATGAGGATAAAGCTGTTAACCGTCTACACCATTTATAACCTTTTTTTTAATTATAAGAATCACAGAAATGTCATTAGAGTTTTCATCCCAAGGTAGCAACCAAAGCTAAGGATTGATTTGCTTTTGAATCTCCTATCATCATAGAGAGAAGAGAAAGAAGTCTAACCAGACCACCTCCAAACTTAGGGGAATACGTAAAATATGTAATGTTTCAGAATTAACACGATGGAATCGGTAAACTAGGCATATATATATACATATATAAGTGTGTACATATGTATACGCATGCCTAGTATAGCTTATATAGCTGTTCTCTCTCCCCTTCCCTTTCTCTTTAGTTTGGGCAAAAGAACATAAGCATCATGATGTTAAGCTAAGTAGGCAGTCCTGTCCTAAGAAGGATAGGGGTTGGTCTTTAGATCTAGAGAGTTTGGTTGGTTCTCTAGAACGAATGGTTGGGTAGCTCGGAAGGTATGTGGGGGTTAGCACGATAGTGTTGGATTGGGAATAGGTTGGCAAAATTTGCTAAGTTAGGACTTTTATGATTTAGAAAGTTCCCTTTGGACAGTTGCCACAATTTGAAGATAGGGAGAAGAAGAGTGCCCATTCCATGAGAGCTCTAATCAGCATGATTGGGCGGGATAGTAGATGTGGTTTTTGAATTAGAGAGAATTGATGCTTCCTTGGTTCATTTTTGGTTTTATTTAATCGAGAATGTTGGCTTTCCTCTATTGTTGTTCTTGTAAAAACATTCTATCCATGCATACTTCTTACTACTTATGTTCAATTGGATGGTTCAAATGCCCTTTTATAACCAATGTTGGCACAACCCATATTTATTATTAGTGACCACTCTAATGAATGTCTGTATTGGCCAATTTGTTCTCACCCTTTTTCCCATCCAGGTTAAAGGGTCAATAAGGGCTTTGCAGGATCAGGGTAATTGTTAACTTGTCGAGAGGGTGTCTAAGTGGAGGAATTCGTGTCAGGCCATCAAGAAAAACGTTTTTGCATTTAAAATTTAACATGGAAAGTCTCGTATGAATAGAAATGTTGTGTTGATTCATTGCCTTTATTAATTGTACTTTACTTTTATGGTTGGCTAAGTCGGATGAGCAGCTTGGCGGAATTCCTTAAGAAACATTAGGGTGTCACTGGTGGTGGACATGGGTAGGTTTGGTTCAATTCCACACCAAAACCTAAACCACAAACTATGTAGTTTCGGTTTTGTGATTCATGGTACTATCTATTTTCTAAAAAAAAAAGTAATAATTCTAAAACAACATTATTATTCTAAGTTTAAGCCCAAATGTATAACTAACTTAATTATGGCATTACTTCCAAGTTTTAAGTGCCAACCATAGAAATCAAAACTTGTTTAAATGTCAAGTGTACAGACTCAATGTACCTCAAGCGTACTAAATATCAGAACATCACAAAAAACTCATTTGAATATTGACAAAAGGGTTTAAAACACCAGCTAGGCCTAACTTGAATATTGACAAAAAACACTCTAATACAACTTTATTTATTACTTAAGATGTTCCATATACAAACTGTAATGTGTGTGTGTGTGTGTGTATATATATACACACACACATTGGTTCGATTCTCGTTTTTTTTTTTTAATTTTACGAACCACAACCTCCCAATAATGAAAAATTCAAACCGAACCTCATTTTGGTTTGGTTCTTCGGTTTGACAGGTCCGTTGTCCACCCCTAGGCCCTAGCTAGCACACCAGAAGGGAAATGAGGTCTAGCCCAACTTAGTTGTAGGCTTATCTGGCTTGAGGGGTGGTGGTGATAGATAGCATCTCTCTTTCTTTCTGCCCTCTCTTCTCCTTTCTTTCTTTAACATCATTTTTTCTTTTATTTGGGTTGGTTTCACTAATTGCCTATCGTGTACAGGGTGCATCAAACAGAAAGGTCGCCACCACTAATATGAACCGTGCTAGCAGTCGTTCTCATAGTGTTTTTACATGCATCATAGAAAGTAAGGTGAGTAGTTATTTTTTATCGCTCTTTATTTCTTCCTTCATTAGTTCCCTATTAGAGCCCTTTTCCTATTCTTTGAATTTAAGTTTCTGCAAGCGTAATAAAAGTGTTTGTTTTTTAGTGGGAATCCCAAGGTGTAACTCATCATCGATTTGCTCGGCTTAATCTTGTGGATTTAGCAGGCTCTGAAAGGTAAAAATAAAAAAAAAAGTGTGGTAAATTACAAAATCAAGGATCTTTTTGTAGAAGAGAAGAAGACCATTGGCCTATAGATTTTAACAGATTTTTTTTTATCATATTTACTATCACAGACAGAAGAGTTCTGGTGCTGAAGGTGAAAGACTGAAGGAAGCTACCAACATTAACAAATCTCTTTCAACATTGGGGTTTGTTATTCCCATTCTCTATCCCTGTTGTTTTGAGATTAGTACTTTCTCAGTAATTTTGGTAAGTTTAAATTTTGGTTTTACTCTCTGATCTGTGGCTTTCCTATTATTGAAATGTGCAGACTTGTGATTATGAACCTTGTGAATATATCTAATGGAAAATCACTCCATGTTCCTTACCGCGATTCAAAGCTTACATTTTTGCTTCAGGTGAATATTAATATATACAAATATAGAATGGAAATTGCACTCTTCCTTATAGATGGCTCATATATCTTTATCCCATCAGTAAATTTTACATTTCATTGCCTGAATCTAAATGTTGTGCACTTTGCAATGGCGTTAATATTACTGCCAAATTCATGCATTTTTCATTGAATTCTTTTTCGTTCTCTTTCAGGATTCACTAGGAGGGAATGCAAAAACTATTATAATAGCAAATATAAGTCCCTCTACCAGGTTAGTGGTTCTTGTGCGTGTGTGAGTATTACCTTGTACACTTGATTTTTTCCAAAATGAATGAGAACCTCATGAGCTAATTTCTTTTGGAGTGACTATAATTTTCATTGGAAATTGAGTTTTTCGCTTAGTTGCATCCATAACCACGCCGTTGCTAAAATTCTAATAGCTAACTTCTTTGTTAACGTCGTCGAGATAAATAACTATATTTACATATGACAATCATTTGGACCTTGCAGCTGTGCTCTGGAGACTCTAAGCACGTTGAAGTTCGCCCAGCGTGCAAAATTCATCAAGAACCATGTATGTTATCTACATTGTCATGTCTAGTCTTGAGAAAATTGTTATCCCAAGGTCTACATTGGCAGAAGCTATTATGTATTGTTTGTCTTTCAGTCTTTCAACTTTAATATTTGAATATATTTTGATTGTTAATTGAAAGATATAATATTTTTTCCACCTCAGGCTACAGTGAATGAAGATGCTTCCGGAGATGTCCTTGCCATGAGGATGCAGATTCAGCAACTCAAGGTATTTGCACATTTTGACTTATATATATATATATATATATATATATATACACACACACACATACATATATAAGGTTGTGCATTGTGTATGGAGATGCTTATACATATTTTGTGTCTTCCCTTCAGAAAGAGGTATCTAGGTTGCAGAATGTAGTCAATGGAGGAGGAGCTGAAAACCATGATAGTGATGCCTGGTCTGTATCTTTCCCAGGATCTCCAGGAACATTTAAGTGGGAAGGGCTTCATGGATCATTTAGTCCATTTACTTCTGATAAAAGGACATCACAGGTGCTCACAATTCTTTCTCGACTATCATAAAAAAGCAACTTCTTTCTTAAAATTCTAACTTCTTTGTCCGTTTTCAGAAGAAAGAGTATGAAGTAGCACTTGTTGGAGCTTTTAGGAGGGAAAAGGATAAAGACATGGCATTGCAGGCATTGGCTGCTGAAAATCAGGCGGCTATGCAGTTGGTATGTTTAATAGAAACACATTGTTCCACAATTTTTAGTTCTGAATCTTACTCAACATAGTTTGTTAGAGATTCCGTTCAATAGTAAGAAAAAAAGATTAAGATGGAATCATCTGGAAATCAATTGTCTTTGTGGTGAATCAGGCAAAACAAAGAGAAGATGAGATACAAGGCTTGAAAATGAGATTAAGGTTCCGAGAGGCTGGAATAAAGAGGCTAGAAGCGGTTGTTTCTGGAAAAATCTCAGCTGAGACACACTTGTTGAAAGAGAAGGAGGAACATTTAAAGGAATTAGAGTTGCTACGCACCCAGGTTAACAGAAATCAGGAAGTGACAAGATTTGCCATGGAAAATCTTCGACTTAATGAAGAAATCAGAAGGCATGCCATTGTTACTTTTAATCCTTTTTCATTGTTATTCCTTTAGATGGACAAAATTTATTGACATTATCCAATTACTTGAATTCTTGAAGTTTATTCTGTTATTGATTCTTCATACTTGAAAATACAGATTAAAATCATTTTCTGAGGAAGGCGATAGGGAAAGGATGAATGAACAGATCATGATGTTACAGAATAAGGTGCATTAGTTGACCAAAGATTATAAAATTGTGATACTCCAATCCTTTCTTCATATTTGCTCTTTATAATTTGGTCAACACCATTTTTTCTGAATATTTTTTCCTTTCATAATATGCAGCTACTAGAAGCACTTGATTGGAAACTTATGCATGAGACAGATTCGTCAAATGTACAGGTTAGAGAGTATAAATTTTGAATTTGAGTTTTTATGGTATATCTTACTAACCTGAGTTTGTCAATGTTTTTTATGTTACAGAAAGGAATTTCAGAGCTATCAATGGATATGCAGAGTGATAGTGATCTATTGGTATCCAATAAGGTAAGATCCAATTTCATTTATAAATTGGTGTGGTCAGAACATGATACCCTGTTAATATCATTGGTGTCGTTATCATCATTTACCAACCTAATAAATTAAGGCTACCATAATAATGTATTGGTGACTTAAATGGGTTATATATATATAGATAGATATTTGGACCATTTGGTGTTAAACTTACTCAGCAAGTTTTAAATTGAATTTCTAAGAACTTTTGCATAATATTCATCTCAGGAATCAGCGTCACCTTGTCGTACTTCTGTGAATGAGGAGAATGAATTTCTTCGTATGCAGGTATATCTACGCTAAATTGAATTTACGTATTTCTTATTTTAAAACATGGTATCCTAAAAGGACAAGAAGGGGACAAACAGCTTTGGTTCCCTATAATTATTTCTGGTCTGGTCGAATCTGTATAACTTTCATTCACAAACGAGTGAGCTCAAATAATTAAATTTATCCCAGGCTATTCAGAACCAATCAGAAAGGGACACTCTTTTCAAGAAACTTAGCTTCTGCATTGAAGAGAAAGAGAAATTGGAAAGGTAATTGTTACATTCCCCGTTTTGATAAACTTTATCTAGCCAAGGAAAATTTAATTTTGAGATTCTGATGATTAGCATTTTTTCCTTTGGTTGAGAATACAGTCAAGGACTTCATCAATGAATTATTAATTGATGTAATTATGAAATCATGCAGGCTTGTTAATGATTTGAGAACTGAGCTAGAAGCAGAGAGATCATTGAGAGCAGCCATGAAGGAAGAGATAAAGAAACCGCAAATTGAGCTCCCTTCGCTAACATCTGATCACATGCCCAATATCGGTTTGAATGATCAAATAGAGCTTAAAACTATGGTGGATGCCATTGCAGCTGCAAGCCAAAGAGAAGCAGAAGCTCACGAAACAGCAATCGTCTTGTCCAAAGAAAATGATGAACTCAGGATGAAACTTAAGGTTTTAATTGACGATAACAATAAGTTGATTGAACTCTATGAACGAGCAGCTGTAGAAAACCACAGTAAAGACAGCGATATAGCACTGGATTCTCAACAAGACAACACCGAAGATCACACCAATCACTTCAATGAATTTGCTGAAGAGAAGTTCGGGATGAAAAAGGAAGTCGAGAGCCTAGAGCATCAACTAATGGAAATGCACGAAGAGAACGATAAATTAATGGGTCTTTATGAGAAAGCCATGCAAGAGAGAGATGAATTCAAAAGAATGGTTTCTTTGGATAGAGAGAAGGTTGTTGAGGACAAAGGGGAATTTAATTGCATGGAGAAGGTTGCGAATTCTATGATATCTGGTCAAACAGAGGTTTTGTTGGAGGACTCCGGTTTATTTGAAGTCAATGTGCACGATGACTACAGTCAATGTTCTGGAAGTCCAGGAACAAATGATTATCTTAATTTAGATGAACCTTCAAGCTTTGAGGAAGAAAAAAATGTTCCCGAGGATCCTCTGGCAGATCCCGGGAGTCAAATTGGCGGCAGTGATTTGGAGATGGATGCAAAGTCATCGAATACCACCATGGTAAAAATGTCAAATGATCTAAATTTGGTGAGAAAGAAACTGGAAAAAGCCCAAGAAATGCTTTTGAATTCTATACCGACTCTTGGTATATTCGGGTCGCTTGAGAGAGCAACTATAGAGATTGAGAAGCTTTCAAGAGAAATCGAAGCATTAGGTGACTGTATTCGGGTGAAGGAGCAGGAATACGCATCATGCAAGCTAGTTTCTTCCGAGATGCAGGAAAGAAGTGTTTTATTCAACAAAAAATTGATGGCACTTAAATACACACTATCAAGCTTTTCTTCATCTGTTGGTTACTTCCAACAGCGCGAAATTCAAGCAAGGGAGAAGGTAAATGCTTCACTGTCTCATTTAAGTTGCAAGAGAGAAGAACTGGCTCGCCTTCAAGCCCACAGGCATGAAATCGTGGATGCTCAGAGGAAGATTCGACAATCTGAAAATGATGTGAAAACTAATATTACAAACTTGAAAATGAAAATAGAGGAAGAGGAAAGAAGACAGAATAGTGAAAAGGTTCTCCTTGCCATAGACAATGTCGACAAAGCAGAGATTCAACCCTCACAGAAAACGTGGCATTTGGGTGGTAGAGCAACCGAGTTGCTAAACTCCACAGAAGAAAAAACAAAGCTACAACTTGAAATGAAGAAGGCTAGTGAAAAGATTGAGGTCCTGAGAAGGGAAACTGCAGGATTGGACAGGAAATATGAGAAGGTGAGAAGTGAAATACAAGTGGTAGAAATGGAAATAAAGAACGCTATGGGGTCTGTTGAGGATATGGATCACAAGCTTGAGAACATTGTCAAAGAGAAGGAGGCTGTACTTGAAATGAAAGAGAATGGAAGGACTGAATTTGAAAACCTGTTTCTTGAATACCAGCAGTATATTTTCATAACAGAGCTGAAGGAAGAAGAGATGAAGATTTTGGAAGAGGAAGTGCAAGTGGAATTGAGAAGAAAAGTAGAGTTGGAGGTAGAAAGATCAATGACTGCTGGGAGGAAGGCTCAGCTATTAGAGCAAATGATGTGGCAGCAAAGCTTTGTATCTGACAAGATAGAAGAAGAGATCCAAAATGTACGGTTATCATTTTTGGACCTTTTGGGGGAGTTCCACACTTGGGTTCCCTGCTAGACATGTTCTCAATTTTCAGACTGAACTTTTAACCCATTTAATTTTATGGTGTTTAGTCTTGCATCAATGTTTGCAAGACAATAGGGTGCTGCTGATTGATGTGTGAATTGAGACAACAAACCTACCTTGTTTTAGACAATAGGGTGCTGCTGATTGATGTGTGAATTGAGACAACAACCTACATTGTCTTAGATATTTCATTCAAAATAGTTGTTACTAAGTGGTTTCTTAACTAGTTTGTTAGGCTAGCAGTCGCTAATACAAATAAAGAAAATATAGGGTACTCAAAAACTTGCCTTTAAAAGAAGAAAGAGTTGGCAAGGTTTTATTCTCTCGCTTTCGAGCGTGAGATTCTCTTTATCATGAAAATTCCTGAGTCGACATCCTTCTTGATCTACTAAGTTTTTTCCATAATCTAGCACACATGATGCATGTGCCAGGTACGAAAAACTAAAATTAGAAAGTAACACAAACATTACCTGCTTATAATTTTTAATCAAATAATGTAGGCGATCGACCAGATTGTGATGGTTCTGGCATGAGGTTGCTATTGAAATGTTCGAAATATTAATGGGTAATAATTGTATAAATGGGTCATTTTAGTTTGGGTCTTTCTTGTAGAGAGAGAACCTAAAGAAATGAGTGTGATTTCTAAAGTCACACAAAATTGAAATGTTATATAACAAAATGACAAAGTACACTATTTATTTTATAGGCAAAGAGGCTATGATACACCACTATCGCAACACGATGACAAGTTATGGTGCATTGAGCGCTTTGATGGCCTGTTTATATTTCAAAATACTTGTGGTTTGATCAAATTTCATAAATAGTTACTAAAATGACTAGTATAAAGATTCCATACTTATATTTTTCACATTGAAAAATCTTGTTTTCTCCTCTCTATTTCCTCTATTCTTTGACATTATTTGGCTTACATTTCTTCATTTGATCAATTCATACATAATTTGTATTAAACAATTAATATCGTTGTATTGCATCTTGAGGTCAAATTTCTAGAAAAACTTCATTGTGTACTCGCGATTCATTTACTAGAAGGGGAGAAATATTGCCTAAAATACAGCGTTCTTAAAATGTGTCTACTTGAGTTTGGTTTTATTTTGTTTTCCTTTCATCATTTTTCAACATTTTCAAGTAATATTTTTGGTAGAAAAATGGAAGGAAGAGTGATGCAATCTATGTTCTGAATCAAGACTTGGCTTTGACTCAATTGTTTTGACGGCGAAAATTTCGCCCGTTGGCAAGACTAAATAATGTTATTTCTCACATTTGCTTACATTCTTGATGATGGACTTAAAGCGATTCACAAACCCAAATCAAAAGACACCAAAGAGATCGAGCACAATTGACAAATTGAAAGGAAAACGAATTTATGAGTTGAGAATATATTCTCAATGTGTTATCCCAATCGGTTTATAGTGTACATTAAATTATTCCTACAAGGAAGGAGCTGTGTAAGGCATTGGAATATAAATATCAAAATATGTAAGCGAGTAACCATTAGTTTCTTGTTTATAATTATGTGAATTATAAAATGTATAATGATAAATCTGTCGTTGTATAAGCCAAGCTCATGAACTCCAACAATAGTTAGTGATCTTAAGGCCGCTGGAATAAACTATACGACAAATTTCAAGTGGGGGGATTGTTTCCGAACTTCCCTTCACATGGAATGCCTTTAAGAAAAAACTCAATCATGATGAACAAACATATACAGTTGAATCCCTTCTTCGCTACCTTCATTTTGAAGAAGATTCTGACATTCGAGAAAATAAGGAAGAACAAAGTGAAAACCATTCCAAGGAAAATATAATTGAGGATAAGGACACCAAACACTCCAAACTTAAAGTACTAAATGGTTTCAATTTCAAGAACCAAATTACAAACAAGAAGAAGAAGGGTAAATCCTACTTCTGTGAAATCTGAATCATTTTTCTTGAGAGTGTCAACTTAAAAGGAAGGTATTTAAGGGAAATAAGTGACCAAGTAAGCCAAGAAGGTTGAAGATCTTATTGTAATTGTGTGCTAAGAGAATTATATAAAAAATAAAAATGAGTGGTGGTTGGATACCGCCGCAACCAGATTGTTCTACGCTCAAAACATATCTAGATATCAATGAAAATGGAAAATAACATCCGGACAAAAATAATTGGAAAGGGCATGATGGAATTGAAGTTGACATTTAGGAATGTTCTTACTTTGATTGTTGTACTTCAAATACCAAATATGTATAAACATCTTGTGCCTGGAGACCTTCTCAATAAGAGAGGTTTGAAACTAGTGTATTCTTATCAAAGAATCGTCAATTCATTGTCAAGGATTACTTTTATAACGACATGATCAAATTTAATATAATAAATGATGTTAGTTCTGCTTATATGGTTATTTCTATTTCTTTATAGCACAATAGATTATGTCATGTTAATTATAGAAGTATTACAAATATGGCCAATCTAGGAATTAATTCTATTTGTAATATTGATCATTACCATAAATGTGAAATTTGTACTAAATTTAAGATAATTAGAAATTCATTTAAATCTATTGAGAGGACATCCAAAATACTTGATCTTATATATAATGACTTATATGATATGAAGAGTAAAGTTATGCATGGAGAAAATATTTTTATTATTATTTTTTTTTATCGATAATTACTCCAAATATGCATACACATATTTAAGAGTAAAAATGAAGTGTTCGATTTTATTATTTTATTTTTAAAGCAAAAGTTGAAACTCAATAGAATTGAAAAATCAAAGTCTCGCAATCTGTTAAAGGTCGTGAATACTAACCAGATGAGTTTATACAATTTTGTATTACTCATGGAATAGTTTATCAAATTACGGCACTATATTCACCGTAAAAAATGGAACCATATAAAGGAAATATAGGACTTTGATTGAAATGGTTAATATAATGTTATTTTTTTTTGCATTTTCTTTGTCCATGTAGGGTGGAGCACTTTCATTTACATGTTATATTCTAAATAAAGTTCCATTGAAAAAAAAAGATATTACACAATATGAATTATGTTTTAATTGTAAGTCTAATCCTAAATGTCTACAAGTTTGGTCTCAAAGTTTTGGTGCTATCTTGGTTGCATAAGAAAATCCGAACCTAATGGACCTAAATCAGGATATAGGACTTACAATTTTTTTAGTGGATACTCTCACAATCATATGACTTATATATTTTTAAACCCTGAAACTCAAGAAAATATTGAGTCGGTTTACGTGCAATTCTTTAAACATATAATAAAGTTAAGTATTTTGAATCAAGGTTTGGAAAATAATAACCATTGATGCCTCATCTTCTAATGTCCCTCCATAACCAATGTTTCTTTCGGAACTAATGAATGATGTTGAATCCAAAAGGAGTAAGTGACAAAGAACTGAGAACAATTTTAGACCCGAATTTGTAATTTATCTTTTTGAGGGAGATGTGAATGAAATTGAGAAAAAATAAATTTCTTCTTGATGTGGAAGATGAACCAACTACATTTTATGAAGCGGTAACATCGAGTGATATTGTCTTCTTACAATAAGAAATCAATGATGAAATGAACTCAATTTTATCAAATCAAACTTTAATCACTACACATCTTCCTCCTGTAGTAAAACCAACTGGGTGCAAATGGATTTTTAAAATAAAATAAAATTTAATGGTTCTAGGAACTCTGAGAGTTGAAAGAAAAAGAGAGAAACAAAGAGAAGAGAGAGAAGAGAGAAAAAAAAGGAGAGAAAAAAGAATTTTGTATTGAAACCCTGTCAATTATTTTTCCAGAAAATCATTTGAGAGTTAGGGTTTCACTTTCCTCGTAGTTTCAATCTCTCTTAACAACCTCACATGTTTATGATCTCGTTTCTTTTTAGAAACGTGAAGATCTAAAACTGTGATATATTCACGCTTAGATTTCTAGGCTATTTTGATTTCTTATTTTAAGAAATCACAATCTCTTGTTGGATTCTGTTTGTGTAAAGTTATAAAAACATTTTAATCCAACATCTCTTATTTTTACAAACTGAAATAATGACTTGCATGTTTCAGATCTGAGAAATTTTTCATTTTGAAAAATTGTGTTTACAAATAATTTCTAAGGAGTTGAGTTTTAAAGATCCAAAAGGAAATCAAATCTTGAAATATTTTTACAAAAAGAACGAGTTTAAATTTCAGAAGTGTAAAAATGAATTTCATATTTAAATATATTATAATTCATAGGATCCGTCTATAATTAAGTGTGTGTGAGTACGTGCATAACATTTAGGCACATCACTCACTACACAATCACCCACTAACACTAAAGTGTGTTGTTGGTTGAGAAATTTTGACTACTGAGTCAACATCGCGTAAAAGGAGAAATGGAGCACAAGCAGGAGCAAAGAAATGACAATCCAGTTTCTTAGAGAAGTCAGAAGGCATACCCAGAAGGAGTGGAATCTCGCTTAGGTATATTTATGGATTTAGAATAAGAATTGATTATATGATTTGTTGTACGCTTGTAACCTAAAATCGTTTATAGTGGATTTTGTTTTGTGACGTAGAGGTCACCGTGGATATTTCTCCAATTTGGTGGGGTTTTACCACATTAAATTCCTTGTCTCTTCTGTGTGCTTTTTAATTCTTCATTGCTATATTCTACAAATAATACTTAGGTTTATTCTAAAACCTATTTCCATGAGACTTATCTAAATCGTTCATTAAACTGGTTTACACATCTTGTGTTCTTATAAAGACTTTTGTAATAGTTTCTTCAAAAAGTATTTTTGGAACTCATTAAACCTTTTTAACTTTTGTTATAATAACATAGTGAGATTTTTCAATGGGATGAAATTGTAGAGTGATGATGGGAATATGAAGGTGTCTTCCCATTCGACGACCTCAATGTACTTATTTAACGAAAGTTCTATATTGTTATGCACGATAGAGTAAGCCTCCTTCACTCCCTTTACCACTCCATTAGTAATGGATTATTGTTTCTGATTCTGTAGGAGATCATCCAATCTTGTTATATCTTCATTCCACATGACTGCTTGGATTTTTTATCCCCGTTGGTTTAATTTTATAAATAAAGTAGGTGTAAATTGATTTGTAAATGAACTTTTACTCGAAAAAATAAGAGATTGAGAACCTCCTCATCCATCAAGATTAGTTTCAATATATTTCCTGATCCTTTTGCTTTGGCATATGGCTTAATAGTTCCTCTATGCAAGACTTGACAAATTATTTGCCACTTAGTTTCAAGCCACTGGAGATTGTTGATCATTTAGTAATCCTCAACTGGAACTTATGGTGATGCCATCATTTGAGTCAGTGTTCGCCCAGGTGAATGAATATCAAAATAGAAAAATGTATTATAATAATATGTTAAAAATTATAAATATATACAAAGAAAACGAAACTCAACTATGGGGAGAGGTAAAAGCCAAATAGGCACACAACGTATGAGAATTAAATCCAAGACATATGAAGAATACGTGGGAGATCAGAATGTTTTTTTTACCTTGATGCTAATAGAACTTCTTTATAGACAATATTTCTTGTTACATTTTTTTTTCGGGAACATTCAGAGTTGAGAAGCACTTTTGTGGTTGCCATTGAAGTTACTCTTGATAAAGTGACGTATAGTTAACTATGGGAGGAGACGTTTGTTGGTAAGTAAACACCAATATTAGGAGTTATTTGACCATGTTCTTTGTTTATTGTCATTGTGAAACATAAATGAATATGAAGTTGTTTCCGTTTGAATTCAAATGGGTATTCCTCATTTTCAGCTCAGAACACGACACCATATTATTGGAATGGTCATGGCCAAAGTCCCTGACCAGGACTGTGGGTCATGGCCAAGGGCCATGACCATTTCAGGCGTGACCATTTTCATGGGTCACGGCCCAAATCCCTGACCAAACGAAGGGTCATGGACTTAGGGGGTCACGAAAGATGGTCGCGGACTATAGTCATGACCCATACACATAGCTGGTCACGACCTTTGGCCCTGACCCATCCTTTAATATATGATTTTGGTCATGGATCTGGTCACCGTTCAAGGTCGTGACCCATCCTTCAAAATATGAAAATGGTCATGGATATGGTCATGAATCAAGTCCATGACCCATCCATTTGAATATGACAATGGTTACGGCTCAAGGTCATGGCCCATCCATTTGAATATGACAATGGTCACGGATTTGTTACGGCTGAAGGCCGTGACCCAAACTTTGACATCACCAAAATAGTCGCGGCCCTAGGCCGTGACCCTATTTATGTGTGAGAAAAAAATAGGGTTTGGTCACGGACTTTGGCCGTGATAATTTTTAACAATAATAAAAAATGGGGCAGAATATCGTTGTGCTCTCAAATCGGGAGTCCCGTGACCACGCGGGCTTTTATAATTTATCGTCTATAATTATAGCCGTGCGGAGTTCACATTACATAGGTTCAAATTGTATACATGCTCTCAAATTGGGGGTCCCATGACCATGCGATCAGTTCCTACGAGTTAATTGGTCCCGTACGAGGTGTTGGTGCTGCTCACGGGGCCGTTTGGGGTGTGTTTTGGGGTTTCACCCTCTAACGTCATGTCTTCAAGCCAAAGTGTAAATATTCTCAAATTATCACATGATCTCAAACCGAGGGTCCCGTGGCCACGCGGTCAGTTCCTACGAGTTACATTGGTCCCGTGCGTAGTTTTCACGGGGACGTTTGGGGGGTGTTTCGGGGTTTCTCCCTCTAACGACATGTTTTAAGCCTAAGTGTAGATATCTTTAAATTATCGTTGTTCTCATCCCATGACCACGCGGTCAGTTCCTATGAGCTACATTGGTCCCGTGCGAGGTGTTGGCACCTCTCACGGGATCGTTTGAGGGGTGTTTTGAGGTTTCGCCCTCTAACGTCATGTTTTCAAGCCTAAGTCTAAATATTCTCAAATTATCACCGTGCTCTCAAACTGGGGGTCCCGTGACCATGCGAACAGTTCCTACGAGTTACATTGGTCCCGTGCGAGGTGTTCGCGTCGCTCGCCGGGCTGTTTGCGGGGTGTTTTGGGGTTTCGCCCTCTAACGACATGTTTTTAAGCCTAAGTGTAGATGTTCTCAAATTATCGTTGTGCTCTCAAACCGGGAGTCCCATGACTACACGGTCAGTTCCTACGAGTTACATTGGTCCCGTGCGAGGTGTTCATGCTTCTCACGGGGCCGTTTGGAGGGTGTTTTGGGATTTCGTCCTCTAACGCCATGTTTTCAAGCCTAAGTATAGATATTCTCAAATTATCACCGTGCTCGCAAACCGGGGTCTTGTGACCATGCAATCGGTTCTTACGAGTTACACTGGTCCTGTGTGAAGTGTTGGTGTTGCTCACGGGGCCGTTTGGGGGGTGTTTCAGGATTTCTCTCTCTAACGCCATGTTTTCAAGCCTAAGTGTATATTTTCTCAAATTATCTCCGTGTCTCAAATCGGGGGTCCCGTGACCACACGATCAGTTCCTACAAGTTACATTGGTCCCGTGCGAGGTGTTCGCTCTGATCACGGGGTCGTTTGGGTGGGTGTTTCGAGGTTTTTCCCTCTAACGTCATTTTTAAAGCCTAAGTGTATATATTCTCAAATTATCACCGTGCTCTCAAATCGGGGGATCCGTGACCACGCTGTCAGTTCCTACGAATTACATTGGTCTCGTGCAAGGTATTGGCACCTCTTACGGGGCCGTTTGGGGGCTATTTTGGGGTTTCTCCCTCTAACGCCATGTTTTCAAGCCTAAGTCTAGATACTCTCAAATTATCACCGTGCTCTCAAATCGGGGGTCCCCTGACCATATGGTCAGTTTTTACTAGTTATATTGGTCCCTTGCGAGGTGTTCGTGCCTTTCAAGGAGCCATTTGGTTGGGGGGGGGGGGGGTTCGAGGTTTCACCCTTCAACGCCTTGTTTTCAAGCCTAAGTGTAGATATTCTCAAATTATCACAGTGCTCTCAAACCGGGGGTCCCGTGACCACGCGGTTAGTTTCTACGAGTTACATTGGTCCCGTGCGAGGTGTTAGTGCCTTTCACGGGGCCGTTCTAATGCCATGTTTTCAAGCCTAAGTCTAGATATTCTCAAATTATCGTTGTGCTCTCGAACCGGGGATCCCGTGATCACGCGATCAGTTCCTACGAGTTAAATTCGTCCCGTACGAGGTGTTCGCGCCTCTCACGGGGCCGTTTGGGGGGTGTTTTGGAGTTTCGTCCTCTAACACCATATTTTCAAACCTAAGGCTGGATATTCTCAAATTATCTTTGTGCTCTCAAACCGGGGGTCCTGTGATCACGCGGTCAGTTCCTAATAGTTACATTGGTCTTGTGCGAGGTGTTGGTGCCGCTCACGGAGCCATTTGGGGGGTGTTTCGGGATTTCGCCCTCTAACGTCATGTTTTCAAGTCTAAGTGTAGATATTATCAAATTATCGTCGTGCTCTCAAACCGGGAGTCCCATGACCACGCGATCAGTTCCTACGAGTTACATTGGTCCTATGCGAGGTTTTGGTGTGGCTCACGGGGCCGTTTGGGGAGCGTTTCGGGATTTCTCCCTCTAACACCATGTTTTCAAGCCTAAGTGTAGATATTCTCAAATAATGAAAACTATTTTTATATTTAATAAAACGTCCATTTAAAAAAAGATAATTAAACCCATTTTTTAAAAATCTTTTTACAAAACGGTTTTTGTAACACTTTTTAGAAAAAGGTTATAAATAATGTCCAGATTTTTATTTGAAATAAAAATAATGTCTATTTTTTTAAATAACGAGAACATTTTTTTATAACTTTTTTGCAAAACAATTTTTTTGTAACATTTTTTGTATAAAAGTTATGAAAAACTCTTTTCATTCTTTTTGTAAAAAACGGGACTTTTTTTTTATATAAAATAATTGGATTTTACTTAAAAATTGTTTTTTATTACAAAATATAAACTTTTTTGAAAACTTTATTGTATAAAAATGTCCATTTTTTAAAAGTAAAATATACATTTTTAAATATAAAATATCTGTTTTTTTATTTATAGTTTACAGTTTGTTTTTATATGATAACATACTTTTTTAATACGCAGTTTTTTTTTATAAAATAATGTACAATTTTTTTGGACAACATTTATATTTTGAGGTGCAAAAGGATAATTTTACAAATAACCCTAGTAAATAAAGTAGCATATAAAAATGAGTAGTTTTAGCCTCATAGTATCTCGATCTAAAACCTTAATAAAGTCACAAAATGAACATAAAACCCCATAAATATACAATGATATTTGTTACTAAAACTCTAATTTAATGAAACCCAAAACTAAATGGGTCTGACATGTGAACATGAAGCTGAAATCAATCCCCGTTTTTAACACATATATAGAAGTGGGTGGTCTTCTATAGGGGTCGTATCAAACACTATACAATAGCAAAATACAATGAAGTCTACAGTGCTTGAACATGGTATTGTACAATATTGCCATGAATGGGCCTGTGGGTGTTTGCGAAGAAGGTAAGCATATAATAAGAACATTAATGTTCAATTCATGCAAACAAAAATAACGAGTGAGAGTGTTTGATTGTAAATGAACCATAGGCATAGAGGATTTAAAACACAAAAAATAATCATTCAAACACAAAAAAGGATTAGAGTAAAAAACTCGTTGAATAAAAAATGAGGTTTCTTTAGTTGTTGAGACACAAAAACGGATTAGAGTAAACTTGCAGAATGGAAAATGAGGTTTGTTCAGTAGTCGAGACACAAAAGATTTATCATTGCCATTAGGCCTAAGTAAGAAAAGAAGAAAGAGAAAATGGGCGCGAATGAAGCAACCAGGGATAATGTCACTCCTTCCAAGTATCAACTAAAGTACGATAGGCCAGGATTGGAAGATACAAGGGTGGTCCCCGTAGACAGAGTCATGGAACCATTGCAAGAAGTCATGTTCGACAACTTACACTCGATTTTTTTTTGACTGGCTGCTCACTTACCTATCTCGAAAGGGAATAATTGATCTGTTTTCTTAAAAAGAAATAAGGCGTATTCTCTTAGCAACCTTATGATATGCTTAGGATTGATCCTAAAGTCATGTGCCATCGAATCCACATGGACTCCACATTCACACCGATCATGCAAAATGTGCACTGAACAACCCCACAAAATGTGAAGTTTGTGGAAGAAGAGGTGTGGAAACTTTTGGAGGCAAGGTCTATTAAAGAAGTTCATTTATATAAGTGACTCTCTAACCCAATTATTATTAGGAAAAGTAATGGAAAGTGGAGAGTCTACATAAACTTTATCGACCTGAATAAAGCTTGTCCTAAAGACATATTTCCTCTACTGAAGATTGACTAGTTGGTCGATACAACAACTAACCATGAACAAATGAGTTTCTTAGATGCATGCTCTGTATCATCAGATCCACCTGTTGTCCCTGAACAAGAAAAGTTTCCATTCATTACCATCCTTGGTTGGTACTACTAAACAGTGATGCCGTTTATACTCAAGAATGCAAGAGCAACTTACCAATGGTTGGTCACCAAGATGTTTAAACACCAGTTGGGTGACAAAATAGAGGTCTATATAGACGATATGATCATAAAGGGCAAGTATAAAGGCGATTATCTTCAGGACTAGGAAAAAATGTTTCAAGTCCTAATATACTACATAATGAAGTTTAGTGTTTCCAAGTAATCTTTCAGAGTACAATCTGGGAAGTTCCTAGGCATCCTGGTTAGTCAACAGGGGAGCAAAGCAAAGCCCGACCATATCAAGGAAATCAAGAATGTTTAGCCGCCAAAAACAAGTTAGAGATGTTAAAAAGTTGACTGTAACGTTAGAAATGCTAAATATCTTCATCTCTAAGTCCTAAAAGAAGTGTCGACCATTCTTTCAGGGCCTGGAGGAAGAGGAGCGTTTGGCCTGGAATAAAGAATGTTAAAAGGAACTTGAAGAAATTAAGCTTTATTTAAGCCGACCGCCTCTGTTCGTGCTTCCAAATTCGGGAGATCTAATTTATCTATATCTCGCGGTGTATGACCACACACTTAGATAAATCTTAATGTGCAAAAATAAGGGGCACCAAACCCTAATCTATTATATTACAAAGACGCTACTGGATTTTGAGAAACACTACCTTCCACTAGAGGAGCTATCTTATTCTCTAGTAATCGCTTCACGAAGGTTGAAGCACTATTTTGAATCTCATTCACTTATAGTTATCACTGCTTTCCTACTCAAAATAGTCCTAAAAAAAGTCGACCTATCTGCATGTATGACCAAATGGTTAGTGGAATTATTGAGGTTTAATATCCATTATCAACCAAGAATTGCGATCAAAGGGTAGGTGTTAACAAATTTTATCGTCGAGTTTACCCAAAGGCAAGAGCCTGACAAAGGGGATCGTGCCAAACAAGTCAATATGGGAGAGTTTGGCCATTTCAATAAATGCACGCTCTATGTTAATATGGCTTCTAACTCGAAAGGGGACGCAGTGGTAATTATCCTTGTAATTCCAGAATAATTCATGCTCGAACAAAGAATCAAACTTGATATTGAGGCATCCAACGATGAGGCCGAATACGAAGCTCTCATCACTGGACTGAAGAAGGCCCTATCTCTCGACGTAAGTTACCTTGACGTCTTTTACAACTTAAGGTTGATATTCAATCAAGTATCAAGAGACTATAGCTCCAGGTATGAACGAATGTTAACATACTTATAGGTCACCTAGGACTTTGTCTCTCAATTCAAGAAAGTTAATATCCAAGAGCATTTTAGTTTTTTCAAACTTCTTGGTTTGGATAGTGGATCTCTATCGAAGCGTAGTTTGCTGAGTTAACTTTGTGTGATCATAAACCGTGCCTCCTTTTTTTTCTTTTTTAAGGAAAAGTCCTAAGCCCTAATTATTAGAATGAGGAGAAATAGCCTCTCCAGGTGGCTTAACAACCTAAAGAAACCTTAAAAAATTGACAAAAACAACCACCTTAACATACTCTCAAGTTAGGAATATCAAATCTATCCATATTGAACATGCCTTTAATAATAAATGGAAGATCATAAAAAATATAAAAAGATCTTGACAGTCTTGAACTGGAAGCTTGAGTATCTAGAGCATCTGCAACTGCATTATTCTCTCTCCATATATGGTGAATATGAATGGGATGAGAGTCAAGAAAGGTTGAAATTTCATGGACATATGACTTTAGATACCAAGGCACTGCCCAATGTCTTCTAATCATCTTGCTAGGTGCAAGAGAATCTGATTCAATGAAGAGCTCCACAAAACCAATCTTCAAACACTCCTGTATACCTATAGAAATAGCCCATAATTCAGCTTGCAAACTTGAAGCTATATTTATGTATTCCTGGAAAGCAAATATGAAAACTCCTTTGTGACCTCTAATAATACCCCTAATTCCACTTTCTCCTGGATTTCCCCTACTAGACGCATCCACATTAACCTTAATAGATGATATGGGAGGACTAATCCATCTAGTAATAATGATGTCAGGTCTATGGGGGATAATTTTAAGCATGAAAGAAGAAATGATGTCTTGATGATTAACTGAAGGAGAATTATTGAACTTCAAGGACCTTGACCGATCTACAACCACTTTAGTAACTTTATTAATAATGACTGATCCTTCTATAGAAATTCTTTCAAAATAATTGACACATCTAGCTTTCCATATTCCCCATAGAATGACTAAAGGAAGCAACCTATGGAGAAATTTTAAATAACCTTTATTGGACTTGTGGAACCACCAAGACACGAGCATAATAGGAATATCATAGAAACAAGGATTAAAATCCAAAAGATTTGAGAAATGAGACCAAATACTCTTGGCCATAGAACCTAATAAAAAAAGATGATCAACTGATTCTTCCCTCTGATGGCAACATTGACATCTAGATGAAAATTAAATTCCCAATTCATTAATGTATGAGTTCAGAGGGATAGCTTCCTTAAGGATCTTCCAGGTAGCAATATAAATTTTGGCAGGGATACTATCATGCCAGATGTTGGACCATAAAGTGCTAGAAGTATTTTGAGGGCTGATTATCTGATAAGCAGTTTTAAAAGTGAATTCCCTATGAAGGTTTCCAAATGACATCCTGCTGGACTTTGATGGTATTATCTTCAAAATACTGGTAAGTATATCGAATTCTTTTGATTGTATTTGAACCCCGTAGTCCACCATCCATATTCTTGTATTTATTCCTCATAAATTGAGCCCACAAGCCATTTGACACCTGAATTCTCCAAGCCATTTTGATTCCAAAAGCTACACAAATGCCTTTCATCTATTTAACGCTAAGCCCTCCTTCCTTTATAGGCCTGCTGATTTCATCCCACTTGACCCAAGAATGTTTATGACCTCCTTTTTCAGTAGCACCCCAAAAGAAATGGCTGAAGATATTCTGGATTCTTTGAATGATTGATTTTGGAGGTTTAATAACATCTAAAGTGAAAATAGGAATAAAAGTTAACACATGTTTGATTAGAATCAACTTTCCAGCTGCAGATAGGAATCTAGTCTTCCACCCTTTGAGTTTGCTTCTAATAGCATCAACAAGATCTGAGAAAAAGCTAATCTTTCTTCTTCCTTTGAATAAAGGACACCCAAGGTATTTAAAAGTCATAGGCTTGAACTTAAGCTGCAAGAAACCTGAAATAACTGATCTTATTTTAAGAGGCAACTTGGGATCAATAGAGAAGGCACTTTTTTCCTTATTGATCAATTGACCTGAGGCTTATTCATACTGAGCAAGAAATTTTAAAAGATTAGTAAGGCTTCTTTTACAACCATTAATGAAAATAATGATATCATCAGCAAAAGAAAGATGACAAATGAGAGGACTTCCAGATGGATGAGAAAAGGGGGTAGCTTTGACTTTCTTGAATAATTGATCAATTCCCCTACTTAAAACTTCAGCCATTAGGACAAATAAAGAAGGAGATAGAGGATCTCCTTGCTTAAGCCCTCTTGAAGAATTGAAAAAACCTGCACAACAACCATTTACAATAACAGAAAACCAATTGTTAGATAAAATCCTCCCATTGAAATCAATGAACACCTCACTAAAGCCAAATTTTCTAAGGACTTTAATGAGGAAAAGCCAAGAGACCCTATCATAAGCCTTTTCCATGTCCAGCTTGCTTATCCCATTAGATCCATGGCATTTATTGTGTAAGGAAGAGGTCATTTCATAAGCAAGGAGAATATTGTCATGGATATTTCTGCCTTTAACAAATCCACTTTGGTTAGGGGATACAATAGAATCCAAATGAGATGAAAGCCTTGAATTCAAAATTTTGGAGATGATCTTGAAATTGAAATTACTTAGGCTGATTGGCCTAAAGTGAGAACATTGATTGTGATTGGAGATTTTAGGAATAAGAACAATGGAAGTACTTGACTAGAATCTAGGAATTTGATCTCCCACAAAGAAAGATTTGATTGCCTCACAAAGATCATCGTTGATAATATCCCAACATTTACTATAGAAAACACCCCCAAAACCATCAGGCCCAGGGCTACTATCCCCATTTAATTCAACAATGGCTTTAAAAATTTCCTCTTCACTAGGAAAAATAGACAATTGATAGTTCATGTCATATGATATTGAAGTAGGAATAATATTAATCAAATCCTCCTCTTCAGAAATATCCTCTGCCTTCCACCTCTGCTAGAAATGATCAACCATTAATTCTTTAATATCCTCCTGATTTTCCTTCCAGTTATCTTCCTTATCCTTGATCTTATAAATGGCAATAGCAACCCTTCTGGCCTTTACACTTGAATGAAAGAATGTGGTATTAAGATCTCCTTCTTTTATCCACTTGATATTAGCTTTTTAATGCCAAAAAGTTTCCTCCTGAGCCATGGCTTTATTAAGATATTCTCTAGCATTCTGCATCTCCAATCTATTCTGAGATGTAGGGTGATCTTCAAAGGCATACTCCTTCATCAACACAATATCTTCAAGATGAATGACATTTTGGAAAATATTTTTGAAAGTTTATTTATTCCAAATAATCAAAGCTTCTTTGAGAGCTTTCAGCTTCTTAGAAAATTTCAACATAAGAGATCCTTGAACTTGAACTCCCCAGGCATCTTTAAATACTTGAAAAAAATTAGAATGGGACAACCACATTTTTTGAAATTTAAAAGGTTTAGGGTAAGAGTCATGGTGGTTTGAAATAGAAATAAGAAGAGGAGAATGGTCACTACAAGATTTTCCTAGGTGAGAAATGCTTGTATTAGTGAAGCTAGATTTCCAGTTTAAATTACATAAACCTCTATCTAATCTAGCACAAATTACAGCTTCTTTAATTCTGAGATTTGTCCAAGTGAACCAAGATCCACTATATACCATATCAAACAAACCACATTGATTAAAGCAATCCTTGAAATCTTCTACAGCTTGCTGATCAACTTCATTACCTCCAAGTTTTTCAATTTGACTAGGAACCATATTGAAGTCTCTAATAAAAACTTGGGGCAAATCAAAAGCTACAGACACTTCCTCCAGATCCCTCCAAAGCTCTTTTCTTTCCTCTTTAGTACACTTTTCATAAATCAAAGTCAAAATGATATCTTTAGGAAATATAGGATGCTCAATTTTAAGAGAAATACATTGCTCTTCATCTTTAATAATTGAGATAGAGATTCCTAGTTTATAAAAGAACCAAATCTTATTAGACTTATTACAAATAACTTCATCAAATCTCCATTTAAGTAAAAATTTCTCCATATTATTAGGGTTGGATTTAGGCTCCAAAATAGCAAGCATTGGCAAATTATATACTTTGCACATCCTTTTAATTCTTCTACCAGTAAGCTTATTGGAGATACCCCTTGCATTCCAACAAAGAAAATTGATTATTGGGATGATAGAGGTTTAGAGTTAGAGTTTACCTTAGCCTTGTCCCTGGTTATTCTTCTGAATAGAGGATCAAAAGGCTGCTTCTTTGACTTCATTACTTGGATATACTCTTCCATACTACAAGACTGTTCCTCAGTTTGAATATCTTTACAGTACTTTTTCCTCATCTGATTACCTACTTGAATAATAGCCCTTTTTCTATCAAAAAAACTTTGAAAATTTCTTGAGATCCTCTTGCACTGTCTTAGGCCTACTCTTCATCTTCTCAGAATCAGACATGTAATTTTTTATTTGGCTAGGTGAATTTCATAATCAGGAATCTCTGTTCCTCTTGGGGATAACATGGTATTGTCTACCACACCTGCTTTATCAGGAGTGATTTCACAATGCTAGATCTTAGAAATGAAATCTTGTATTGGAGGGGATATTTTTTGGACATCAGAATACTGATGAGGAGAATCAGTAATAATTGTATGGACAGGTTTTTAGATGTTTACTTGAAAATCTGGGATAGGTTTAATGGGACATTGGTCAAGGTTAATTGGGATTGATGTTGGTTGAACAATTTTAGAACTACTTAAATGGGCAGGACCTTGTTAATAGCCTTCTATATTGATATCTTCCTCTTCATAGTACTCTTTAATATTCTCAACAGTCTCTTTTGTAAGATGCAATTGACCTGTATTACCTTCATCTTCTCCAGATGGAAAAAGGTCTATTGAGGATCCTCTTTGGAATATAATCTTATTTCTTTGTTGGCTGAACAACCTAACTTGGTTTAAAAAACATACATGTCTCTTCATCATGACCTTTCTTGGAACAATTCTTGCAGTACTTTGGCTTATTTTCAGCAGTAACATCTTGCCAGAAACCTATTTCACCACACCCTATCCAAATCCTCTTAGTAATTGTTTTAGTCAAATCAACCTACACACAAACTCTAGCTATGCTAGGTTTGTTCAGATCAAGAGTTGATGAATCAAGATTCCATGGCTTTCCAATCAATTGGCCAATGGAATATAAAAGGATTTTGAGACGAAGTGTATAGGTAATTGAGGGAAAGAGATCCAAATGGGAGAAATACTACTCTCTTTGTCAGACCTGAAATCAGGTGACCATTTGAATATCCTCATAGGAGATTTACCAATATACCAAGTATCTTTCATCCATATCCTAGAATAATCTTCCTCAGAATTCAATCTGATCAGTATGTGTTTATGATCTATAAGGCCTATATTAAACGCAGTCTTAAGAGAAAACATTTGAAAAATCTTCCTTATTACCTCCATATATGGTTTTCCATGTGAGAACTTACCCACCAATGAATGCTTGAAAGGTTTAGAAAGGATCTCAATGTCTTCTTTGGAAAAAAATACTGCTCGTTCTCCTTTGTAGGATGTTGGTGTTTTGAGTCCAAGGTCGTGGTGTTGGGAAGATCCTTCTACAACTACTGTTGCAAAGGATCTGGACCAAACATTTTAAATATCAGGAGGCTTGGGTTCCACATGAAGGAGATGTTGCGCATCCATGCAAACCCTAATTAGGGTTTACGTAGGGAGAGAGAGAGAGAGATTTTTTTTTAATTAGTGTAATGATCATTACCGTGCCTCATTTTGAGTCCGGACGCTGAAGTTAAAGCCGATTTTGTAATGAAACTTGTCAATTTAAAGAATCAAAATTGGCCCAAAAAATAGTGGACCGATTGATTAAAAAATCTCCACCGATCGGCCGATGGTTTTGCTTTTGCCTTGGTTCAAAGGAAGTGGGCATATTTTAGCTTAGTCGGTCGATCAGTCCAAATGTGCGATCAATCGGTTCTACCAGATATCAACTAATTCAAGATATTTTGATTTATTTTCTTTTTTCTTTTCTTTTTAATCACTTAATATATATATGTAAGTTGGGTTTAATTGTAAATAATATTCATTTTAGGTTAGATTAGGGTTTTGTTTGGTTTGGGAGCTCTACATTCTCTCCAAGGGTTTATCCCATTTTGTGCATATAAGTATACTATTCATCTTCTTCCCCATCAATATAAGCTTTCATTATTGTTTTCAATTTTTGTTAATTAATTCTCTTCAATTACTTCTCGATTTATTTACTTACTTATTTAATTACATGATTTAATAGGCTTTCTAGCTAAATTAGTGTAGGTTGAGATTGATTGAACTCACCTTAGATCAAATGGTTGCTTTTCTATAGTGATGTATCATACTGGAATAAATGAGTTATGTTATTCTCGATTTTTATGCCTAGGAGATTTAATGGTGTATATCATGTAAGTGCCATATTTATGACCTTATGTGAGTAATCTCGGGACTATTTGTCGATGCCAAAATGATTTAAGATTTTATGATAATTTAGGGGGTGAAAACTTTAGATTTTATTAATTGTGAAAATGAGATTTAAACTTGATAAGTTTCTCTTTCCATGTAACCATTTATACTAATTAACCCGAGGTAAGGGATATTATTCTCACTCTATTATTTTTACAACCTTTTGTTAATCGTAGTTTCAATACATGCCCAGTTGTTAATATTTTTTACAACTATCCCCTTTTACACATTTATTTAGAAATAATTAATTAATTAACATCTAGAATTATTCCCAGTGGATTCAAGACCTAGACTATCCGCTATACTCCCGTAAATATTGTAGTAATAGTTTAGGTTTTTGCATAGTGGTGGGAGCCGATAACAACGACAACGTAGTCAACAAGAATGCTCGATTTTACCTTATAATCAACAACCATGCAGATGCTTTGACCATTTTGGGTTCAGCTATCGACTCCGACCTCGAAAGAACAATTGAGATGGAGTACCTTGCCCAACCAAGCATCATGATCCAAAGATTTACGAACAAGTCTTAGCCATCAAAATCTATTAGTTGGATGGACGTAATCATAACATAGCTAGAATATGATGTAAAACCTGCTAATAAGAAGTAAGCTCATCAGACCAAGGAAAAGGTTTCTTGATTTTACCTATCACTTGGGTTAAATCTTTATAAGCGATCTTTCACAAGATCATATCTCCAATGCGTGCATCCAAGTGACATCAACCAAGTCCTATATTAGTTTCACAATGGAATACGTGGAAGTCATGTAAGAGGAAGGTCCTTAGCATCTAGGGCTATTAAGAAGGCTACTAGTGTCCTTACATGCAAAAAGACGTAGTCTCAAATGTTAAAAAGTGCAAGAAATATTAATAATTATCACCCATGCTTCACCAACCATCCAACAATCTCAAATCACTGACCAGTCTGTGAAATTTCGCTCAATAAGGGTTGAACAATGTCGGTACCCTATATACGTAACCAAAAAATCGAAAGTATCTCCTAGTCGGCACTGATTACTAAATCATATGGTTAAAGACTGAAACTTTGGTGAACATAAGGGACACCGATATGATCATATATATCTGGAGGAATATCGTGGCTCATTTTGGCATGCTGAGAACGATTATCACCAATAATGGGACATAATTTGAGAGTAGATCATTCCAAGACATCTGTAACAGCCACACCATCAAACACTACTATAGTTCAGTGGCCCATCCTCAAATCAATGGGCGGTCTAGGGCATCCAACAAAATATTTCTCAATGAAATGAATAAAAGGTTGGAGAAGGCAAAAGACGCTGGGGTACAGGAACTTCCCCATGTCCTCTGCGAAAAAACACCACTTAAGTTGTTTAATACAAGATTAAGCTATCTAAATGCCTCCGAATAGTTTGTTGAAGAAACTCTTTTCTTAAAATAAATTTTAAACACAAGTTGTGTAAAATAGTATGAACGAGTAATTTCAGTAATAGGTTTACCAGTTTTGAAAGACAAAACTTTAAGCAAAATAAACCAACACAGCTTTAAGAAAGGGATGAGAGAAAAAGGAAGTGTACACAAGCAATTTTAACGTGGTAAAACCCCACCTAATTGGGGAAACAACCATGGTGACCTCTACGCCACAAAAGTAAAAAGTCCACTAAAACGAGTAACAAATTACAAGCTATATAACAATCAAGACACACAATCAAACCTAATATAAGTTAATAAATGTACCAACTCCTCTGGCGTGTTCTGAATTCTCCTAAGGTTCTGATGTTGCTGATGTTCTCCCAGCTTCGTAACTTTACTCCTTTTAGCTTTACGTTGACTGCCTCGCTCGGAATATTGTATAGCGCAAGTGCACGCTAATCGCGAGAGTAATAAAAAACTCGGTAAGACCGGAGTCAATTTCCGCAGGGAATTATATGAAGTACCGAGGATATTCTTCTAATTAAAAATCAATAAACAAGAATAAAAGATTAAAAAAAAGATGATTTAGGCTTTGAGTGTTGTAACGAACCAAAGCGAACCAAGATAAATGGAATGCTAAACAAATTAGTAAGCGGAACAAGCGAGATTTATAAACAGGGTTATAAAAAGATTCTTTGACAAAATGTTAAGGAGCATTCCCCCACCTCGGATGTGCACAACTCAACGGGTTCTTCAGATTAAATCACAATCAAAAGGGAATAAGATATCGTTATCAACTATCCTACATGAAGGATGTCAACCCAACAATATAAGATGAAGGTAAAGATATATTATCGGAAAAATGCGTTGATGTTGGAGTTAAGTGTTAAAATACAACCCTTATATGTTGAGAGAAGTTAAAATCCTATGAAACTCAAATATCAACCCACACACCCATTTATTGGATTTAATCATTGAACAAGTCAAAAAATGGAACCCCCATATTAAAACACAGCATTAATTTAATAACAAGGTGGGTTTATGCTCCAACCCTAAGGAAATTAGCTACTCATAACACTAACCATATTAAAACACAACATTAATTTAATAACAAGTGAAATAACTATGGTAAAAGCAAGCATTCAATACACAACCACAATATTAATTGCATAAAATGATACCAATAGTCAACAAGATACAACTAAGATGGAACTTTACTTACAATAAATGAAGTGGAAGATGAAACTGGCAAGGAAAAATGTTAAGCCCTAGGAGAGAGAGAGAGAGAAAAGCAACAAAACTATCTTCTATATTTTCCTTGCACAAAATTGTGATCGGATCTTCTATATTTTCCTTGCACAAAATTGTGATCGGATATGATCAAACAAACACACCACTCACAATATATACTCAGTGGAAGAAAACCACAAACAAGAGTGGTAAAAAACTAAACCAAGAAAAGAGGTTTCGCAGAACTTGAAGTACCGGTCGATCGCGGGTCCTGAAACGGTCGACCGCGTAATTGGAGAAAGACCACTGTCTCAATTCGAAGGCAAAAGTTGAAACCCCGGTTGACCGCATATATGGGGCCGGTCGACCGTGCCTGCAAAAATCTTGGGTCCTTTCCTCTTTTGCTACACACCAAAGGGCCTCGGGAAAATGACCAAAACTTGGTCCTCGGGAACCGGATTGATGAACCGTCGGGGGATGCGAGAATTCGACTCGGAGAATAACAACATCCATAAAGAGTTCATCCACGAAGCTCGAGCGTAAAAATGATAAAATTACCCCCGAAGTTGCGTAAAATGTTAAACTTTCCCGAATAGCGCACACTTGCACCGTTTAGCACTCCAATCCTTACAAAAGCTCAAATAAACCTCGCAAAACATATATATGGAAATCAAAGGTTATACAATACAAGAGCTTAAATACGTGAAATAACGGCCACAAGTGTGCGTGCATGCATAAGTAACGGGTGCAAAATATACAAAATTTCCGACTAATCACACTAACTTACACATTGCTAGCCCCTATCTATGAAACAAAACAAAATCCGCCACAAAGAGCGGTAAGTATAGTACCAATATGTACACATAAAAAAATGCCACTTTTGCAGGTGCACGGTTGCATTTAGCGAATGCAATAAGCCGTTAAACCACTAGGTTACCCTAGTGGATGAGTGTTGTTTCATGAGGGATTTTAGGGATGAAACTCACAAACATCAAATTTCTTCAAAACATGCATGGCCAAACAACCAAAATGCTAAACTCAACAACAATTAGATATTTCAACATATTATTAACAAAGAAAAAGTCTCTTTCGCCCAATAATCCAAAACCATTAACATTAGAAGAATAACTACATGGAATTGAAATATCAAATGTGAGTGGGGTGCATGCACATGTAAAGAGTTTTTATTCGGTAAAAACGCCTATAACACGGATAACCATTAAATCCATCTTCCACTCAAGCCTCTCCGGATATTTCACTCAACAAATAGAAACACTCAGAATATGGTTTACACACAGGACATGCGGGCATAAAGAGTAATTATAAAAGAAAACAAGGCTGCGCACATGTCACTAATGAAAAACGCAATTTAAAAGTGAAAAATACAGTCTTGTGAAAGGATATCGCATATTAACCAATGTGAAATGCACTTAAACAGATTATCTCTAATGTTCGACCTTTGAATCACATTACCCTAGGATCAAATAGGAATTTATTGGGTTGTAATGTAGTCTTGGGGTTAGGGGTATAAAATGAAAGGATGTATTTACGGATACAAAAGATGTTCGGAGATGAAGAACTTGAAATAATGGAAAATAGCGGGCAATTTCAAAATTGGAAAATGATTTCCAAACAAGCATTAAATATAACAATCGAGAGAGTAATAAGGATTACGGAATCACTATAAATAATATATACAAATTTCTCTTTCTTTTTCTTTTTCTTCTTTTTTTCTTTTGTTTTCTTCTTTCTCTTTTTCTTCTATACTTTGTTTTTTCTTCTTCTTTCTCTTTTCATGATTAAATTGCAACCACACAACACAACATCATTCAATCCCAATTATCATTCCAAACATAGGTAAAAAAGGTAAAATGTATGGTGTAAAACTCCAATGTGGAGTTGGTTAGGAGATTTGGGACGAAAAGAAAGGTCATAACAGGGCTCAACGGGGTTGACTATGGACATGTATAAGGGTAAGGTTAAGGTCGTATGGGTTAAACAACAAAGAGGGCCTATGATCCTTTCCTAAAGTTTCAAGTGATTCTCGAGACACAACACCGTTGAAAATCATGCTCAAGTGATACTTCAATTAATATACAATCAATGAAAAGAAAACGAAATAGCCAACAAGATACGTTTCTCAAGAAAGAGAAAGAGTAATGTATAAGCACTTGGAAATGAAGAAAATCATGAAGCTCGCTCAGTTTTAATGTACACAAAGTAACAACAAGATACCAAGCTATAATTGTCCTACCGAACCATTTTAGAAAATATGCTCAAGTGCTCATGGGTTTTCAAGGTTTAATTCATGCATTTATCCCCAATGTTGAATAATATAAGGACTAAAGTTTAATAACATGAAAGAAATAGAATATGCATCATTGAATTAGCAATTGGATAGGGAAAGTATTAAATTTATCATAGGAAATTAGGGAAAAATGCCCAAGAAAGAGAAAAGAAATAAAGAAAATAATTTTTGAATTTTTGATTTTTTTAAAAAAATAAAAAATAAATATAGGGTCACGATAATAAAAAAGAAATTGAGATGCCTAATTACACCCCCTAACTAGAATTGCACATTGTCCTCAATGTAATTAAAGACAGTATGAGAAAGAGAGGGATAAAAATAAATCACCTCAACTTGGAGCGAACCCCGAGGTAATCAACGTGAGTCCTATACCAATATAAGAAAAACAAAAATATGTACCACAATGATTAAGTTAGAAAGAAACATGCCATGAGTCGCAATAGTTTAGAGGGGTTGAAATGCAAATACTAGATAATTGATGGTGGACATTGGATTTGAAAAAATTGTATACACATCAAGATCTAATAAATCAACAACTACTAAATTATCATTACTGATTTCATATAATTCATTACAAAACAGCTTAATCAGTGCATAGAAAGCAAAACGGAAAATACAAAGTAATCATAACCGCCCCAAAAATTGATATACATCATCATCCAAAAATAACCACCTGCACCCACAATACAGCCTAGAGACCTAAACCGCTGGATGAACCCCAAAAAGTTGGGTCGTAAGGACTCTGGAAATGCAGCGGGAGTGGCACATCCGGGCCATGCTGCTGGATATACAAATCACGCATCATGGCCTGGACCATGTGAAACTCCTGATGCCGCTCGGTGCGATCTTGGCCCTGATCAGTCCCGTACTGGTAGAGACGCGACTCCAAAGTAGGCAACCGCATTTGGGTCTCCTCCCATATATGCTCATGTCGTGCCTCGAACGCCGCAAAGCGGGCGTCGATAAGTGCGGGAGGCACCTCAGTGTGCTGTCCTGATCCATGCTCAGCTCTCCTTGTCTCTGTCTCCTCATCCACATCCTCAACTAAAACCCTCGGCCTCTTCTGGACTGCCGGCTCACCCCAAGAAAGATTCCCAATTGTAGCGCTTGAGAATTACCAAGGCTTCGTGAGGGAGGTCCTCCATCTTCCACGAAAGGTTGAATGCAAGTGGGCGCTTCGAGGTGGAAAAGTATGCCTCAAACCACTATTTTTCCTGGGCACAACGGAATCCATCAATGCCCTTGGGGGGCATGCAGCGAAACTGGCTGTATTTTTCAACGTCGCCCATTTATACCTGCAAAATAGAAATTAGTACAACAGTGTAGTTGAAACTAAAATCGCAATGGTGTGGAATGAATTAGCAAGCAAGAAAATTTCCAAGAGATGAAAATAAATTCTTTGATGCATTTGAACAAACACTTGGTGTGCAAAGTAGAAAAACAGGTGTGAGGGGCATATTTGGACCAACAAAGAACCCCCATTCATGGCAATCTCAAGAATAAACACTGACATTTTTCCATGAATGGGATTCAAACATAAAAAATAGTTGGCAAGTTTAACAGAGATGGTTGTGGACACAATTGGGGAAAAAACATAAACAAAACAATGTTCATCCATTACAATTACACAACCAACATTTATATATCAATGGAAAGTGTGTGTGTGTGTTAGAGAAAATAAGAAGAACATCAAGAAAATAAAGAAGGAATCAGAAACTATAATAAATTTCCCGAACACAAACAACCCTAGAATCATGAAATGTACTCTAGAATACCCACAATCAACACTTGAATTATGAAAATAAGAGTAAGAATCATACCTTGGAAGTTGGAGGAGGGTATTGGAAGTGCAAGAGGGAGAAAAAATGAACCTAGGGTTGATTTTGGTGACTTTTGGGTGAAGAGAGAATGGGAGAAGTTGGGAGAACAAAAGAGAAGTGAGGGAGAAATGAAAAGAATTGGCCCTAATAACTGACGAGCGTGGTCGACTGCGGTCTGGGACCGGTTTACCGCGGTTTGAAATTAAGCCTTGGGTTCGATATGGTGTGTTTGAAGGGCAAACACCGGTCGACTGCGATTTGACAAATGGCCTAAGAAACGAGACAGTGTGTTGGATGAGGTTTCAACAATCGGCTGCGGTATGAGACCGGTCGACCGCAACTTTATTTTCTACAATTATTTCCCCAACTTCTGTTCTAACCCACCTAAACTAATAAAATTCTCTTCACTCAAGAAGGGATTCTCTCCGGGCGATACGTATACAACCGAGTGTGAAAAAGCACGATCGCCTAGAATTTAAAAAGAAGCAAGGCAGTCCAAAAAAAAGGACAATCCGATGCCTAAGTTGCGACACCCTCTGGGGGCCCGCAGGGGTGGATCCTCTAGAGGGATTTCAGCTAGCTCGGGGTTGAACCCCTCAAAGAAAGGCTTGAGCCTCTGCCCATTCACCTTAGAAAGGGTTTCGGCCCTTGGGTTAAATATGTCAATGGCACCGTGATCGTGTACCTTTTGTACCACGAATGGTCCGTTCCATTGAGATTCCAATTTTCTGAGAAAAAGGTGGAGGCGGGAGTCATATAGTAGGACTTTGTAGACCACCTCAAAGTGCTTGCGTACTATCCTTCTATCATGAAAGGCCTTGGTTTTGGCCTTAAAAATACGAGAGTTCTCGTATTGATCATTTCGCAACTCCTCAAGTTCATTGAGTTGGAACTTACTAAGGTCACCACATTTGTTAATGTTAAAATTGAGCTTTTTGACGGCCCAATATGCCCGGTGCTCAAGCTCTACCTGCAAATTACATGCTTTCCCATAAACTAAACGGTAATGGGACATTCTGAGGTGCGTCTTATAGGACGTTTGATACGCCCAAAGCGTGTTGGTTAACCTATATAACCAATCCTTGGTCAAAGGGTCCACAGTTTTATCAAGAATGCCCTTTATCTCCCTGTTTGCCAATTCTGATTGTCCGTTGGTTTGCGGGTGATAAGTGGAGACGACCTTATGGGTCGCGACATCAAGCGGCGGAATATATCATTACAAAAATGGATGCCTTGGTCGCTTATGAATGCTCTGGGTGTGCCGAAGCGAGCCAAGATGTTCTCTTTCAGGAATTTCAACACCACCTTCGCAGTGTTGTTCCTTGTAAGCACGACTTCCACCCATTTGGATACATAGTCGACTGTGACTAAAATGTATTCAAAATGATTGGACTTAGGGAAAGGACCCATGGAGTCTATTCCCCAACAATCGAAAACTTTGATTACGAGAATAGGGGAAAGGGGCATCATGTTCCTTTTGGTTATCTTCCCAATTGATTGGCAAGAGGCGCAAATTTTACATAGGGCATGTGCATCCTTGAAGATCATCGGCCCATAGAAACCGCATTGTAACACTTTGAGGGCAGTATTTTGGGAAGAAAAGTGTCCCCCACATGCTCCGTTGTGGCAAAACAACAAGATACTTGTGATCTCATCATTTGGGACACACTTGCAAATAATTTGGTCCGGACATAGTTTATACATGTATGGGTCATCTATGAAGAATGACCGGGCCACCATTGAAAGTCTTTCCTTATCCTTGGATGAGAAGTGTGGTGGGTTGGCCTTGGTGATAAGGATATTAGCAGTATCGGCAAACCATGGCAACGTTGAAATGACCATGAGTTGATCATCCGGGAAGCACTCTCGGATAGGGATGGGATCGATATGATCGTGATCGAATGTAAGTCGGGATAAGTGATCCGCAACTATATTTTCCACTCCTTTTTTTATCTTTGATAGAGAGGCCAAACTCTGGGAGGAGGAGAACCCAACGAATAAGCCTACTTTTTGCATCCTTCTTAGAAAGACGGTACTTAAGTGCGGCATGATCGGTGAAGCACACTATGGGTGATCCTACTAAGTATGCCCAAAATTTATCCAACGCGAATACTATGGCTAGTAGTTCCTTCTCCGTGGTGGAGTAGTTCATTTGTGCACTGTCAAGCGTGCGACTAGCATAGGAAATCAGTTGAGGTTTCTTATCCCTCCGTTGACCAAGCACCGCCCCCACGACATAGTCATTTGCGTCACATAAGCTCGAATGGAAGGGTCCAATCGGGCGATTGCATGATAAGGGCAGTGGTCAACATTATTTTCAATTTATCGAACGATTCTTGGCATGCATTACTCCACAAAAATGGAGCATCTTTAGCAAGAAGGGCGCACATGGGGGGTGCGATCGAGCTAAAGCCCTAAATAAAATGTCGGTAAAATCCAGCATGATCAAGAAATGACCTTACATCCTTAAGGTTTTTCAGAGCGGGAAGGTTGGATATAACTTCAATTTTAGCCTTGTCAACTTGAATACCGTCGTTGGAGACGATATGGCCCAAAACTATCCCGTGTGTCACCATGAAGTGAGACTTCTCCCAATTGAGAATAAGATTATTCTCAATACACCTCCCTAGCACTCTTTTAATATTGGCTAGGCAGTCCTCATACGTATTACCAAAGACACTTAAGTCGTCCATGAAGACTTCTACAATATCTTCGACCATGTCACTAAATATGCTAAGCATGCACCGTTGAAAAGTTGCCGGTGCGTTGCAAAGACCAAATGACATTCTCCGAAAGGCAAAAGTGTTGTACGGGTAAGTGGACGTGGTCTTTTCTTGATCTTCGGGGTCTATTTAGATTTGATTGTACCCCGAATAGCCATCAAGTAAACAGTAATACCTATGTACGGCTACCCGTTCTAGAATCTGGTCAAGGAAGGGTAATAGAAAGTGGTCTTTCCTTGTGACCGTGTTAAGCTTTTTATAATCAATGCAAACTCGGTAGCCGGTCGAAATGCACGAGGGTAAAAGGTCACCCTTCGCACTCTCAACAACAGTGATGCCCAATTTTTTTGGTACGACTTGCGTCGGGCTCACCCACTCGCTATCGGAAATGGGGTAGATTATCCCCACATCCAACAATTTGACCACTTCCGCCATCAACACCTTATTATATCCCGATTCAACCGTCTTTGCATTTGACGGGTGGGTTTGACATCTTCCTCTAAGTAAATGCTATGAGTTCAAATTGAGGGATTGATCCCTTTTAAGTCAGAAATGCACCATCCTATAGCACTCTTATGTTTCCTCAACACCTCAAGTAAGGCCTTTTGACAACTGCCAAGGTTCGTCGCTATAATCACCAGAAATGTGTTCTCACCCCCTAGGAAAGCATACTTTAGCTCCTTTGGTAAGGTTTTGAGCTCGAGGTTGGGCATTGAAACACTCGATGGGAAAGGAAAAGTGTCACGTGGGGTAGTATCTCAAAGTTAGATTCCACATCGTGTTTTTCATAATCCCCTCGCTTTCATCATATATGAGGACTCTTTCACCGTCTCCATCTATGCTATTACCCTCAATACCTTCATTCACCTCCTCAAAGTATTCGAGGGAATTGCACATGTCCATTAACTCCCCATTCAGTGAAAAGTAATTCGCATCAAAGGCATCTTCATAGCCCTTATAGTTGATGAGCAAATCGCTATCCAAGGAGTTAGCAATGCATGCCAATGGATCTTGAAAATGGGATAGGTCGAAATATTCTTGGACAAGAGTGCCAATGCAAGACGCCGTTTCAACCGCTTCCTCACTTTCATTGCAAAATTGGGGTTGCTTAAGGAGGTTGAACACGTTGACTTCGATTGTCATATTACCAAATGAAAGTTTCATCACCTCGTTCCTACAATTGATGTTAGCATTAACGGTGGCGGCGAGAAATGATCGCTGGAGAATTATTGGGATCTGCGAACTCCTTTTTGGTACGGGTTGAGTGTCTAAGATGATAAAATCTACTGGGTAGTATAAAGAATCGACTTGGATAATCACGTCCTCCACGACTCCTCTCGGTATCCTAGTCGAGTGGTCGACTAGTTGTAAAGTGACGAGAGTCGATTTAATCTCACCGAGCTTCAACTCGAGATAAACAGAATAAGGAAGAAGTTTACACTTTCTCCCAAATCTAGGAGGGCACGATCGATTCTAGTCTCCCTAATTACGCATGAAATGGTGGGGCAACCCGGGTCTTTGAATTTTGGGGCTAGCTCATTGGTTATAATTGTACTTGCTTGGACAGCCATGTACACCTTGGTGCACACATTATGTCTCCTTTTAACCGTACACAAGTCTTTGATAAACTTGGCAGCATACTTTGGCATGTGCTCAATGGCCTTGAGGATGGGATGTTCATGTTTACTTGATTGAAAAGCTCAAGGAATCCTTCTTCGGAGGCTTTTGCAGCCTTCTCCTTTAGCCTTTGTGGAAATGGGGCCGGTATGGGACAAATTGTGTCCTTTGCAACAATAGGCTCATCTCCCTCTTTGGGGATGTCATCGTCTATGTTAGCGGGACTGTGAAATAGAACGTCCTCCATAGCAATGGCTTTGCCTTTGGATTTAGTGTGAATGGGCAGCTTCGGTAAGGGTCTCACAACTTTATTATCACCCGTTTTGCCGCTCCTAAGGGTAGCAATACCCTTAGCATGCTCGGTGTGAGATGTGTTCGAGGTGGAGCTCTCATTGCCCATTTGGCCCTTGGGGTTAGTTTGAGGTTGCGCCGGTAGAAGTGGTCTCGTAACCCCTTGGGAGCTTTGAACCAATTGAGCAAGAGAGATTTTCATCTCTTGCATAGAATGTACCATTTGAGGGATGGACTGTTCAATTTGCGAAACTTTTTGAACAGTGGCAAATTATTCCTCATTATGCCTTCTCTGTGGAGGCAAATACGAAGCGGGAGGTCCCTCGGGCGGATGTTGCTGCGATTGATATGGGGGAGGTTGTTGTTGGAATTACGGGGATGAACACGGGCCTGGAAAGTTCGGATTTGGGGGAGTTTGCAAATTGTGGTCCTTCCAACTCATGAGAGGATGTGTCGTCCTCCAACTAGGATTGTAGGGAGGATTGTTGGGATCGAACGGATCATTAGAGTATGGCTTTCTATATGCCCTATAGAGTTAGCTTGCTCTTTCAACTGGCCCTTAATGCTAGGGAGTGAAGGACACTCTCTCGTTTGGTGGCCAATGTTGTCACAAATAACGCACAAGACTTCCTCCACAACGAAAACCTTTTGGATGACTTCCGTGGGTGGAGATTGTTGTGTGAGTTGCATCGCATCAATTCTATGACACAACTGATCGTATTTCATCTGGGTATCCTGATTTTCCTGCAAGATAAATAGACTATTGGTTAGCCCTCGAGGGTATGTGTTATCGCGAACAGTACGGTCATATGGGTTCGATGTATCCCATCCCCGAGATGCTTTTGAGACAAACTCGAAATGGGCTTCTACTTCCTCGCTACTCAAATCAACAAGACTACCCTGACACATGGTTTCGACTAACTGTTTAGTCAAAGGGTTTAGACCCCTGTGAAAAATGGAGATTAATCGCATTTGATCAAAATTGTGGTGCGAACAAGACCGCTTCAAAGATTTAAAACATTCCCAACACTTGTCAAATGTCTCATAATCGTATTTTTAAAAAAATTGTATTTGTTTTGTGAGTGCATTTGTCTTGTGTATGTGAAAGAATTCCTTCAAGAAGAGGTCTTATAATTGTTGCCAATTCCCAATAGAGTTGGGGGGAAGTGTGATCAACCAATCTTTTGCTTTGTCTTTAATGGAAAATGAAAACAGCTTAAGCCGCACAAGATCGGGTGTGCAATTTTAGTCAGAAAAAGTGTTGCACACCTCTTCAAAGTCTCTAATGTGCCGGTAAGGGTTTTCATTTTCCATTCCGTGGAAGGAAGGCAACAGATTGATCATGCCATTTCAGAAATGGAAGGCTCCGTGGTTAAACGGGAATGTAATACATCCAGGTACGGAGACGGTCTCTGGGCGGAGGTAATCTACAAATGACTGACGCACGGTAGCAGCACCCCGCGGGGGTGCATAATTATACTCCATAAGAGGATCAAAAGATCGCACCGAGGGGATGCACTAGGTTATGGTGATATGGATGAAAAATCAGTCTGGGATGGCACCATATTAAGCGAGTATCAATATTGAGATGATGCCCCAGAATAATTGAAGAGATTGTTTGAGCCTTCAGAAGAAAATAGTGGTTTGTATTCCCCGACGAACCCTTGTTTCGAATTGTTGCTCATTAGGACAGAAAACCTATCCTTCAAAACAACACCAGCTCAAATAATTAATTGCAAAAGGTTTATCGACAAAGAACTAAATCAATATAGTCGTTACTAATAATTCCCCGGCAACGGCGCCAAAAACTTGACTCTCTCGGAATATTGTAAAGCGCAAGTGCACGCTAATCGCGAGAGTAATAAAAAACCCGGTAAGACCGGAGTCGATTTCCGCAGGGAATTATATGAAGTACCGAGGATATTCTTCCAGTTAAAAATCAATAAACAAGAATAAAAGATAAAAGAAAATATGATTTAGGTTTTGAGTGTTGTAACGAACCAAAGCGAACCAAGATAAATGGAATGCTAAACAAAGTAGTAAGAGGAACAAGTGAGATTTATAAACAGGGTTATAAAAAGATTCTTTGACAAAAGGTTAAGGAGCATTCCCCCACCTCGGATGTGCACAAGTCAACGGGTTCTTCCGATTAAATCACAATCAAAAGAGAATAAGATATCGTTATCAACTATCATGAAGGATGTCAACTCAACAATATAAGATGAAGGTAAAGATATATTATCAGACAAATGCGTTCATGTTGGAGTTTAGTCTTAAAATACAACCCTTTCATGATAAGATAAGTTAAAATCCTATGAAACTCCAATATCAACCCACACACCCATTTATTGGATTTAATCATTGAACAAGTCAAGAAATGGAACCCCCAAGGTGGGTTTATGCTCCCAACCTAAGGAAATTAGCTACTCATAACACTAACCATATTAAAACACACCATTAAGTTAATAACAAGTGAAATAAGTATGGTAAAGGCAAGCATTCAATACATAACCACAATATTAATTGCATAAAATGATACCAATAGTCAACAAGATACAACTAAGATGGAACTTTACTTACAATAAGTGAAGTGGAAGACGAAAATGGCAAGGAAAAATGTCAAGCCCTAGGGGAGAGAGAGAAAAGCAACAAAACTATCTTCTATATTTTCCTTGCACAAAATTGTGATCGGATCTTCTATATTTTCCTTGCACAAAATTGTGATCGGATATGATCAAACAAACAAACCACTCACAATATATACTAAGTGGAAGAAAACCATAAACAAGAGTGGTAAAAAACTAAACCAAGAAAAGAGGTTTCGTAGAACTTGAAGTACCGGTCGACTGCAGGTCCTGGACCGGTCAATCGCATAATTAGAGAAAGCCCACTGTCTCAATTCGAAGGCAAAAGCTGAAACCTTGGTCGACCGCATATATGGGGCCGATCGACTGCGCCTGCAAAAATCTTGGGTCCTTTCTTCTTTTGCTACACACCAATGGGCCTCGGGAAAATGACCAAAACTTGGTCCTTGGGAACCGGATTGATGAACCGTCAGGGGCCGCGCGAATTTGACTCGGAGAACAATAACATCTGTGGAGTTCGGGCGCAAAGCTCGAATGTAGAAATGACAACATTACTCCCGAAGTTGCGTAAAACGTTAAACTTTCCCGGATAGCGTACACTTGCACCGTTTAGCACTCCAATCCCTACAAAAGCTCAAATAAACCTCGCAAAACATATATATATATATATATATATATATATATATATATATATATATATATATATATATATATATATATATATATATGGAAATAAAAGGTTATACAATAAAAGAGCTTAAATATGTGAAATAATGGCCACAAGTGTGCGTGCATGCATAAGTAACGGGCGTAAAATATACAATATTTGCGACTAATCATCATCTCTAAAAGTTCAATATCTCAACACCAACACTTTTCAGTGTAGTAGTGTGAATGTGTATGTGGCGTAGTGCTCTAAACTCATGCATGCAACTCACATACATTTAATAGCAGACAATATGAGTAAGAAATTAAAAACAGATCTCTCACGATGCAAGGGTTTCTAAAATCAGATTAGTCAAATAAGTCAGACTTTGGACCTTTCAAATAACCGTAGATCAAGAGGGAATCTTGATATAAAAACTAGCCAAGATCCTATACATTTTCTTTATTTGAAAATATTTACTCATTTCACAAAAGCGTGAAAGAATTATGAAAGTGAAATCCCCAATCAAGATCCCAAAACTAGATCTAAGTCTGACAGTTTGAGTAATTTGAAATCAGAAAGAGTTTTGTTGGTTTAGGGTTTGAAAACAACATTTATTTTGAAAACAACCAACAAAAATTAGATTTATCGAAATAAGAAATCAGATCTAGCAAATAACTAAGTGATCTGTATCACATAAATCAAATCTCAAATTTCTATGCAAAGAAATAGAGACTTAATCAACGTGATTAAGTTGACAAAGAGATATAAGACAGTAGAGGAAGAAACTTCACAAACCACGAACTAAAAACACTCAGAAAAATATTTTCTGGTTTTGATTTGGTTGAAGTTTGAGTTAGGGTTTGTAAAAACTTTTCGAACTCTGTCTCTCTCTTCTCTCTCTTTTCTCTCAGAGGTAAAAATGAACAAAAAAGTTACAAAATTGAAGACGAAGTCTCCTTATATAGTGAGAGAAGAAGGATCTGGAGCATCGATGGAAAATGAATGATCAGGATTAATTCAATGTAAATCTAATGGCTACTAAGCCACCGCATTTAAAACGGATTTAATTGGTTCAAAATCAAAACACGCTGATTAACATAAACCAAACGCAGATCGTTGATTAAAAATGATCCAAGGGTGCACAGTGAGTCTTAAGAGTGTGAGAGGAAGAAAACACATATCTGGACGTTATATAAGCAACACGTTTAAGGATGAGATGTATTGTAAAACGCGTGTTTTTGAAGAGTTAAAAATACAAATTGTACCCACAATATTCTCAAGCACTTTCGATTTCTACCCAACCAGATTTTATGCCTTGAAAACAAATTATAAATCAGCCCCAAAGGTTTTTATGCCATTATTTTAATTTCTAAAAATCATTTTAAAATCTTAGAAATTATTTAAAAATTCCCAAAAAATATTAGAAAATTAATTTCAAGGGATTTAACTCACACACAACCAAATATAGCATGATATAATGTATGTATGCAATCCTATTGTGTTGTGTTGGTGAGCTACCTTTTAAGAACTTATAGAGGCATCAAGTAGAGTCTGAGGTTCTTTGGTAACTATGGATGGGACTCAAATTTTTTCACAATTTCCAAACTAGATGACCACCTATATAGTATAGACTTAAGTAAGTCAAGGATATAAGGTGCTTCACTCGGGCATATAGAACAATACCTAAAAGGACGACTAAGGAAACGCCCTTCGCATTAGCTTACAAAATTGAAGCAATAATCTCACTAAAAAAGTTTTGCCTATAAGAACAATTTTTCTAATATTGTTCATAGCATAGTTTTAGACTAGTTTGGCGTATCCCGTTACAAATTGTCACGCACCGTCACGAAGAACCAAACTCGATCATATCCAAGTTTGAAGACTTCCCGACATCCCATAAAGGTATAAAATAATTTAGAGTTTAATTAATTTACCGACTTATGTTTGAGATGTTTTATTTTTATTAAAAGACAAACAAGGTTTTTTATTTCAAAAAAGAAAAATATTTTTAATTTTAAATCTCGTTCAAACGAGATGGCATGTCGTTAGAAAGTCTTTCTTTATATTTTTTAGACGAGAGCTTACTGTCTAAGATTTTTGATCTCGTTAGAAGCAAAGTTGATTTCGTTCGAATGACAACAACATGTCATTCGAACGATTCGATATTCTCATTCGAACGATTCGTCGACTTAAAATTTGTTTAAATACCTGTTTCATGATCAGAATGTTTGAGACTTTTGCCAAATTCGTTTCTACAAAACTTTTGCGAAAGTTCTTCACTTTTTGTGTTGCAAAAACACTGTTTAATTCACAAACAAACATCATAAATATTTAGTTTTGTGAATTCATTTAAACCCTAGAAAGTTTTGTATACTTTCATACACCTTGGTGGAGAAGGCATATCCATAGCTGACTTGTGATACCTGCAGGGACTCACTGCTCAAAGACTGAGGCTGAAGGAGGACTGCGGTCTCGTGATTCATATGAGGATCATAATTGTGGATGAAGGTCACTTGCGAGAGATTCGTCTACTGTATATTCCTTTATAAAGTTTGTAATTTGCGATTTTTATATTTTATGAAGTGAATAAAAGGTTTTTACCTCAGTTTTTTCCAGAAACTTTGTCTTTGTTGCATGCTTGGTATGATTTATCTGTTTTATCATATATATGTATGCTTAGGATAAAACTGATTGCGCACTCTCAAATTGGAATCTTTGTTAAGCATATTTATTTCTGCATTCTCGTAGTGGTATAAGTGCAACCCACTTTTCTCAAATTGGTATCAGAGCATTTTTATCGCATTTTCAAATTAGTATCAGAGCAGGTTTCACCAAGTTATCGTGTGATCCTGATTTTTTAAAAGAGTTTTTCCTGCTGATACCTCTTCAAAATTGGTATAACAGTAGGTTGTAATAAGTTATTGTGTTAGATCTTTGTTTAGTGCTTTTTTGGATAGTTTAATTTTTCTCTCGATGGATTCCCATAGTTTTGACGACTTAAATTGTTGGAATTTAAAGTTTGCCAAAAGAATTGAAATTCTTCAAAAAGAAAATTCTCATTTTAATTCCGCTATAGATCTTTTACAAACTGGTCAAAGTCAAAGAGATTTCTTTCGTGAGAAACTTGTTGCCTTGGACCATGATTTTAAGAATTTTTCAAGAAAGAGAGTAATGACAGATTCCTAATTTTAGAGAATAAATTAAAGGACTTGAAAAATTCTAGGATTAATGTTTGTGCCATTGAGGCTAGTGTTTTGATTAATGATTTTTAGGCATGTGAAAAGACTTTTAGGGATAATTTTTCTTTCATTGAGGGGGAGCGAGATAACCTTTTAGGAATGATTGAAAATATGAAGAAGGAGTTCCTAAAATTCAAAGAGTTAAATTCTTTGCTTGAGTTTAAAATTTTGAAGTTAAAAGATGATTTAAAAGACTCGAGCAGTTTTAGTAGTGATGGTACTGGCTCACGTGTTTCTAGTACTTCCAATATTAAAGACAAGACCAACGTTTATTTTAGAGGGTCAACCGCATCCAAGGCAGTTAGAAAATGTCAACCCATAGGTAACATTCCTCACGTTTACCCATGTTCACATTGTGGTAGGAAAGGTCACCTTAGGTATTTTTGTTATGATCTTGGAAGAGGTCCTAGAAAGTTGAAGTCTAGTGTTCCCTTGGTTCCCGAATCCTGATGTGTTAAGTATACATATCTTTGGGTTAGAAAATCACTTTTAGAGGCACTAGATGTTAGGCTAGTTGATTCCCACATGCTTGTACATGATTCTTCTCTTGCTATATCTTATAGGTGTTTGCTTGCATGATTTTGTTTGTCATACTCTAGATGTGATTCATGATATATGTTTGCTAGTGTTATGACGTGTGTATCTTTTTTATTCTATTTTTATTTTATTGAGTCATATTTGAAAAATACAAAAAAACTTTATTTTGCTAAAATTTTTGAAAAAAATATAAAAAGATTTTATTTTGATAAGAATTTTGAAAAATACAAAAATATTTTCGATTTTTGTGTATTTTAGTTTTACACATTGGGTATTACATATTGGTGTGTTTGAATCCAATTCACTCCGCAACTTCCATATGGCTAGGACATTTGGTTATGACTTCAGATACTTAGATTGATCTTAACCATGTTTATGGAGTTGTTTCGAACTTGATTTGCTTTACGTATTTGACTTTGTATATGCCTTCGCACACACATGCATGAGATTTTTGAATGTTTAATTCACTATGTATATTTGATCTTGGTGAGATGTTCTCCCATAAATGTTTTTCATATACATGTTTATGTGAATATGGGGGATTTTTGCATGTAAGAACTATTGCATGTGAGAGATTTTATTTAGTAATTAAAAAACATGAGTGTACACGGAAAAGGGCTGAGGAAGACATGTTGACTTTGTGTGAAAGCCACCGTTTAAAAGAGACCAAGAAAAAATCAAGGCAATAAAAAGAGAAAAATTTGCCAAAAATAGGCCAACATAGTTTAGTTTGATTGATCATTCAAAAGAAATCACTTCAGAAGAAAAATAAAATCAAAGAATAGAAAAATATGAGGTTATGTTTATCTTTTGATAGATTAGTTGAAGATCAACGGGTTTGCACAATGAATCCTAGTTATGCTTATTTTGTCATAACACTATTGATTTATAGAATCATCTATATTCTAGGCTTGTGTGCATTGTGCTTGTTTTGTTCATTAAGTTCAACTTTATTTGTCACTTGAGTCTAAAGCTTAGTTTGATAAAGTTTTACGATAAATTAGAACTTCTTGAACATAATTGAGTGTTTGGGTTATAATTCATTTGTATCTAGTGCATACCCATTCGTTCTATCCCACACATTTAGACACATCGATACTATCCTAATGTGTAAAGCTTATATGTTTGTGTCATGTACCGCAGTCATTTATACCTATATGTGTCTGTCAGATTTTCTTTGATATATTTTGCATATATTATATACAGTCTTATATGTTGTATTTATGATTTTTTTAAAATTGAATTTTTTAAAAAATAGTTGGTTGAGTTTGCCTTTTATATTATCATTACACATGCTTTATTTATATATTTTTGTGATGATATCTTATCTTCTACGTGATGCTTTGATTTCATGATTATATTTTCACATCTTTGTCTATTTCGGATAAAAACAAAGGGGGAGAGCAAATTAAAAATTAAAGTTTTGATGAGTTTTATTTATGGGAGATAATTTATTTATAAGTTTTACTTTGTTTCAAACTCGAAGCGTCATGAGGTATATGCTTTTATTTCATGTGTGTAGGTTTCCCTTTCACAATATTCAAGACACACGGATAAAGATAAAGTTTGCCAAAAGGTAAGACGAATAAGTTCGAAGACAAAAAGACTTATACCATTCCGTTATAGGGGTTAGGAAGGGTGTTAGAATTTTTGTCATAGGAGATTTTTTATATTAATTTGGTGTTCGGAATAGCCACTGGGAGAGATTTGTAAGAATAATTTTTATAATATTGTTCATAGCATAGTTTTAGACTATTTTAGCGTATCCCGTTACTAATCGTTATGTATCGTCACGAAAAACCAAACACGAGCATCTCCAAGGTTAAAGATATCCCGATATCCCGATATCCCATAAAGGTGTAAAACAGTTTGAAGTTTAAATTAATTTACAGAATTATGTTTAGGACGTTTTAATTTTATCAAAACATGAACATGATTTTTCATTTTGTAAAAAAAGAAATATATTTTTAATTTTAAATCTTGTTCAAACAAGATTGACCTCTCGTTTTAACGAGATGGAATGTTGTTAAAAGGTTGTTCTTTATGTTTTTTAAACGAGAGCTGACTGCCTAAGTTTTTTTTATCTCATTAGAAGCGAAGTTGATTTCGTTCGGACGAAATCAACATGTCATTAGAACGATCCAATATTCTCGTTCGAATGAAGCACCGGCTTAAAATTTGTTTAAATACCTATTTCATGATCATAACATTTAAGACTTTTGCTAGATTCATTTCTGCATAAATTTTGCAAAAGTTTTTCATTTTTTGTATTGCAAAAACACTGTTTAATCTACAAACAAACATCCTGAATATTTAGTTTTGTGAATTCGTTTAAACCCTAGAAAGTTTTGTATTTCATACGCCTTTGTGGAGAAGGCATCCCCATGGCTGACTTGTGATACCTGAGGAGACTCATTACTGAAGACAGAGGCTGAGGCTAAAGGAGGACTGCGGCCTTTTGATTCTTGCGAGGATCATAGTTGTGGATGAATGTCACTTGCTGGAGATTAATCTACTGTAGATTCCTTTATAAAGTTTGTAAGTTGGGATTTGTAAATTTTATAAGGTGAATAAATGGTTTTCCCCTTAGGGTTGTTTTATGCTTGGTTTGATTTATTTGTTTTATCACATAGATGCATGTTTTGGATAAAAAGATAAAATTGATTGCACACTCTCAAACTAGAATCTTTGTTGAGAATATTTGTTTCCGCATTCTCAAAATGGTATAAGTCCCGCCCATTTTTCTCAAATTAATATCAGAGCATTTTTATCGCGTTTTCATTGCCGACCATGAAGATAACCATTGCCGATTAAAGCACGAACGATGAAATCATAAGGACTGAGCTTGACATGGCCACGGAAAGAGGGGAGAAAGCCTTAATCAAATACAACAGAGGCATAAATTCGAGGAAGTTACATTCCAGACATTAAGTCCTCAGGAAGGTTACAGGCAGCGCGAGGAAGCCATCAGATGGAAAGCTAGGTCCTAACTGGGAAGAACCCTTCAAAGTCACTAGAGATGACCTCCAGGGAGCCTACCATTTGGAAATAACTGGGGGCACGAAGATTCATAGGGCCTGGAATGTGACCAATCTTATGACATTTTATTTCCAAATCCTTTAGCTTTTTTCAAGTGTTAAGTTTTCGTTTCTTAGATAATTTAAAGTTGAATTAATACAATTAGATTTCTTATTATTCTAAATGGCATTCCAACTTTGTTAATTATAATTTATCATTATGGCAAAGCTATTATCATTAATTTTTTCAAATTTATCTGATAAAATTTTGATAGTCAATTTAAACATGAAACATGAGAAGATCAATAATTACACCTAATCAAATCTTAAGGTCATATATTTGGGTCAAGTCTTAAATATGTGGAAGAAACCAAAAGGTTTATATCATCAAACTTTGATATGACTTATCTAGGAGAAGTTGATATGATTGTAAGAATAAAAGTAATGAGAAAAGATAATCAAATATCAGTGTCTTAATCTCACTATATATAAAAGTACTTAAGAGATATGATCATATTGAACTTAAACTATCATCCACCCCAATTTTCCTAGTAACATATTAATAAAAAAGTATTGAGAATACTATGGATCAACCTAAATATGTCTGTATTATTGTAATTCTTACGTATGCCAAGCTTTGAAATATACCAGATATTGCCCACACAGTAAGCATGCTATGTAGATTTATAAGTAATCCAAATAAGGCGCATTGAAGTGAAGTTTCTAAAGCGCTTAGATTTCTAGAGAGCACTATGGAATATGACTTATATTGTGTTTGGTATCCATATGTATTAGAAGTATATATTGATTCCATTTGGATTTGATGGGATTGATATTATAAAAAACTTTGTTGCCCTATGATCTTTGATTGTTTGAAATGAAAACATATTTATGCGTGTATATAAAAATGCATAACTTATTTCTTAATTTTTTTTGTAGGTGTTCTAATATGAATATATGTGTGTTTTGTGTGTGAGTGTTGTCCCCCTTCTCACTTGGTTTAGAAGCTAAGTAATTAAAATATGAATCTGGGTTATGAAACTCCACTTGGACGGTGAACTTAATTTATGTATATGATGACTCTATTTCATTTGTAAATTAAAGAGGACTCAATTTTATGAAGACAATGATGGTATATGAAAAATGTTAATCTCTTGTATTCATTTTTAAATTGTGAATCTCTTTTGTTTATTCCTTGTATATTGTTTTATCTATTTTATCCTATAATTCCATGATGTGCATATGATTTATTTTTGCTTTTCACATGTATTTTTTTTCTTAAAATTCGTTTAGGATGTCATCTATGTTAAAAAGATAGGATAAAGTAAAACAACTTTGGGATCGATGAATATAGGGATATGGTGTTCATGTTTCTATAGTATGTATCCAAAAATGTACCCCGAAAATAAACATTTATGTCTTCGTAGGCATTATCGAAATGGGACCGAAAACAATTGACGTGGGTGATATAGTTTTCCATTTGATGAATCAAGGCATGGATAAAGACGATACCAAATGTCATTTATACGAGGAGACTATGCTTGTATATAGACTCCATTAACCACCACAACCCGTAGAGCACATTTTCAAATCAGATTTACCCAATTTGGATGTCCTTGTGAATGATGTTTGTGAGAATTTCATCAAGGAATCCAACACTTCGACTATCAATTCCGAGGTTTCGAATTATCCAACTACTCAACTCAACTCAACAAAGCCTTTTTCCAATTATTTGGGGTCGGCTACATGAATCCTATTTTTCCATTCTATTCTGTTCATTTCATTATCTTCGGTTAAATCATATGATCCAAAAACCAATAAAGAAAAAAGTATGAACCTATATTGTTTGTCAATTGATAAAATACCGCAAGTGCACGGGCTATTATAGAATAGCGAGTGTAAGTACGGGTCGAACCCATCGAGATTTGTCAATTTTAGGATATGAACTGTTTAATTAAATTAGAACTGAAATTTTGATCTTTTGTGATTAGACTAAACCCAACTCACCATAATTCCTATTAAGTTCAATTGACTGAATATATAATATATATTTTCAAGATATATATAAATCATTCCCAGAAACATGATTCTTATTTCAAAATGAACCTCCCACTCCTTTAATAAAAAATAATGCCACTCATGTTTTTAAGAATAAAATCCCCAAAATAATAACTTAGAATCAAAATCCAAGTCCACAAATGGTTGGATATTTACACTAGGAGGAGCTATTATTTATTGGGGATCTAATAAACAAATGTGTGTGTCTGATTCAACTTTATAATAAGATTGAGAACCCTAATAGATAGATGTAAGGAAGATGAATGACTCAGAAACTAATTGTTTGATGTTCCTTTATAAAAAATCCTTCACATGTTATTATGATCAATTATAATAGTCAAGTTCAAATATAAAATTTTTCGAGCAAAACATATAATGGGAAATCTAGACGCATCAGTCTAAAACATCAAATTTTAAGGCAATTACTCACGGAATGAGTAATTACACTCGACTATGTCAAAATGAACAAGAATTTAACAGATTATGTGCCTAAAGGTATCATTAGAGAGATTATTTATATCAACTTAAAAGGAATGAGACCGAGGTCTGTAAAAAAATCAACTATCCTTCACATTATCAAAATTCATATATTTAAAATATACACAGAGTTCAGTGCAGTACTAACAAGTTAAATGATAATAACGAAACACTAAGAACTTAAATATGAAGGTCCATCCCTTGGTGCCTATTGCTCATTTCTTTATGACGAAGGATGAAAGTTCTTCTTATGTACGAGTGTTGAAAGTGTGTCGCTATCTATGGAAACCAAGACCAATCCTAAAGCATTCATGAAATTAGGATAAACAAAGGACCATAATGTGTGTGCTAACTAATCACTCTTCAATAAAACGATCACTATGTGTGATAGTTCCAAATGATCTCCAAGGCTCCTTTGTTCAAGATACATTCACCATAACACCTTAATGAAGCTTTGAATTAGTCACACTAAATGGAATTTCAAGTACGAAAGATACTTCTCATTTATGAACAAGATTTAAACGATAATGCCAAATAATTTTGTTATTTTCCTTGTACTCTTATATCGTTCATCTCCCGTGATAAAATTTATGCTTTATTTATGTGTATTTTGAAAATAGTGGGGGATTGTTGGAAATTTTCTAAATATTCATTTTGTGTAAATGTTTTTAATTTTGGGATTATTGTAGAAAGATAACGTAAAGAAATGAATGTGGTTTCTAAAGTCCCACATAAAAACTTTAGACAAAAATGAAAGGGGTATATAAAAAAGTCAAAGTAGACAATTTGTCTTGTAGTGAAAGAGGTTATTATTTCGACATGAAGTGCGTTCACGCGATGTGCGGAAGGGTGATTGCACGACTTAAGTTGCATTAGGTGCTTTCATGTCACACTCATCACTTATCATCATCGATCAAAGTGTGAAAAAATAAAGTTAACAGTATCGACGATTGTGGTGGAGAGATTTGATCAAAGGCTGTTATAATCCAACATAGTAGATTTGAAATGATGGATCAACTCGTGATGATTCTAAAAGGGTGCATCCATTTTCTAACGATGAGACGCCGAATATGGACCTCATAATAAAAAAAATCCAAACATATATGATCCAATTACTATTGAATTACACTAGTGCTAAGTTGCGACTGTTCATGAATAGTCACTAAAAATGACTATAAAAAATTTAGATCTCTGTTTTTACACCAAAATATTTTCTTCTCCTCTCCATTTCTATTTATGTTATATCCTTTGGCATTATCAATCTTATATTTTAGATTGTTCTTGGTTTGATCAAATCATACGTAGTTTTCATATAACAAGTAACATCATTGCATTGTAACCTAAAGAAAAATTTCTAAAAAATCCTCATTGTGTACTTGGACTTTATCTACCAAAAGGGGAAAAATGCCTAATAAACAACATTCCTAGAATGTGTCTTGCAGTAATTTAGTTTCAATTTTATTTTGTTTACCTTTCATTATTTTCCTACAGTTTTACCTGAAATACAATATATCGAAAACGAATATTGAACTGCCAAAAAAGAGGGAATACAAAGGCATCAAATATTCAACTGCCAAGAAAATGAAACACATTTATCATCTATGATACAAGTTGCCCGACCAAAGGCATCAAGTTAGAAATCAAATTTAAAATAATTTCAAAATTGAAATAAGACACTGAACCAACTTGCATGGAGCTTTTGTACCCAATATTCATGTCACAAATAACAAACCACGTCATGTAGCAAGGCATATAGAAAACACAATATATGATAAGATAAATTAAGTGATATAAATGCATAAATGTAGGAATATGTCTCAACCTATCTAGCACATTATTCAATACAAGAAAAACATCGACTTTAACACATAGAATGTGCAAAAAGAATCAATTACATATACTACTAAGTCTTAATCATACAATGCCTCACATCATCTTAATTTTTTGATATCCGAATTTCTTCCCCTCTTTTCAAGGAGAAGACAAACTAAATAAAGATCAAAACAAGTAAGGCGTGATAAAAAAAGGGTCAAATTAGGAATAATCCATGGGATTGAATCAAAATAGACAAATATGATATAAAGTAAATGAAACAACGAAATGTCAATTGACTCATCTCAACACAATTGGTTTTACGCAGAGATATAAGCATATATAGGCAATAAGGGAAAAAGTTTTATATCACGCGTGATAAAGAAAAGTATAAGGAAATTTTTTTCTTAGATTTTCAAATATTTGAGTTAATGAAAAAATGTTCATAATCGAGAAAAGATTGTCCAAAAAAGATAATAATATGATGAAATGATTAGCCAAGAATATAAAATCATATATTGTTTGTGAAAAAATAACACATAAAACCACGATAAAATTCAATTAAGATAATGAATCATAAAACAAAGAATTTAAACTTTGGACTCAAGTGAAGTCTCCAACACTCTTTTATAAGCATTTTTAACTAAATATTTTTTCCCTCAATAAGAGAATTTGTTTTAAAACTTTTGATCTCATATCCTTGCTATTAACTAATTTTGGATAGACTAAAATCTTTGATACATCACCCTTGTTAATAAAATCTTTTTTCATATAACGAATATCTATTGAATTGTTGTAGATAGCTCTTTCCATAAATGATAGCTATCATACTATCCAAAGTATTAACCTATTATCTATCCTATCATTTTTTATAATATAACATATATGTTTTCTGACCTTTTTCCAAATCATTAAGTAAAATATCTCATCTACACATTTTCAAGGAGCTTTAGATACTTTTTCACAAGTCTAAAAAATCTTAAATAACTTTGTAGAAGACCATAATTTTTTATTATTCCTTATAAAGTGGAAACTATTTAATGCGTAAAGTAGTGTAAAGGGTGACAAGATATGAGCATATGTTCTCAACACAATTTTCTCATAGTTTATATGACTTAAAATAAAATATAATACATATTAATTTTTAAATTCACATTCTCAATCAAAAGGAAAATGGTCAAAATAAGTCGTTTGATATACATAGAGTTCTCATGGAGTATATCATCTATAAAGTCATATCCATTATTATATTAAATATATATTTTTGGTATTTTTCAATGCAATATATATATATATATATAAAGAAATGAAAAGAACAAGTCATAGGATATAGCAAGTATGAAATAAAGCTCAAAATCCCAAACATATTCTTATGAGCTCAATTAATCACACAAGTCCTAATGATGATCTAAGAATTAAATCTAGAACAATAAATAAGCTAAGTAAAATTATTGTGTAATTGATTCTCGCTTGGTACAAAATTCAATGACACCACCTTATATTCCACAAGAGCATGAATAAAATGATGTCTTATGCCAATGTGTTTCGTATGTGAACGTTGAATGGGATTCTTGGATATATATATATATATATATATATAAAGAGAGAGAGAGAGAGAGAGAGAGAGAGAGAGAGAGAGAGAGAATGGCTCAGGTTTGCGATCTTAAAATGCTGCTTACAAAATGACTTAAAATGTTGTCGTTTGGATACCCACTTTTAGTTAAACAAACAAAAAACAAAAGCCTACCCATTCTCATCAAAACACAATGCAAAACAAAACACAAGCTTTGTTGTTAATACCAAAAACCACTAGCTAAGCCCTAGTAAGTATTTTTGCATTTTTTTTAAACACAGCTAAGCCCTAGTTTTTTACGTTTTTTTTCTCATTGTAGTTGAAAAATCAATCTAATCGAAAAGCCCTAGTTTTTTGCATTTTTTATTTTGAGATGTTGTTGTTGCATTCTATTATGTATACTTAATTTTTTTTAACTTTATTTCAAAAAAATGGATGATTCAAGTGTGGGATTGAACAAAGATTTAGGGGTTGGTGATGTTATGCAATTTGAAATTGAGCAAAATATGATGTGGAAAATGTGAATGTGCAAACTGAGAGTGAAGCAGAGGAACATTTAGTGGATTCAAATGTTAATGAATTTGATAATGTTTTCAACCATCAAGTAGCAATGGAAATTACTCCAAAAAATGGGCAAGAGTTCCAAACACTTGATGATGCTTCGATTTTTTATAATCGATATGCCAAAGAAGCTGGATTTAGCGTTAGAAATCCGTCTGTTAAGAGGAGACGAGTAACAAATCATATCATTAGAAAGGAGTATGTATGTTTCAAATAAGGAAAGGCTACCCTCCTAGTAGATGAAGATACATCTAGACGTCGAGGTTCCATTAGGGAGGATTGTAAGGCAAAGCTTGCAGTTCTAAGGTCTTCAAATTTGACATATGTGGTTAGTTTATTTTTGGAGGGCCATAGTCACCCATTACCCACCCCACGAAAGACACGTTTTTTGCGATCTTACGATAATGTTTTCAATGCACAAAAGTGCTTAACTGAACAACTAGGTATGATTAATAGTCGCCCGAATCAACAATTCAATTTGTTTGGAGTACAAGCGGGAGGGTTTAAGAACATTGGCTTCACTCAAAAAGATTTGTACAAACAATCAAGGAATAGACATAATGAACAAAGGAACACGATGGTGAGATGTTGTACGGATTCTTAAAATTAGAACGAGGAAAGAATACGGCTTTTGTTTTTAAAATTGCAACGAACGAGGAACAAAGTATTAAGCATTATTTTTGGGCTGATGCAACTTCTAGACGAGCTTATAATTATTATGGTGATGTCATTATATCTGATACCACATACAACACTAATAGGTATGGGTTGATTTTTGCACCAATTATGGGAGTTAACAATCACGACCAGACAATTTTATTTGGTTATACATTCTTGGGTGACTATACCTTTGAATCCTTTGTTTGGCGTTGAAATCATTTTTTAGAAGCCATGCCAGGCAACACACCAAAGATGATAATCACTGATCAAGATCCGATAATGACAAAATATATATCAGAAACTCTCCCACACATCTATCATAGGTATTGTAGTTGGCACATTTTGATGAAATTTCCTAAGAAGATTAATTCAGTGAAATTTTGTGCTTATCGTGGGTAATTTTCGGATTGCACATGGAACTCAGAGACAAAGGAAGAGTTTGAATCCAAGTGGCTTGATCTTCTTGATATGAGCGGATTAAATGACAACAAATGACTTAATTCCATTTATGAAATTTGTTCAAAATGGGTCCCGTCATACGTGAATCATGTTTTTGCTGCCAATATATCCACTAGTCAACGAGCGAAAAGTGCCCATTCAATTTTTAAAAAATATGTTTCCAAAAAAAATTCATTTGTTGATTTTATGATTTAGTTTGGTAGGGGGTAATGTGGCAACGTCATGAAGAGTCGCTTGTCGATCATAAAGATATGACAGAGAAGCCAAAACTTAAACTCTTGCACTATGTTTTGGTGCTTATGGTTTACATTTATACTCATGAAATATTTTATAAATTTCAGGATGAGTTGTGGGAAATATTGAATTACAAGTTTGAAGTTGTAAATGAGGAGGAAAATCAAATCGTGTATAAAATTCGAAGAATAGAAAAGGTGCGAGAAATTGTTTATAATAAGTGTTTGAATTTCACCTCATATTTTTGTAAGATGTTTGAAAGATAGGGTATCCCATGTAGACATGTGTTAGCTTATTTGCAAAAGTTTCATGAATTTGACAAATTACCACGTCAATACATCTTGAGTATATGGACTAGGGGAGCTAAATCTTCAATTGTTACCGATTCAAGTGGAATTGAGATAACAGATGAAAAATCATACTTTCTTCAATGGAGTCGGCTTATCCAAAGGTCTTTAGATGTGATTGATAAAGCCCTCATTACTCTGGAAGCAAAAGAAATTTATAATAATGCTTTGGATAGGGAACTTGAGAAATCAATTTAGTCATTGGTTGTGGTCTAGAGGTACGATCAATAGTGGGACCGTCTAATCCGATGTTGGGTGGTATAAGTGGTGTTTCGGTTAACATGAGTTATAATAACGAACACATATATAATTAAGCGCAATAAGTGAGCGCCAAAGGACGTGGTAAGCGGCTTAAAGGAGGAAAAGAGAAATCCATGGGAAGAGACAAAAAGTCTAAAGAGAGACGTTGTAACGGCTGTGGATTAGTGGGTCAGATGCACGATAAAAGAAATTTTTCACTTCTATTAATAGGTAAGATTTCATCAACTTATATGGCCTTTACTTATTTTATAAAAATGCCATAAAACTTACAGATTTTTTTTATGTTTTTAATAGGTTTGTGGATCCAACTCAAGATGCAAGTTTGTATAGTAATGGTTCCTCATCCAGGGAATACTCAAACTAATTCAGAAATTCAACAAGTTTGGGAACCATTTCAGAAATTCAGTAAGTTTGTGGACTAATTTAGAAATTCAATAACTTTTTTTTTTTGCCTTTTTTGGTTTGTAATGCAACTTTCTTTGGATTGTAATGCAATTCAGCAACTTTTTGTGGTTTATAATCTTGAATTCAACAACTTTGCAATGAAATTTAGCACCTTTCGGTTTTAAGCAGTTTGCAATTCAACACTTTTTAGTATTCAGTGCTTCATGTTTTAAACAGTACAAATGTATGTAGTGCTTCATGTTAATAGACCAAACAAGAATTTCATTCATTACATCCATTGTACACAACAATAAGTACATTAATTCGATCTCAAAGTAAACCAATTTTCATTACCATTAAAAAAGGAACAAGTACATTCATCACATCCATTGTATACAAAGCATGACAACAACAAATACGAACATTGTCAATATAATCGCTTTTGCATGTCACATTTCTCATTGAGTTTTGCAAATTCCTTCTCTAATTTTTTACATTTCTCATTCACTTTTACATTCATTTCCTTCTCATTGGTAATCATTTGCTTCAATTCCTCAATTTTCATTGACAACTCGTTGTATCCGTCATCCGTTGGCTTGGGAATATAAACCCACTGAAAAAATTCGCAAGAACCAATTTTATAATTAGTGCACCCCAAAAATCTTGTTCTCGGATTGGAAATTTTCTTTGATGTGCGCAATAAGGCGGAATGTCCACAATAACATGACACGTGTGAACTAATTGAGCCACTTGATGCCATTATCTATTTAAAAAATGAGTTGCACATAAATGAGTCTGCATTCTCTAAAATAAATTTGATTTGTTTAAAAAATCAGTTTGTAGAAATCGGTTAAAAGAAAATGAGCTTCCATTTGAATTATCCAAATGGTGTTATGCTTCAAGAGATGCCCCATAATAGCAAAAAAATATAAACAGCAAAAAAACTAGGGCTAAACGATGCAAGATGAAAAAAAATAAGAAAAGACTTTAATTAAAGTTGATAATATGCAAGATATGGGTTAATGAAACAAAACCTCCAAAGATGCAAGAATTATATCCTGTCAATTTGGATTAACGATTTGTCGTTTGGGGCTTTTGTTCTTGATGCACTAATAATGTTCATTGTGTTTTAATGAGAATGGGTGGGCTTACTTTTGTTTAATTAAAGTGGGTATCCAAACGATAGTATTTAAGACCGCATATGTGGTCCTCACCTAAGCCATTATCTCTCTCTCTCTCTCTCTCTCTCTCTATATATATATATATATATATATATATATATATATATATATATATAGTTATAGTTATGAAATCTTGATTAATACGATAATCACTCGACATTTTCTTCATCCAAAGCATTTAAGTGCAATAACTATTCCTCGCAATGTACTTCACTTTAGTGGTTAATAAAGACACAATTTTTCTTTTTAGAGTGCCAAGAAACCAAATATATTCTTAAGTGGAAACTTATAGTGGAAGTATTCTTTTATAACTTCCACATTTTCCAATCAATTAACATTCAAATAAATCGAAATATAAGTATTTATATTCCTATAGTATCAAATACTCACGTATTTGATGATACATTTTACCACATGTAAATTGGAATGATTGGGGCAATATTGGTAGTGATTACAAAAACCAGTTTCAAAAGAGAAGTCAATATAACTAGAAGTAAGGTATAATAAAACACCCATCATGCTTTAGTACAAAGTCTCGTCAATATCTTTTCCATTAGAATCGTTACCAAGGGAGTTTGGGAATTCTTAGTTTATTCAAGGTTAACCTATTTACCGAGTATTTTGTCCATCCATTTGTCTTACTTATACCTAGAATGAAGTTTACTTTCCCAACTATGCTCATCTTAAACCCCTTTTTCATTAACAAGGATTTTTTTTAGCATGTTGTTCATTAGTGGACACAAACAAATGTAATTAATGTAGACTTAGTATATCACTATGCCCTTACCACAAGACTTAAAAAAGATATCTTCCATAATTACTTGGTTGAAACCTTTTTTCATAATATATATGCGATGAGACTCTTATACCAAGCTCTCAAGGCTTAACGACTGCCACAAAAATCTTTTTCGAGGTGATAAACATGTGGTGGGAATTTCGGTCCTCAAAGGACCCTGGTTGCGCCACATAGACTTACTCTTGGAGGTTTCCATTCAAGAAGGGACTTTTTACATCTATTTTATGAATCTTGAAGTCTAAGGCACATGCCATTTCCAAGAGTAAACAGGTGGACTCTAGCCTAACTACTGGGGAAAACACTCATAAAATTATACGCCCTCAATTTTTGTGTTGCCTAGAGCCACTAGCCCAGCCTTGTTCTGAAGAACGAATAAATCTTCACTAAACTTATTCTGAATATTCACTTGGTACCAATGACATGAATGTCATTTGACTTAGGAATTATATTCCAAACCTCTTGTTTGATGATTTGGTCAGAAGCTACTTCCATCGCATTGACACAATCTTCATCCAACAAATCTTATTTCACATTTTAAGTTCAATGCTCAATGTATAACAAATATATTTCACCTTAACTTGGCATTGAGAACATGATCTTACTCTCGTATTAGTATTCTTATATATTTTCCTCTCATCATGGTCCTTTTAAACCAATAAATGCATCTCAACCACATTTTCAAGTATTTGGAGTGGTGTGGTCACCTCTCCACTCACTTACTGTTCTTTTTCCATTTCCTTTTAAGAAAAAGGAAACACAAAAAATTATTTTCACAGTCCTCCTCGTTAAACACAAAGGAATCATCATCATCATCATCAATAACATTATTGATGGACTCCATTATTTTTAGACACACATTGGTACACGTGTTTGGCTAAGATTTTAGTGAATTAAACAAGGAGTAACCCTTCATCACTTCTCGAGTTGAGTTAGTAATATGTTCTTTATCCTTGAGAATGTGGAATTCTCCCAAAGATTCCAAGGTTCTTAAGTGTGGGGTTCCTACCTTCCAAATATTGTAGAGGGTTTGATTTGTACCATACCTCCTATAAACTCATTTCACAATGTGACATGCTGTGTTGATCTCTTCCGCCTAAAATCTCTTAGGCACACCTTTGCCTGATAGCATAGAACCAAACATCTCTTGGATAGTCCAATTATTCCGCTCAACAATCCCATTTTTTTTTATTATTTTGGGGGATTAAAAATTATGGTATATCCCCACTTCATCACATCATTTGGGAATCTAGGTTCCTTCAAACTCTTTCCCGTGGTCAATTCAAACGCTATCTCATTTTGGGGGTTTTGGTACAAAGGGATGAAAAAGTTCTTATTGTCAGACTTGTGACATAAAATCCTATGAAAATGAATCTAGAAAAATTGTGTGTAATCACCAGGATGTTGTTCTGGTCTCTTATGTTCTTTACGTGCATTGAAACCATGAAGTGTTTATATAAGATTAGGTATAAATCACATTTTACATCTTATATGGATTCTGATTTTTTTTACCCATTTGGGAAGTTCCACATATATGGGATGGAGTTGACTCAAAATGAGGTGGGTTGTTAACAAATTCATTCTTATCAAGTTTTCTTAGATATCAAAAGTTCACATGTCCCAACCTTTTATGCCAAGGATTCACCACATTATTTTCAAACCACATTCGGAACTTCATTGATTGTTATGAAATTTACCATAGTATTCATTCCCTTCAAAATGCACATACCCTTTGAGTAATTACTTGACATTTATTCATATTAAAAATCACGTTATGATGATCGTGAGACATTTGACTTGCGCTAAGAAAATAATACTTCATTCCATTAAACATTAGCTAATGTTTAGTAATATCTATCAAACCCTTTTTTCTTACATGAAGCTTTCTTACGTCCCCTAAAGTAGTTGTGTCAATTTTTTATCAATGAAATTTAAAAATAATTCCCTATTGTTGGTCATGTTCTTAGAACATCAGTTACAAAATACCATGGTGACGCATTTTGTGCAATAAAATCAATATGAACAACATGACATTTCGAATATTCCTTTTTCTCCCCAAAGGTTTTAGCCATAGGCTTTGATTTTTCCTTGTCACTTTTGCCCAAATATTTTGAACTCAAGCTAGCAAATTTTGATTTTGAAATGTTTCCAATATTAGTCAAAATGATTCTCTATTTTTCATAAGGTCATTAAAATCATGTTTTAATAAAGATACATCATTAGGTAAGTAATTTTTCATCACTTTAGAGTTTTGCAAAACTTACAACAAAACCCCAGAGTATCCTTTTTCATGAAAAAAATATGCATTTGAACGTAACAAATGGACCCTTATCCTTAAGGATCTTCGATATATATATTTTTTTGTTATGGTGGAGAGGACTCTTTGGATTTTTTAGTCTTAAGTGAATGTTTGAAAACTGTGGTCTTGAGTTTCATGAAGGGTAATTCTTCAAATTTGTCAAACCCAATACCATTCTTATGATATGAAGCTTGAGTGTGAGATAAAACATTTTCCCAACGTTTTAGATCGATCTTCTAAATCCACTTAATATTTTTTTGCTGAAACTAAACTATTTTCAAGAGAGACCACATGTAAATTCAAAGACTCATTTTCAAAAACATAATGTTCTCTTGTAAATCATTTTGTTCCTTATCAAAAAAGGAGCTTTTTTGCTTGAAGTATTTACTTGAGATTTCACCTTGCTCAAGTTTAAATCTTCCATATTATAGTAATTGATTTTTTTTTTTCCTTCCACAACTTAATGGAATTTTCAACAAGATTTTTCTAACCTTAGTATTTTCAGATTTTGTTTTTTGTCATAGGATTGCTGTAATTCACAATACTCTTCATCATATGATTCATCACTTAAATATACAAGAAGAAGAAAAAAATGTCAACCTTGTTGGAACATGCATCTCCATGGGATTAAGATTGAAATGAATCACTTATATTTGACATGTTGTCGTTTAAAGAGTCGGAAACAAAAGTGGCACATGAGATATCAACGTTTTGCAAACTAGTCTCATACATGTTCCTATTTTCTATTTTCACAGAAAATGCGGGTTTCTCTAGCTTATGAATATCAAATACAATGAGGGATAACTCTGATACCATACTAGCATATACTCCACGCGATGCGCGGGAGTATTATAATATTTGGTAACAATACAGTGAAAAAAGTAAATAAAATACCAAAAACTAATTTTAAAATATAAAATTTCGAGGATGAGTAGATTTTAAATTTTAACTATATAATACAAGTGCAAATTTATAGCTAAATATTGCAAATTAAATTCATCCTATTCTTAGTGAAAAATCATTCTTATTATACCTCTAATATTCATTTTAGTTAGTAAGGTTAGAATATCTCCATTGGCCTCACGTAACAGACAATAAAAGAGAAAGAAAAAGAATGAACTGTGTATTAAAGGTATTAATCTATAGAAAATTATAGTATTAGAGGTTTTCATTTATAGAATATTTCGTTTCTTTATCCCATTTTCTTTCTCATTTAAATGGTTTTATTATATCAAAACTGTTTTTATAAATAAAAACTTCAAAAACAATTGTATGTATTTTGTATAAAAAATTATACATACTTTTATTTGTTTTTAGTTAAAAAACTCTTTCAATTATAGATACAAACTTACAGTTTTTTCTATAAATAAAATGTTTTTATAACCAAAAAATATTTTTTATTTATAATAAAAATAATTTTGAAAAATTAGAACTTTATGTAAACTTAAAAATTATTTTCTATAAATAAAAATTTAGGTATCAACCCATGAAACACAAACCAATTAACTTTCGGCACAAAAAAATAAAACCCAAATCATTTTTTTAATAAAAAAATCATACATATTTTTATTTGCTTTAAGTTTAAAAAACTTTATGTCATTTATAAAAAGTTTTTTCTATAAATACAACGTTAAAAATATTTTTATAACAAAAAACTCTTTTTATTTATGTAAAAAACAAAATAATGTTTAAGATGAGAGATATAAAGATAGTACCTATAAAGTTTTAGGTACCCACCCATCAAATTTAGGTACCCACCCATGAAACACAAACCAACTAACTTCAGGCACAAAAACTAAAACCCAAATCATTTTTTTAAAGATTAAAAGTATAATAAAATTATCACCCACATCATTGATACAACTAAGCTCTTCATAATTAATTTTTTAAACACACTCAAGATATAACATCAAATTATAAATGATAGAGAGTTTTTCATGATAACATTTCCTTGAACAATACCATATGTGTACACTATGAAAACGCACCTTGAGAGAAGAAGAAAAATGCATTTCAAATAGGCATACATAGACATTTAAGTATTGCAAAAAATTCAAATCCTAGATAACATACACATAAAGATGAGACCAAGATAGCTTAAAATATTTTCTGTTCAATTAGAACTAAACCTTTTTGTCTTTATTCTAAAAAAATTCCCTTGAAACTTGTATCTTAACAACGTCAATTTAAGAGAAGAAAATGGCAATGCACCTTTTTTTAGACAAATGGCAATTCTCTTAAATTTTATACCAATATACAAACTCATTTCACATCAACCTTGAAGAATTAATAACTAACTAAATAGACAAAAACCCATATGTTAAAAAAGGCAATTTTATTAGAATCAATTAAAATTTCACTCACAACAATCTTCGTATTACCCATTTTACCCATTTTGGGGAAGAATCCCGCTGTAAAATGTCAAGAAATGCAAATTTTCTGCAAACAATCTTAGAAAATGAATAAAATAAAAAATAAATAAAACCCTCATCAAAGGAACCTTATACTAAAGACAGTGGTTTTGTGGGTGAAGTTGTCGGAGGCTATTGTATTTGTATTTGTAATTGTAGAGAGAGAAAGTTCCCAGAGGAGATCCAAATTCCCTGAGAAATATATGTAAAGTCTCATATTTAATTTCGGAGAGAGAGTTTCGAGAGGAGCACCAGGTTCCTAGAGAAATATATGCAAAGCCGCATATTAAAATTTTGGCTTTTGGGGTTTTAATTTCGAAGCCTGTATACCGAGAATGCCCTTGGAATTTGTGAGTAAATGTTCATTATACCCTGTGGTTAATCTCATAAATGGGCTTGAAGTGGATTGGCGGCTGAAACTGGAAAGTTCCAAATCCAACGAACATTACTTGATAATTGAAGCAATTAATGCAGTCAAGAGGGAACATTAAAAACTCATTAACCTCTAATACTATTGTATTAGAGGTATGATAAGAATAAGAGTGAGTTTATGCGATGAGAAACAACGATACACCAATTAAAATTATTTTTCAATATTACTTATGCTTAAATATGAAGCATGGCCTAAAAGGTCCTTGTGATAAGATTTACCAAAGATTCATTGTACAATCCAAATTTTAATATTTTTAAATATTTGAGTGATAAATCATAAGGAAAAGATAAATTAACACATCAGTAGATGTAGAAGGAAAAAACTCGCTAATGGAAAAAAATAGGGTTAATGCAACAATCTCACTACCAACTTGGTAAAGACTTACAAATGAGATTAACTTTTAGGTTTTTACGATCTAGTCCTTTGACTAAACATTTTGGACAAAAAAATCGGTGAAACAAATTTTAAACGATTAGATCCAACATATAAATATACTGCCAATCTAAAAAAATCATAAACCTAATCGGCTACGGGAGGTTTCTCTGCAACTAACTACTATTCTTCGAAATAAAAAATAACATAAAAATTTGATGCCTTTTTCTTCTGTCCAATAATCGATTACAATGTTCTTAATCGATTCTACCTGTATCACTTGGCTCTATCATTATCAGTAGTTGGTTTTTCTATTTTCGATTGATTACAATAGGTCAATGTACTTTGTTTTGATTCAAGAGACTCATTGTAATTTCGTAATTCATGTGATTGAATAATTTTTTATATGTTTTATATGTATATGTTTTGATTTTGTGTTTTTTATGGATTTATGTTTGGATTCTTCGTATATAAGATTATATTTATCAATATTTGTAATTGTTAGTTGAATGTGCTGAATGAATAATATTGATGTTTCATTCTAATTTTAAGAGTACTTGATTTTGAGTTGGTATTGAATCACTTATTGATATAGGTCCGTGCCGGCGGAACTAACCAATTCGACATCAGTTTTCAAAGTACACGCAGTGTTTATAAAGTAGACGTGATTATTTTTTTGAAAATATGCGTCTACTTTATTGCTTCATGTATAGATTTTTAAATAGTGCGTGTAATTTTATATTAATTATATATAAACATTTTAATATTTCATGCATTAAATTCTGGCGCACATTTTTAGAATTATTGACCTTGAAGTAAATATTTTTCGTCTCTCTTTTACTGCAGGACATTATGGTAAGTAGTATAATAGCAAGGTGTTGTTATTTGGATAATATGGCTTGTATTGAAATATTTGAAGATAGCTCATTAGATTTCATATGCAATGAGTTGTGTATTAGGTTTACTAATTTGAGAAGTGGGAGTTTTTCATTGAGATATTCATTTGGTGATGAATGTCGATTCATGTTAGTTTTTGACAACGATGTTTATTGTATGTTGCGGTCCCAATTGATCGTGAAAGCTAATTTAATTAGGATATATGTCATTGATTCATTAGCATTGCCAAGTAATACATGTCTTGAACGGGTTGAATGCTCTAATCGAAATTTTGATGGGGTTGACTGCAGTAATACAAGTTCTGAGAGGGTTGACAGTGGTGATACAAATAACAGAGGTTAGAGTCTTTATCATCAGGCACTGCAAATGATTTTAATAGTTGCATTGAAAATATCTTTTATCTTGGAGGTGTGGAACCAAGTAAGCCGAAAGTCTATCTTTCGAATGATTGGAAGACATATATAAGTTATGAGCAGCAGTGTTTTGAAGGAGGTGTAGTGGAATTTCGGAATAAATTATGAAAGTATGCCGTTGAGGTTGGGTTCAAGTATGTGTATTTGAAGAATGATAAAATTCGAGTGACGGCTGAATGCTCTAAAAAGACTACTGAGAATTATATGTGAAGAATTCATGCTTCATTATCTACAATAAATGGATACTTTTATATACGAAGTTTGAATACTGAGCATATATGCATAGGTGTCTTTCGTAGTCCGTCAGCCAAAATGATAGCCTCCAAGTTGGTTTTAACATTGGTAGATGATGATATTAGAGATAACCTGCTATTGAGACCAATTGATGTAGTTAGAGATATGCAGAAGAATTATGGTGTTGATATATCTTATCAACATGCATGGCGTGCAAAAAAGATGGCTTCTGTTGATATACATGGTGATGAAAAGATTTCTTATGCATTAATGAATAATTATCGTGACCTTCTATTGTAGTATAATCCTGGGTCGCATTGCATCCTTGAAGTGGAACATGAGAGTAAAACATTCAAGAGAATATTTGTAATGTTTAGAGGATGTATTTATGGATTTCAATACTGCAGACCTATTTTATTTCTTGATGGTGCCTTTTTGAAGAGCCGTTGTCGTGGAACAATATTGTCAACAACTGCAAGGAATGGGAACAATGGTAAATTAATTCTAAATATTTTATTTTGTGTATTGCATTGACATTTTGTTTGTTCCATTCCAGATCATTAAAATACAAGCATAAAAATATAATGTACCTTTGAATGTCTTTGTTTTAGTTCACGTGTAGTTTTCATTTTTCTACGTGTATTTTGATGATATGTCTTATTATGTGTAACACTAACTAAAGTACACGCATAGTACATGTCAAGTACACGTGAATGTTTTTGTTAATTTCACGTGTACTTTTCATTTTTATGCGTGTACTTTGATGATGATGTTATGTTGAATACAAACTAAAGTACATGCATAGTACATGTCAAGTACACGTGAATATTTCTGTTAATTTGACGTGTACTTTTCATTTTTATGCGTGTACTTTGATGATGTTGTTATGTTGAATCCAAACTAAAGTACACGCATAGTACATGTCAAGTACACGTGAATGTTTCTATTAATTTCATGTGTAATTTTCATTTTTATGCGTGTACTTTGTTGATGTGTTGTTATTTAGAAATAATAAATCCAAGTACACGTTAAAAATGTAAAGTACCTTTGAATGTATTTGTTTAGTTCACCTGTACTTTACATTTTTATGCGAGTATATTTTTTTATTTTTTTATGGAATAGGGAACAGATCCCCAATCAATTTATTTATCATCGGAGAAAAAACCTCTCCCAGGGCATGACAACTTAGAACCAAAAACAGAGAAATCTGAAAGCCATAAATATGGGATTTTATAACAATCCCATTACAAGAGGACAAAACTATTGACATTTTAAGGATCTTAAATAAAAGCAACCTATTTTGTCTAGCTTGTAAGCCCCTCTAGCTAATGATGGCAGATCACTGAAAGAAGAAATAACTGCAGGGGAATTGATAGAAGTACCAAAGTTGGCAAGAGCATCTGCTACCATATTTGTTTCTCTGTAACAATGAGATAAATAATATTTAAGTTTGGACAGGATAAATTTAATCTCTTCAACATGCTTCACCAGGCTCCAAGGAGGTTTCCAGTTATTCTTGATCAAATTCACCACATATAAGGAATCAGACTCTATTTCCACTTCTTTGATACCATAATCCAAGCATAAAATAAGGCCCCTCCAAAGACATTTAACTTCCATCATAGGATTAGTAGCAAATTCTTCTGAACAAGCATAAGCAAAGACTATATCCCCTGAGCCCTTTCTCAATATACCTCCAAATCCACTAATTCCCGGATTACCTTTAGAAGCCCTATCAATATTCAACTTAAAGTTAAATAAAGCAGGATGATTCTAGTTATCAGGAACAAATATACTGTGGTCCTCTTTAAAATTGAGATATAAGGCATCTTTAATCCCAAAATCAAAGGTAGAGAGTCTACTCTTCAATTTAATATCATTGCAAATTAAAGAGATAAGCTTAATGGAATTCGCTATGATTGTTTGATTATTAACTTCAGAATTTTAAAAAAAAAGCTTGATTTCTTGCTTTCCAAATTTCCCAACACACACAGATAGGGATACACCTGCTAAGGAACCTAGCATAGTCTTGATTGCCACTTTTTATCCACCAGCTGCGAATCATAGATGATATATTTGAGTATGACACATCAACTCCCATGAGATTTGCGAAGAAACTCCAAACATGCCCAATTAAGGGACAGTGCAGAAATGTATGATTAACATATTCTATGTCTTTTTTGCAAAGCTTACATCTGGAACATATACGAATGCCAATAGCTTGAATATTAACATCCAAAGGGAGACAGTTGTGGAAGATCTTCCACATATTAATAGAACATTTTTTAGGGATATGAGGATCCCAAATTGTGCTATTAATAGTGGATGAAGGAAAATGAATTTTGCACAACTCATAGGCAGAGGATATAGATAAATGGCCTATGGACTCACGGGACTAGTAGATCTTGTCACCTTGATGAATCATGGCTTCTTGGCATTGATCTTTCACCCTCATCATATTTTTCCATGTATGAGAAACTCCAAGAGTGTGCATATCACAGTTCTTGTACCTACTTGATATGTAAGAAGCCCATAGAGATTTTTCAGTAGTCATTTTCCAAAAAAGCTTCATAAATAAAGCATTAGATAGATAAAAAAGATTAACAAGGCCTAAGCCCCCTTCCTTATAATCTCTGCTGATAAGATCCCACTTCTCCCATTGATGCTTCCATCCTTCATCTTCATTTCCACCCCAGAAGAATCTATTGAACATTCTATGAATTTTATTAATTACTGCCTTGGGAGGAGATATAGAAGCCAATAAGTAAGCTAGAATAGATGACAGCACATGCTTAATGAGAATTAATTTTCCTATATAAGAAAGTATTTTTGACTTCCAACCTGATATTTTTGATCTCAAAGCTTTAATAAGTTTATCATAAAGCATAATTTTGTTCCTTCCCTTGAAAAGAGGGTATCCTAGATAAGCTGAAGGCAGGTCTTTATGTTGAAGGCCTGAGAATTCAGCTACTTTAGCTCTGAAACTCTGGTTGCATTTGGAATCAACAGTGAATCTGCTCTTTAATGTATTAATCTTTTGACCTGATAGACTACAAAATAACTAAAGAAAATCTCTCAGAGATCTGAGGCTTCTCTTATCCCCTCTGCAAAAGACTATAAGATCATCTGCAAAACCTAAATGAGAAATCAAGGGACTTCCAGAAGGATGATGATAAGGTTTGATGTTGCCAGAAGACATAAGGTTGTTTAGGCCTCTACTAAAAAATTTAGCAGCTATAATAAAGAGCCCTGGGACAGAGGGTCCCTTGTTTAAGCCCTCTTGAGGACTTGAAGTAACCACAAGATTGATCATTAATAATCACAGAGAAAAAATTATTTGAAATGTACCTCCAAATGAAGTCAATCCACCTTTCTCCAAAACCAAAAGCTCTCAAAACTTGCATTAGGAACCCCCAATGGATTCAGTCATAAGCCTTTTCCATGTCAAATTTGAAAACAATATTACCACCATGAGATTTCTTCCCCAAATTTTTCACCATATCTTGAGCTAGGAGCACATCGTTTTGGATAGCCCTCCCTTTGATAAAGCCACTTTGATTTGTAGAGATCAACAATGGCAATACTTTTGCAAGTCTAGATGAGAGGATCTTGGTAATAATTTTGAAAGAGAAGTTGCGTAGGCTGATAGGCCTAAGATCCCCACATTTTTTAGGGACCTTAACCTTTGGAATAAGAACTATAGAAGTACTTGTCCAGCTTCGGGGGATCTCATTACCTATAAAAAAGGAGTTAATAGAAGTTATCAATTCATGTTTAATAAGATTCCAAAAGTTTTTATAGCAAAAGCCCCCAAATCCATCAGTACCTGGGGCAGCTTCCTCATTAAGATTTGAGATAGCTGCAAGGATATCCTCTTCAGTAGTAAAAGCCTCTAGAGCTTCATTGATTTGGGAAGTTATAATCTGGGGATAGTCTCAGAAAAATCTGCAATAGGAATAAACTGATCCATAAGAAGATAGTCTTGGAAAAACTTGACTATGTGTTGCTTGATCTCTTCAGGATTGTCAATCAGATTACCTTCCTCATCAGTAATAGAGTGAATTTGAAGTTTTTGGTTCTTCATTTTCACACAATTATGGAAATCCTTGGAGTTAGCATCTCCAAGTTTGAACCATCTATTTGCAGCCTTCTATCTCCAATAGATCTCCTCATTTGTTTGAGCCTGAATCAATTCAGATCTACCTTTATTCAAAGTAGCCCTATTATCTTCATTACTATTCAGTTCAAAATTAAGCTCAAGTTGAAGTGTAAGGACATAAATTTCCAATTGAGTCCTTTGTAGTTTTGGCTTAATTCCGGACAAAAATGTTTGAGTCATAGGATAGAGTTAATTGATCATCCTTCAAGCCTATGACGTGTTTATTGAAGACGTAGCGGCCAAGAGTATAAAGCTTCATTAAATTGTTGTGTTTAATGTGCCTGTTTCTACGTCATCAACTTGGTTCCATTGCTCCTAAGGTATGAATACATTTTAATATATATATACGAGCTTGGAACAATTTATATTGGGTGCATGTTTATTTAAAACTGTTGTTTAAATTTCAGAAAGATTTTATTAAAACTTTAAAATCAAGTTTATAAAGTTTCTAGGCTAAAAAATCAAAATTTTCAAACTTTCTGGAAGTTCGTTCGAACGAGATTGTCGTTCGAATAGTAAAGTCGTTCGAATGAGTTTGCCAACGAGTTCCCAATAGGCCACTGGAATGTCGTTCGAAGTGTCGTTCGAACGGACTTGATGTTTGAACGATATTTCCAACGAGATTTCTAACGAGTTCACACTGGAACCTTGTTAGAAGCCTCATTCGAACGAGACTTCGTTCGAACGAAAATGTCACTCGAACGAGATTTGGCAGGAACAGGTATTTGGCAGTTTTGAGCAGTTTTTTCTAAGTTTTTCACTACTTTACCCCACTAACTTTTGACAGAATATCTAAGTGCGGGAACCAACTTTGAAAAACTAACCTTTTCATATCCTACAACCTCTAAGAGAGTGTTTTGATAGAGAAATTAAAAGGAAAAAAGTTCATTGTTTTTTAGTGTTTAATTGTTCAAGAAAAATCTTTTAAACACTTGTTTACACCCAAAGTTTATTTAATACAAGTTCCATATATATATATATACTTTGCTTGGAGTGTTTGGCACCGGTTTTTCATCTCTACCGTTTGAAGAGACGTTTGGGTTTGCTTCTACATCCCACAAAGAAGAAGAAGTTTGCGTTGATTTACCCACTTGGAGAAAGGCTCCTAGTTTGGGTGACGATGACCATATAAAGTCCGATCGGAAGATTCCGAGACCGCGGTGGAGCTTTGTGGTTATTCGCTAGGCAGAGGTTGATACAAGAAGACGCGTCGGGGTTTGAGAGAGATCGAGTCGAGTGTTGTAATCCATCGTGATTGTATTTGTAAATTCCGTGCGTAGTGGATTTGAGGCTAGGGCCGTTCGAGGTTTTTTCCCGTTGTGGGTTTTCCTCGTACATCGCGGCGTAGTGATTCACTATTTATTACATCTTGCTATACTCACCTAGAACGCATGCTTAGGTAATTCAAGATAAAATTTGGTTTTAATCACAACATGTTTAATTTGGTGATAAATTAATTTTTGGGTAATGTGTAGTTAATTCAAGTCATGAATTTAATTTGTTAAAATTTGGTTTGGCCTAATTTGATTAAATTAAAAATATGACTTAGGCAAATTTTCTAGGACTTGGGTTAATTAAATTGGTTTAAGTGAAATTTAAATAAGTGTGTGTGTTTTCATTCAATTTCACTTTGTGTAAATTTAATTTGAGAAAAATTAAAATTTGTGTATTCGTTTTTTAATTGAACCATCAACTTCGCTTCCGCATCTCATAAAAGGAAATAATTTATTTTAAAGTATAAGGATTTTAAAATTGGGGGTCTATCTCCATTTTTTCAAATTGGTATCAGAGCCAAAGCGATAATTTACTTCGTTAAGATCCTTTAAAATATTTTTGCTAAAATGGAATTTTTCCCATTCTTAAAATTTCCTATTTTCGATGGTTCTAATTACGCGTACTGGAAAGCGCGAAAGAAATCGGCACTTAAATATATTGACGAGAGGGTTTGGTTATCTATAGTTAACGCGTGGTCTCCACCAACTCATTTAGTAGATAATGAATTTGTTCCCAAATCGGCCGATAGATGGAGTGAGAATGAGTTTAAACTTTCAAACTTTAATTCTCGAGGTTTTAACGCCTTGTTTAGCGCTGTCACACTGGATGAATTCCTATGCATTATGACTTGTGAGACCGCTAAAGAAGCATGGTATATTTTACAACTCACTCATGAAGGTACAAGTGTTGTTAAAGCTTCAAAACTCCAAAACCTCACCACTCAATTTGAAACTATCAAAATGAACGAAAAAGAAACTTTTGATGAATTTTATGCAAGACTTTCTGATATTGTTAATTCATCTTTTAACTTGGGAGAGAAAATACCCGACAACTGAGTTGTAAAGTAAATTTTAAGGTCCCTTCCAGATAGATTTATTCCAAAAGTGACCGTTTTAAATTCTTTACCAACTTTAGCCTCTATGAAATTAGATGAGCTCGTAGGTGATTTACAAACCTATGAACTATACATGTTTCCCCTAAAACCGAAAAGAAAATTGAAAAGGGAATTGCTTTAAAAGCCCGAAAAGAGGAAAAACAAGTAGTAGAGAACGAGAGTGATAGTGACTTGGAAGATATGGCCTTGTTTGCTAGGAAATTTTGAAAGTTTCTTAAAATAAAAAAAGATAAATTTAAAAATGGCTTTAAGAAATTTGAAATTTGTAAGCATGACAAAGCCGAGAGGATCCCTAAAACTTCTAAAGAAAATCTAAATAGGAACGAGTCGGAAAAATGTTTTGGTTGTGAAGGGTATGGCCATAGGGCTTTTGAGTGACCCACTAAGCTAAGGAGAGAGGGTAATAAACCAATTTATTTTAATGCAACCCTTAGTGATAGTGATAATGAAGAGGGACTCGATTCCCCTACTAAGCCCAACTTTGTGGCTTTTATGGCTAGTCATGAGAGTGATAGTGAGAACTCATCCATGGATAAAAATTTAACACAGGACACTTCCGATGTCAAAGTTTACGATTCCCTTGTTTTTTATGATAGTGAGAGTGGAGAAGAAAGAGAGAGTGCAAATGAAGAAGGGGTTAATGTGAGTGAACTTTAAAATGCTTTTCAAGAATTATACGAAGAATCAATTAAATTAAAAAGAGCAAATTTGAAGTTAGAAGCAAGTTTAAGAGAGCGTGTCAAGGTCGTTGATGAGAGTGCGTTAGTGGAAGACCGTAGGACACGAGAGAGAACTCTTCGAGAGAAGATATAATATATAGAAGGCGAGAGAGATAGCCTTAGAGGTTTAATGGGATCCTTGAAAAAGGAGCTTCTCGAGTTTGAAGAGAGAAATGGTTTGTTAGAGTCTAGAATTTTACAATTAGAAGAACAATTAAAAGACTCTAGTAATGTCAAATTTGATTTGGAGTGTAGGTCCAAAAAACTAGATAAAATCTTAGGCACGGTCCAAATAAAAAATGACACTTGTGGTTTAGGCTTCGATACTTGTAATGAATCTACTCAAAAAGCCAAAACCAACGTTTTAGGAGAATCGCCTAAGAAAGCCTTTAAAGATCACTCCTTAGGTAAATCTTTTCACCGTGAGTTCAAGTGTTCACATTGTGGTTGAAAAGGTCATCTTAAGAAATTTTGTTTTGATCTTAAAAGATTTTCTAGAAAATCCCAACATAAGGCAACCAGGGTAGCCAAGATTCCTACACCCCGAGATAGTCACTCTTCATTAGTTTGGGTTAGGAGATCCGACTTTGTAGCTTTACAAGATAGGGTATTTGATTCTCATTTTCTTTCACATGCTTCCTCCCTTGCAAAATCTAAAGGTTGAATGTGTTAGTTTTATTTGCATACTTTAGCTTTTGTACTTCATGCTATATTCACATGCTAAATGTATGCTTGTTTAATCATTTTCTAGTCTATGCTCCATGCTTAATCACATGCTAGAATTATGATTCTTGTTTATCTTTTGTATTATATCTCTTCCATTTTGTTTGCATTAAATGAAAAATACAAAAAGATTTTTGTTTATAATTTGTGTTTTATTTTTTTGGTAATTTAAAATTAATGAAAAATACAAATGACTTTTGTTTGTCTTTTGAGTATATATTTTTATTTTTGGTTAAAAATTTCAAAAACTCAAAAAGATTTTTTTTTTGTGTATTTTAGTTTGACACACTTTATGTGGCATGTACTTGTGTTTGAATCTCATCTTTTACGCTCCCATGCGGCTAGAACTTTTGGTTAAGATTGTCAATCCTTATTATGTTCTTTACCATGCTTACATGGAGTAGTTGGATTTTGTGTTGCCTAAATGGATTCTATTTTTATATGCATCTTTTCACACAGGCACGAGCTCGTTTGAAATTTAATTGTCACATGTTATATTTGAGCTTTGTGAGGTGTTCTCCTACCAATCTTGTCATCTACATATTTGTAACCTATGAGGACTAGTGCATGTCAAAGTCCATTGGACGTGAGATTTGTGAGATATATAAAATGATAAATATAAATGTGCACGGGCAAGGGCTCCGAAAGAATTTATTATCCTTTGCGAATAGTAAGCCACCGTTTGTTTGGACTTAAAATAAATACGTGGTCCAAAGGCCTAAAAAGAAAAGATGGCATTAAAAGAAAAATAATTTGCCAAGGCCTTATGTGTTTGATTGATATATTCATTCAAAATTAATATATGCTTATTGAGGGAGATTGGATGGTATATCAACGGTTTGCACAATGTACGTTTATCCAAGTTGCATTTTCAATGTCATGACTCTATTGGTTTGTAGAATCATCAACATGCTAGACTTGTATGCATTGTGTATGTTTGTTCATTGAGTTCAATCTATATTGTCACATGGGGTTATATTCAAATGTGATGAAGTTTGCAATCAATTGAGAACTCCGTGAACATGTTTTAAGTGATTGGGTCTAAATTTAATCGTTACTAGTTCACACCCCAGCACCTCCGTTTCCATATGACACATTTTTGCCATACGAGTGTGAAAAGCTTATCTTATTTTGTGTCATTTGTGTGTTTATATCTATATATGTGTACTTGAGTCTATTAAGTATATATTATGTATACATATATTTGATATTTTTGTTTAGTCTGTGCCTTGATTTCTAGTCCATATATACTCTAATTCATTTTTGGTATCCATCTTGTTGCATTCTTTGTTGATATCACATGCTTAATACTTATGTATCATATTAGTATCTGTTTCTTGCATCTTAGTTGGTATCCATTATTATTTGTTGGATTAGTTATGATTTTGTTGCTCATGTACTTTAATGTTCTCATCACTTTATGCGCAACTGGATGTTTTTAGCTTGTTATCCCATTCTATTTATCCCTTGCTTAGTTTAGAGGGTGTATGTTCTTTAATTGGGGGATATAAGTAAATTTTTTATTCTTTAGCCTTTGTCTATTCCTAAACAAAAGGGGGAGAATGATAGGGGAGAAATGGTATCTAAACCTATTATAATCGTATCTTAGTTTGGGGGAGATTTATCTTAGGGGGAGACATCTTTCTAAGTTGATCATAGTTGATAAAGGGAGATAATTAATTTAGGGGGAGTACTTACTTTACTTGCATTAAATATTTTGATATTCCCTATGCATGTAATGTGTTTGCTTAAGTGTGCAGGAATTATATTATAAGTGGCAACTTTCACCGGCAAAGATTGTGATCCTTGGGTTGTTTGAGTCAAGCATTGAATTTTTATTTTGGGTGGGACTTTGTGTCAGTCTAGTAGAGCTTGACGGCCCTTTAGGATTTTTTTTTGGTTTTTGTCCCGAAATAGCCAAAGGGGGAGATTTGTAAGGACACAAATTTCCAATTGAGTCCTTTCTAGTTTTGGCTCAATTCCGGACAAAAACGTTTGAGTCATAGGATAGAGTTAATTGATCATCCTTCAAGCCTATGACGTGTTTGTTGAAGACGTAGTGGCCAAGAGTATAAACCTTCATCAAATTGCCGTCTTTAATGTGCCTGTTTCTACGTTATCAACTTGGTTCCATTGCTGCTAAGGTATGAATGTATTTTAATATATATATATATATATATATATGAGTTTGGAACAATTTATATTGGGTGAACGTTTATTTAAAACTGTTGTTTAAATTTCAGAAATATTTTATTAAAACTTTAAAATCAAGTTTATAAAGTTTCTAGGCTAAAAAATCAAAATTTTCAAACTTTCTGGAAGTTCGTTCGAAGTGTCGTTCGAACGAGATTGTCGTTCGAACGAGTTTGCCAACGAGTTCCCAATAGGCCACTGGAATGTCGTTCGAAGTGTCGTTTGAACAAACTTGATGTTCGAACGATATTTCCAACGAGATTTCTAAAGAGTTCACACTGGAACCTCGTTAGAAGCCTCGTTCGAACGACACTTCGTTCGAACGAAAATGTCATTCGAAAGAGATTTGGCGGGAACAAGTATTTGGCAGTTTTGAGCAGTTTTTTCCAAGTTTTCCACTACTTTACCCCCACTAGCTTTTGACAGAATATCTAAGTGTGGGAACCAACTTTGAAAAACTAAATTTTTCATATCCTACAACCTCTAAGAGAGTGTTTTGAGAGAGAAATTAAAAGGGAAAAAGTTTATTGTTTTTTAGTGTTTAATTCTTCAAGAAAAATCTTTTAAACACTTGTTTACACCCAAAGTTTGTTTAATCCAAGTTCCATATATATATATACTTTTCTTGGAGTGTTTGGCACCAGTTTTTCATCTCTACCGTTTGAAGAGACGTTTGGGTTTGCATGTACATCCCACAAAGAAGAAGAAGTTTGCGATGATTTACCCACTTGGAGAAAGGCTTCTAGTTTGGGTGAAGGTGACCATATAAAGTCCGATCGGAAGATTAGGAGATCGCGGTGGAGCTCCATGGTTATTAGCTAGGTAGAGGTTGATACAATAAGATCTATCGGGGTTTGAGAGGGATCGATTCGAGTGTTGTAAGTCATCTTGCTTGTATTTGTAAATTCCGTACTTAGTGGATTTGAGGCTAGGGTCGTCCGAGGTTTTTTCCCGTTGTGGATTTTTCCTCGTACATCGCGGCGTAGTGGTTCCTTATTTATTCTATCTTACTATACTCACCTAGAACGCATGCTTAGGTAATTCAAGATAAAATTTGGTTTTAATCACTACATGTTTAATTTGGTGCTAAATTAATTTTTGGGTAATGTGTAGTTAATTCAAGTCATGAATTTAATTTGTTAAAATTTGGTTGGGCCTAATTTGATTAAATGAAAAATATGACTTAGGCAAATTTTCTAAGACTTGGGTTAATTAAATTGGTTTAAGTGAAATTTAAATAAGTGTGTGTGTTTTAATCTAATTTCACTTTGTGTAAATTTAATTTGAGAAAAATTAAAATTTGTGTATTCGTTTTTTAATTGAACCATCAACTTCGCTTCCGCATCTCATAAAAGGAAATAATTGATTTTAAAGTATAAGGATTTTAAAATTGGGGGCCTATCGCCATTTTTCATGAAGGATGGCATCCTCACAATTTTTAACTGATTGAAAAAATCCTTAAAAGTCTCATTGTTCCACTTTTTAAGAGCAACTTTGAGTCTTTGAAGTTTCTTGCCAAATCTTTTTAAACCATACTCATCCAAATCTTCCTCCCAAGATTTCTTAACTATATCATGAAATTGACGATTAGTGCACCACATTTGTTGGAATTTAAGGGGTTTAGGAATGGAGTCACTAAGAGTTTTGATGGAAAGAAGGAGAGGGGAATGGTCAGATGTGGTTCTATAAAGGTGATTCAATTTGGATGGAGGGAACTCCAGAATAAAATTTTGATTAACTAAGCATCTAGCCAACCTTGCCATGATCAGATCTTCCTCTTTCCTATTATTGCACCATGTGAACCTAGTGCCAATGTACCCCAAATCAGTAAGGCCATTATCTTCAATAGATTTAATAAAATCTTCAACAGATTGGTGGTTAATATCATTTCCCCCCAATTTTTCCTCTTGGTTTGAAACAACATTGAAATTTCCTATAATTAAATGAGGCCGGTCTTAATAGCTGCATGACAAAAATGAGAGCTAATCCCAAAGATCTAATCTTTCTTCTTTAGAGCATTTAGCATACACTAAGGTAATCACTATCTCAAATTTCATAGCAGAATGACTTATCTTCATAGTTAATTGTTGTTGATGATCAACAAGGCATATAGTTGACACCTGAAATCTCCAGAAAAATAAAAAAATTCCATTATTGTTGCTACACCAACCTTCAAATCCCCATTTCCTCCAGTAGAAATCTATTTTTTTTCATCTACTTTTGGTTTCAACAGTGCAAGAAAAGGAATTTTATGCATCTTTTTAAGAATATTTAACCTTCTGTTTGAGGATTTCTTAGCTGCTCCTCTAATGTTCCAAACTATGAGATTAATCATTGAGAGATGTTGGAATTTGAGTTAGAGATACCTTTGTTGCATGACCTGGTAACCCTCTTAAACATAGGATCTTCCTTTCTACCTGATTTCTCCTTGATTGTAAGCCCTTGAGGATTAGGCTGCTCTGTAGGTACCTGCTTCTTTGCTAAGATTAACTTCTTCTCAATGTGTTTGGAAAAAAATTGGAGTTCTTCAATCATAGGAGCGTTATCCCTTACCTCGTCTTCTCCATCAGTTAAGTAAAGAGACTTTGCTGCTTGCTTCTTGACAAAGTTTTGATCATCAATTCCTCTCTTACAAATTTGGTCATAGGAGATTTCATCATTGCATCCAGGGTCAATCTTATTTTGACTCTTACTTCTTTTCACTATCCATTCTTATCTTGCCTTTGTTTGAATCTTTAGATTGCCTATGACTCATGGAACTTCCTTATATTGGCCTTCTGTCATTACCTCTTCCAAATCTTGATCTACCACTACTACTGTTTCAATCTTATCTTCCTCCCTTGCTTACGTTTCATTTCTCTTCACTATCTGCTTAAGAATGATAAAAGTTGAGTTCTTTGTTTTTGGCTTCTCAACATTATTAGGGAGTAAAAAAAATGCAAGAGTCAATGTCACGGCCCTTCTTGCAATAATTATTACAATATATTGGCTTGTTTTCCACCTTGACCTCCTGCCAGAAACCCTTGTCCCCGCATCCAATCCAGATTCTTTTGGCTATAAGCTTTGTGAGATATACTTCCACAAAAACACGTATTGTACTTGGTCTGTTGATTTTAACAGTTGATGGGTATAGGTTAAGAGGTTTTCCAATCAATTGCGCGATTGAAAAAAGAGAAGACTTGGAAAAGAAATGAATAAGAAGTTGAGGGAAAGAGATCCATATAGGGGATAAACTATGTTGATGTAAAAAATTAGATCATATCTAATTATTCAATCACAGATAAAATAAATGAAACAAAGAGTTTTTAAGGTGGTTCAGCCTTATAAGAATGGCCTACGTCCACTGTTATGTTATTGCTGAGTGTTTGGAAATTCTCGATTACAAGTTCTATCAAGAAATTTCGGTCCTCTTACAATGAGGATTGTACAATGTATTTATAGCCCTGAGGCTGTAATGTGAAAGGGTAATACATTAAATGATGTACATATGAAAGGGTAATACATTCAATGCCCCTTAAACGTATGCGTCTGAATGATAAGCATTTAATGAACAGTCAAACTGTTGTCTATCCTGCTATTAATGCTTTGTTCGAGGTGCAGCTCGGACTGCCTGAGTTGCTCGAACCGCCTAAGCTTCTCGGTACTCAAGAGTTCCTCGGAGCGTATGAGTTCCTCGGGGAATCAGTGTTCCTCATTGTAGTATGGTTCCTCGGAGCGTGTGAGTTCCTCGGGGAAGCAGTGTTTCTCGTTGTAGTATGGTTCCTCGGAGCGTGTGAGTTCCTCGGAAATGTTTGTTGTTGCCACGTAGATTGCCGTGTCTTCATTCAATGGAGCAATGTCAGCAGACTAAATTTGGTATCAACAGAAGCCCCCAATGTTTCATAGTTCGAACTTTGAGGAGTGTGGAACATTCTTTCTCGGAATATGGCAGTTTTAAAAGGTCATCCTGAAATTTAGGAGTCTTTTGTATTTATTTCTCCTTCCATCTTCGTAGAACCAGGCTTTTTGAATTTTTTCTACTCGCTTCGATTCCCGTGCCCTTTTTGTCTTTTTAGCCGCCGGTAACGTAACCGTCTCTTTTTGTAATCATTACTTTTTCCTTTTCCCAAGGCAGAGTATTTAAGCATCACAGACAATCCCATCGTCTTCTACTTTTTCAAATTTGTATCTTCGAATTTTTCATTGTCTTACTTTCTTGTGTGTTCATCCTTTCCATCGTTCGTTGTCAACAGATCCACTCTTTTTCTGTAAGATCTTCTTCCTTCTTCTTCATTTCCTTTATTCATCATGGTTTACCCTGTTGAATCTCTTGATAAGTTTCGCTCTGATTTTTCTATTCCCTCCTGGGTTGTTTTAGAAGAGCTTTCTGAGCCTTCTGACTATTTCCGTTTGGCTGAGGGACATTGGTTCCCCAGTCTCTTTATTGCTGAGTGTGGATTTTCTTTTCCACCCAATCCCTTATGTCTGGAATTCTGTCAATACTTTGACGTTGTTCCTGAAAGAATAGCCCCCAATACATGGAGAATAGTTAATGGGGTTCATAGGTTAAATCAAATCCATGGAACTCGCATAGGAATTCCAGAAATCATGTTTTGTTATAGATGGGCAGTTGGTGATAACACCTTTTATTGAAAAACTAAATTTTTAAATAGGGCCTTAGTGGTCAATCTCCCGGATGCCAATAGGGACTATTTTGAGCATGGGATTGTTATAAAAAATTGGCAACATGCTCCTTTATCTGGAGATGAAGTGTATCAGGGTCCCAGACCCTATGGCAATGGGATAGGTTATTTTTATTTCATTTTATTTATTTTGAAATTATGCTTCCTCTATGTTTGATAAAATGTGCCACTGATATTTTAATGTTTATTTATTTGCAGTTGATAGCAAAAGAAAGTGTCCAAAAGAAGCAGATGTTAACATAAGACATTTGAAACTTATCTGAAGTTTGCATCAGTCTGTTGCCGAGGAGCACATTAGGTCAGCTTCATATCTTCTGCAGTACAAGAGCTACACAACTTCTTTTACTGCTCGACCGGTAATAAGTGATGCAGAGCCAGTACCAGCCTCTACCAGTTCTTCGCCTGAGTCACACGTTCCTTTAAGTGAAAGGATGAAGAAGAGAAGACCTCCCACTCTCTTCGAGAAACCTGCCTCTGGTGCTGGAGAGGCAAAAAGAAGTAAAATTGACGTCCCAGAAGGGACAAAGAAAGTTGATGCACCTTCCTCGGCTGCCCCTGTGAAGGTTGTAGAGAACCCCCAGTGGCCCCGATCAAGTCTGCTGCTTCAGGAGAAGTGATTGTAATATCACCGACCAAGAGTTCTTCCTTGGTTGAATCTATTCCTGCTCCCCCGAGGAAGCTGAAGAAGAGCTCCTCAGTCAATTTGGCTGACACCATCACTCAGCCCCCAGCTACTAGAACTGTTGTTCCTACTTTTGTTCCCCCGAGCTCTGCCATGAGCACGGTGAAGACTTGGATCATTCCCGAGATCCAAGGTGTTTAAGAGAACCTTTCTCGAGACATGGTTACATCATTGGTTGCTCGCCATATTGCTTCTGTAAGTCTTGTTGCTTTGAACTTTTCATCTTTCCCTTGCTATATCTGTCTCTGACTTGCTTTCGTTTTCTTTTCACAGTTGGTGAGATGCTTCAACACAATTTTGAAGAAAGACGAAGCTATTAAAGCTTCAAGCTCCTCATCTGGTGTGGAGGAAGCTCTGGTGGGCCTGAGGCAGTCTTTGGAAGATTCTCGTCTGAAGTACGATGCTGATAAGGCAATCTGGGAGAAGAAATTTACCTCCACCGAGCAGGAGAAGGCTCAAGCTGTTGAAGTCTCCAAGGGGTTGGAGAATAAAATAAAGGACTTGGAGGATAAAAATAAAGAGCTCGACAAGAAGCTAAAAAATGCTGGAGAGTTTGAGAATAAACACAAGGTTGCTGAGGAAGAATTATTCCAACTTCGGGAAGTAAGTCGGCAGAAGGAGGAGGTTGAGAATAAATTGAAGGCTGCTGAAAACCTTCTGTCCGAGAAGCTTTCCTCGGAGAAGTTAAAAATAAAATTGGTTGTGAAGAAGTCTTTCAGCACTGGCTGGGACAAGGGGTGGAACAAAGGCTTGGCTGCCATGATGTCGCAAGTCGAATATGGCAGCCTAAAATATTTTAGAGATGGGTGGGTCGCAGCTCTTCAGGAGATGAAGATTGATGAAACTTCTGAGCTCTTCCAGCGACACATCCCTGGTCTCCCTCCAACTCCTGAAGATGAAGAAGATGACGAAGCTGCCTCCGAAGAGTCTTCTATGGTTATGGGAGATCATCCCCCAGCCATCCAGCCTGCTAACGAGGAACCTCAGCAAATCGTTACTTCTTCCGAGCAACTGCCGGCGCTCCCTGAGCAACTTTCTATTCCCTCCGAGCAACCTACTTCCTCGTCCCAACCTCCCGAGAAGGTTTTGGGAGACAAGGAAAAGGTGTAGAGTTATTCGAGTTTCTCTTTATATTTTTCTTTTGTCAAATGTAACCATGAACAGGTAACTCTGAACCTTGTGATATAATAAAACTTGAACTTTTATTTTTGCATACTGTTATCTCTTCTTCATGCTTAGTTGGTACTTTTATTGATTACTGCTATTTCTCTACTAGTTTTTGGCCAGGATGGAATTACTATCTGCTCATGATACCAAGCTGTTGAGGCAATGCAATGATTATTTTAAGGCTGGTCACACAGATCTGAGTGCAGCACAAATTGTCGACATCCACGACCAAGATGCTTCGGAACAGGCAGTTGAGGCCTACCAATACTTGAAGACCCTGCTTGATCGTGCAGTGGACAACAATGTGGCTTATTATGATATGATCGAGGATATCCAAGTCATTCTTGAAGACCTTCAGCAACAATACAAAGAATCCACTGCCCTTTTGCACGAGGGGTATGAGAAGAAGTATCAACAACTCAATGCTGACAAGGGGTACGAGAAGCGTTTTGCTGGCTACGATGTGAGGGAGAGAACTCTGAGGGGTGAGGTCAAGGAGTGTAGACAAATAGCTGAACTATTAGAGCCAGAAAATAACAACCTGCAAAAAGAGTTGTCTCAGTTGAAGTATGCAGCTTCCACTTCAAACGCCTTGATCCCAGTGAATGATGAGGGATTCTCGTTCTTGGAGGTCGAGAACGCCAACTTGAGGGATGAATTGGAGACCTTGAAGAGAGCTGGCCCCTCTACATCTTCTCGTGGATGAGCAAGAGCTCCTCGGGGGCGAGCAAGATCTGCTCGGATTCCTTTCGAGGAACAGAGGACTCAATCTGCCTTAGAGAACCAGGCCTTCCAATTAATGGCGAAGAACCAGGCGTTGGTTGAAATGTCAAAGAAGATCAGGGATCTGGAAGAGAAGCTTTCTACGCAGAAATCAGTCTTGGAGAATAAGGAACTCTTCATCAAAAATCTCCACGAGCAGCTGGAAAGATTGACATATCAATTCCACAAACAACCCAGGGAGTTCTGGATGGCTGGGTACAATGAGGCTCTCTATGTGACAACCCGAATATAATTATGATAAATCATGTTTAAATCATGATTAGATTATGTGATATGAATAATATGTTATTATTATATATATAATGTAAGTAATTATGTTTAGTTTAATCCTACCGTCATAATGCTTGAAATATCGAATTAATTACAAATGTGAAATTTTAAAGTTTTCGGTAGGAATGTTCGTATTGGAGGCTAGTTTTGACCTTTATGACATAACAATGAACTTGAGGTGTAAACTAGATATTTGTAGATATATGAGTTAGGTTTATAACAAAACAAACGGTTCATCGAACGGACATCCGAGTGGGAAGATATTGTCTTTTTACGAACAGGGGGTAAAGTAGTCATTTAGCCTTAAATGATATTTTGTTTTATGTAATGCCACATGTTATATTTTGATTGGAACAAGAGGGGGTGGCCTTATGCCGACTTAAAACCCTTGAATTAATATCTTCCTTCAGCATATTTCAGCCATGGAAGAGTTTTAACCTAAGGAAAGAGAGTTTTGAAGTTTAGGAAGAAAGTGTGAGGAGAAATTGAAGAAAAATTCATAGAAAAATTACGTAAAAGCCCCGAAGGTAATTCTAACTGCAAATCTTATTGTTTTTATTATATTTATGTTTTATATGATAGAAACCATAATTTTTTTTACTAAAATTTCAGCCCTTGATATATATGTTTGGTTAGATGAAAGTTTAAGTTAAGTTTAATGTATAAAACCCTAAAATTACTTTGTTTAGAAACTCTGTTTATTCAAACTTCCATATATTTTTGTTTACTTACTGGAATTGATTTATTCAAATTGGAGATTAACCTGGACTCATATATGTATTACATATCCAAAAATCATGTTAAAATACCAAGAAATGAGTCTTTGGTGAGAGTTTGAAGTTCGGGTATGAAATCTGCCCTAAGGGTGAAAGTATGCCCGCCATGTGTTCGATGTTTTGCTTGACATAGCAAACGAACCTTAAAAATTATGAAACTTTAATTATGGATTGTTCAATATGTTTAATGATGTTGGGTAAAATATCATAGAAATTTATGATGTAGAAAAATTATGAAAATTCCTGGAAATTGAATGAACGATAAAAGAGCCTATAGGGCAGATTTGCTATGTGGAAAAGAAATAGGCATATCTTGCTCTAGGAAACTCAGAATTATGTTCCGTCTTTTGTGTTGGGAACATGATATGATAAGGATTGGATTAGCAAGAAGAATTAAAGAATATTTGGGCTGTAATTTGAATATGTTAGATATCAGAACCTGAGTCTAGATGGGACTTCATTTATAATGAATGATTTGAATTGAATAATATGATGTTTATGAATTGAGTTATGATTGAAGTTATTCTTTGGACTATTAATATTCTTATGGTGATACTAATATTGTAAGAATGATAGGAAGATAAGAAGAGCTGATTGAACAAGTACCGGATAAAGGCAAGGGAAAAGCCAGTTAAACTGTCAAGTTGAGTGTACTTATGATTTGTTTCATATATAAATATGAATATAGCTCTAAGAGCGGATTTGTTTGAATACTTGGGTATTCAGGATTTGTTTGGATATTAAAATATCCAGGATTTGTTTGGGTCTCATGATCCAGGATTGGTTTGAATACTCCAGTATTCAGGATTTGTTTGGATATTCAAATATCCAAGATTTGTTATTGCCAATGGGAAGAATTATTTGGATCATATGATCCAGGATTTTTTATTGCCAATGGGCAGAATTATTTGGATCTTATGATCCAGGATTTGTTATTGCCAACGGGCAGAATTATTTGGATCTTATGATCCATGATTTGTTATTGCCAATGGGCAGGATTGTTAAGGTTTTATATTCACATATTCGATATAGAATTGTTATTCTATTGCAGGGAAGGAGTACCTCACTAAGCTTAATGCTTATGGTTTATATTTTAACAATTTCAGGTTTGTACGCTGCCAGCTAGGATAATATATGACCGGTAACTTTGAGAGTTGCACCGTTAGAAGAGCTGGGGTTTAAGTATGGAGATTTTATCGTTGTCACACTGAAGATTTTGATATACTCACACATTTTATATATTGATTTAGTATGGATTGAGTTGATCATAGTTAATCGTAGTATTGTATAATCTCTAATTATGACTATGATGTTGACTTCGTTATGGCACAAGAACAATATTATGTTCATTATGCAAAAAAAAAAAATATTGATAAAGGAATTAAATTTTCAATGGGCTCGAGATTTTGATCCAATTATTCTAATAACAAATGATTAGTATGGATATTGGGTTTGGGGTGTGATAATTGGGCGTGTGTGACGATTAGATGGCAGTATTGAGTTGATTTGATATTTATGAATTGTTTATGTACTAACCAATAGTTTAGTAGTCTAAACTGTTTATATTGGTTGTTAGAACTTTGTTGTATTACAGATAATGCCAGATGGAACCTAGTAATGGACAACCTAGAGAAGAGGGAGTAGCTTCTCGTACAGACAATACTGAAGTAGAGCAAAGTGTTGCTGGAAGGGCTAGAGTGTAGGAGCAGCCTACAGAGATGCAAATAATGGCACAGGAAATATTGAGGATGGCAGAACAACAGGAAAGAAATATGGCATTAATGGCAGAGCAACAGGCTAGATATCTAGAATCAAAGATTGTGGCCAGGATTTAGAGAGAGGCAAGGAAGGAAATGAAGGATTCCATGCATGAGAAGTTTTTGAAGTTGAACCCTCTAGAATATTCGGGGTCGGTTGAACCTACAGAAGCTGAGATGTGGGTCAGGGATATAGAAACCATATTTGCAGTTATGAAGGTCCCAGATAACCAGAAAGTGAATCTAGTTGTGTTTAAGCTGAAAGGAGAGGCCAAATATTAGTGGGAAGCTAGCAACCATTTGGTTCCCAGGATGGAAGGTACTGATGTTATTACGTGGGATGAATTTATTAAAGCTTTGTATGTTAAGTATTTCCCTAAAGTTTATAGGAAGGAGAAGCTGAGGGAATTTATAAATTTGACCCATGGTAAAATGTCTGTGAGGGAGTATGATGCTAAATTTACTGCTTTGTCTAGATTTGCTACTAAGTATGTGCAGGATGAAGAAGATAAATGTAGTAAGTTTCAAGATGGACTGATTTGGCCTATTCAAAATAGAGTTGCCACTTATGAGTTAGAAGATTATGCTTCTCTGGTAAACAAAGCCACAATAGCAGAAAGATAAATGAATCAAGGGGTGGCGAGTAGAGAGAGTTTTAAGAAGAGTAGATTCGACGCATCTCACTCCAAGGGAGGTGAGGGTGGAAGTGTTAAGATGGAACCTCATAAATTTCAGAGAGGTGGTGGAGATAGTGGTAGAGGTCAGGGGAGATTAGGCAGAGATACCAGGGGTGGAGGATCTTTTGGTTCAGCCAGAAAGTCAGGGAGAGGTGAGGCCCCAATAGGAGGTGTTACATGTTTCTTTTGTAAAGAGGAAGGGCATTATAAATCTGAGTGTCCTAAGCTTAAGGGAGTGGAATGCTACCATTGTCATCAAGTGGGGCATATTAAGAAGAATTGTCCGCAATTGGCACAGACTCCAACAACACATAGTGAAGTAGCAAGCAGAATGTTATCTCCAGGCAGTGCAGTGAAAAGTGTGGGTAGAGGACAAGCTAGTGGTTCCAGGCCGGGTGGACGAGTCTTTACGTTGAAAGAAGCTCAGATTACTCCAGATGTGTTGACAGGTACACTTTTTGTTACTGATAGAAGTCCTTATGTTTTTATTGATCCTGGTTCCACACATTCTTTTGTGTCCTATGCTTTTTCTGTATACCTGAATAGACCATGTACTCGTTTACATGTGGGGTTGGGTACTTATATGCCAATAGGGGATATGGTTGTAGCTTAATATGCTTTTTGTGATTGTGTTTTGACTGTGGGGTCTAGAGATACAGTTATAGATTTACTTCCATTGGATATTTCTGATTTTGATATAATTCTGGGAATGGATTGGTTATCTAAATATCATGCATCTATGGATTGTTTCTATAAGGAAGTTATTTTTATTATGCCTGGTGAGCCTGAATTTAAATTTGTGGGGGAAAGGAAAATTGTTCCCAGTTGCATCATTTCTGCTATTCAGACGAGGAAATTATTGAGTAAGGGTTGTGAGGGTTTTATTGCATGTGTTCTTGACACTAGGAAGGGGTCTTTACAATTAGTTGATGTTCCTATTGTACAGGATTTTCCTGAAGTGTTTCCTAGTGAGTTGCCAGGGTTACCTCCAGAAAGAGAAGTTGAATTTGGTATTGAATTAGCACCGGGGACAACACCTATTTCTATGGCACCGTATAGAATGGCACCTGCTGAGTTGAAAGAACTCAAGATTCAGTTACAGGATTTACTTGATAGGGGGTTCATACAGCCTAGTGTATCTCCATGGGGTGCACCAGTTTTATTTGTGAAGAAGAAAGATGGTACCATGCATTTGTGTATTGACTATAGGCAACTGAATAAAGCTACAATTAAGAAAAAATACCCTTTACCTCGTATAGATGATTTGTTTGATCAGTTACAGGGTGCTAAAGTGTTTTCAAAAATAGACTTACGATCGGGTTATCATTAGTTGAGGGTCAAGGAGAGTGATATTTCTAAAACTGCTTTTCGTACTCGGTATGGTCATTTTGAATTTCTGGTGATGCCTTTTGGGGTGACTAATGCTCCAGCTGTATTTATGGATCTTATGAATCGGGTACTGCATCCTTTTGTTGATTCATTTGTGATAGTTTTTATTAATGACATTCTGATTTATTCACGTGATATGGTTGAACATGAAAAGCATCTTCGAACTATTTTGAATGTGTTGTAAGATAAGCAATTGTATGCTAAGTTTAGCAAATGTGAATTTTGGTTATAAAAAGTTGTATTTTTAGGCCATGTTATTTCTGGAGATGGTATATGTGTTGATCCCAAGAAGGTGGAAGCTATTGTAAATTAGGAGAGGCCCAATAATGTGACTGAGGTGAGGAGTTTTCTGGGTTTAGCTGGGTATTATAGAAGGTTTATTAAGGGATTTTCTTCAATAGCCTTGCCGATGACTAAATTAACCCGGAAAGATGTTAAGTTTGAATGGAATTCTGATTGCGAAAATAGTTTTGATGAATTGAAAAAGAGGTTGGTAACTGCCCCTGTTCTTACTATTCTACATGGTGGAGATGGTTTTGTTATTTATACTGATGCTTCACACCAGGGGTTGGGTTGTGTTTTTATGCAGCATGGTAGAGTTATTGCTTATGCTTCTAGGCAGTTGCGTACACATGAACGTAATTATCCTACACATGATTTGGAACTTGGTGCTATTGTGTTTACTTTGAAATTATGGCGTCATTATCTATATGGTGAGGTATGTGAAATTTTTACTGACCATCAAAGCCTTAAGCATTTATTTACTCAGAAGGAGTTGAATTTGAGGCAGAGGCGGTGGATGGAGTTAATTAAAGATTATGATTGTACAATTCACTACCACCCAGGAAAGGCAAATGTAGTTGCAGATGCTTTGAGTAGAAAGGCTTCAGGCAGGTTATCTTGTATTCGATGTGCTAGAGTTGCTCATATTACGGAGTTGAGATTGATGAGAGTAGAATTGAAGCTAGTAGATGGGGATAGATTCTTTGCTCATGTAAGCGTAAGGCCTTTATTAGCTACCCGTATTCGTGATTTGCAAAGCCAAGATCCTTTTCTTGAGAAGAAACGACAAGATGTCCGATATGGTAAGTCTGAAAATTTTTGTATTGTGAATGATGGAACTTTATTATATAAGAAACGATTATGTGTGCCTAATGTGGGTGGATTGAAAGAGGAAATTTTAGATGAGGCTCATAATTCCATTTATACTATGCATCCCGGTAGTAATAAAATGTATAGGGATTTAAAGGAGCATTATTGGTGGAATAATATGAAGAAGGAAATAGATGATTTTGTTTCTAGGTGCCTTATATGTCAGCAAGTGAAAGTGGAGCATCAGAAACCTACTGGTCTGCTTCAGCCATTGACAATACCGGAATGGAAATGGTATCATATAACGATGGATTTTGTAGTTAGGATTCCTTGATCTTAGAAGGGGTCAGATTTGATTTGGGTAGTGGTGGACAGATTGACCAAGTCTTCTCATTTTCTAGCAGTCAAGACTACGTATACAGTTGATAGGTATGGTAGACTGTATGTTAATGAAATTATTCAATTGCATGGAGCACCGGTATCGATTGTTTCAGATAGGGACCCTACTTTTACATCCAGATTTTGGGATAGCTTCCAATATGCTATGGGTACTAACTTGAAGTTTAGTACGGCTTTTCATCCTCAGACAGATGGGCAGTCTGAAAGGACAATACAGATTTTGGAAGATATGCTTAGAGCTTGTGTGCTTGATTTCACAGGTAATTGGGATGAATATTTGCCTTTGATAGAATTTGCATATAACAATAGTTTTTAGTCTACTATTGGTACGGCTCCATATGAAGCATTGTATGGTAGACGACGTCGTACACCGATATGTTGGGGTGAAGTTGGTGAAAGGAAGATAGAGGGTCCAGAATTGATTGAAGTCGCCACTGAAAAAGTGAAGATTATTCAAGATGGAATGAGAATAGCTCAAAGCAGACACAAAAAGTTATGCGAATAAACGACGAAAAGATTTGGAATTCCAGAAAGGGGATTATGTGTTTCTTCGGATATCTCCATGGAAAGGAGTTATGAGGTTTGGAAAGAAAAGGAAATTAAGTCCACGCTACATTGGACCTTATGAAATCCTTGAGAAAGTCGGGATGGTTGCCTACAAGTTAGTGTTACCACCAGAGTTAGCTCGATTACATGATGTTTTTCATGTTTCTATGTTAAGAAAGTATGTAGCAGATCCTTCACATGTATTGGTGGAACAACCTATTGCGTTGAAAGAAGATTTGAGCTATGTGGAAGAACCACTTGCAATCGTCGATAGGAAAGAACAAATATTGAGATCAAAAGTGATCCCACTTGTGAAGGTTATGTGGAGAAGGCATTCCATGTAAGAAGATAAATGGGAGAGTGAGGATATCATGAAGATGCGTTATCCGTATTTGTTTGATTCAGACAACCAAGGTATGTCAATTTCGGGGATGAAATTTCCTAACGGGGGGAGAATTGTGACAACCCGAATATAATTATGATAAATCATGTTTAAATCATGATTAGATTATGTGATATGAATAATATGTTATTAGTATATATATAATGTAAGTAATTATGTTTAGTTTAATCCTACCGTCATAATGCTTGAAATATCGAATTAATTACAAATGTGAAATTTTAAAGTTTTCGGTAGGAATGTTCGTATTGGAGGCTAGTTTTGACCTTTTTGACATAACAATGAACTTGAGGTGTAAACTAGATATTTGTATATATATGAGTTAGGTTTATAACAAAACAAACGGTTCATCGAACGGACATCCGAGTGGGAAGATATTGTCTTTTTACGAACAGGGGGTAAAGTAGTCATTTAGCCTTAAATGATATTTTGTTTTATGTAATGCCACATGTTATATTTTGATTGGAACAAGAGGGGGTGGCCTTATGCCGACTTAAAACCCTTGAATTAATATCTTCCTTCAGCATATTTCAGCCATGGAAGAGTTTTAACCTAAGGAAAGAGAGTTTTGAAGTTTAGGAAGAAAGTGTGAGGAGAAATTGAAGAAAAATGCATAGAAAAATTACGTAAAAGCCCCGAAGGTAATTCTAACTGCAAATCTTATTGTTTTTCTTATATTTATGTTTTAGATGATAGAAACCATCATTTTGTTTACTAAAATTTCAGCCCTTGATATATATGTTTGGTTAGATGAAAGTTTAAGTTAAGTTTAATGTATAAAACCCTAAAATTGCTTTGTTTAGAAACTCTGTTTATTCAAACTTCCATATATTTTTGTTTACTTACTGGAATTGATTGATTCAAATTGAAGATTAACCTGGACTCATATATGTATGACATATCGGAAAATCATGTTAAAATACCAAGAAATGAGTCTTTAGTGAGAGTTTGAAGTTCGGGTATGAAATCTGCCCTAAGGGTGAAAGTATGCCCGCCATGTGTTCGATGTTTTGCTTGACATAGCAAACGAACCTTAAAAATTATGAAACTTTAATTCTGGATTGTTAAATATGTTTACTGATGTTGGGTAAAATATCATAGAAATTTATGATGTAGAAAAATTATGAAAATTCCTGGAAATTGAATGAACGATAAAAGAGCCTATAGGGAAGATTTGCTATGTGGAAAAGAAATAGGCATATCTTGCTCTAGGAAACTCAGAATTATGTTCCGTATTTTGTGTTGGGAACATGATATGATAAGGATTGGATTATCAAGAAGAATTAAAGAAGATTTGGGCTGTAATTTGAATATGTTAGATATCAGAACCTGAGTCTAGATGGGACTTCATTTATAATGAATGATTTGAATTGAATAATATGATGTTTATGAATTGAGTTATGATTGAAGTTATTCTTTGGACTATTAATATTCTTATGATGATACTAATATTGTAAGAATGATAGGAAGAGAAGAAGAGATGATTGAAAAAGTACCGGATAAAGGCAAGGGAAAAGCCAGTTAAACTGTCAAGGTGAGTGTACTTATGATTTGTTTCATATATAAATATGAATATAGCTCTAAGAGCGGATTTGTTTAAATACTTATGTATTCAGGATTTGTTTGGATATTAAAATATCCAGGATTTGTTTGGGTCTCATGATCCAGGATTGGTTTGAATACTCCGGTATTCAGGATTTGTTTGGATATTCAAATATCCAGGATTTGTTATTGCCAATGGGCAGAATTATTTGGATCTTATGATCCAGGATTTGTTATTGCCAATGGGCAGAATTATTTGGATCTTATGATCCAGGATTTGTTATTGCCAACGGGCAGAATTATTTGGATCTTATGATCCATGATTTTTTATTGCCAATGGGCAGGATTGTTCAGATTTTATATTCACATATTCGATATAGAATTGTTATTCTATTGTAGGGAAGGAGTACCTCACTAAGCTTAATGCTTATGGTTTATATTTTAACAATTTCAGGTTTGTACGCTGCCAGCTAGGATAATATATGACCGGTAACTTTGAGAGTTGCACCGTTAGAAGAGCTGAGGTTTAAATATGGAGATTTTATCGTTGTCACACTAAAGATTTTGATATACTCACACATTGTATATATTGATTTAGTATGGATGGAGTTGATCATAGTTAATCGTAGTATTGTATAATCTCTAATTATGACTATGATGTTGACTTCGTTATGGCACAAGAACAATATTATGTTCATTATGCAAAAAAAAAAATATATTGATAAAGGAATTAAATTTTCAATGGGCTCGAGATTTTGATCCAATTATTCTAATAACAAATGATTACTATGGATATTGGGTTTGGGGTGTGACACTCTATCTCTTGGACGATCGTATCCAGAATGCCAATAATGAGGGCTACAAGCAAGGCTGGTTGAATGCCTTAGGTGTGCTGCATCTCGAACAGGGTCATTACTTGTGGGACTACCACGATCCTGGGCTGCTCGACCTACCTGTGCCACCATTCAAACTGGATATGAGTTGGATCCCTGCTCGGGCCATTCCTCTATGCTTGATTTCCAAATATCTCGGCGACTATAATCTCCATTCAAATGTCGAAATATCTCGTCCCGAGCACCTCCTAGATCGACCATCTGTGATGAATATTAGGATGTTAAAAGATTTGAACTTTATAAATTCTCCTCTTGCTTTAAATGATCCTCCTGCTGGCGAGGAACCTATTTCAAAAGCAGAGGGGAAAAAACCAATAGAATAGGAATTTTGATGTAATAGTTAGTATATATTTCATTATCAATGTAATTTGTTTTTGGATTTAATGAAAGACTTTCATTTTTGTTCGCAATCTTAATTGCTGTTGTCTTGTAATTATAAAATACTTTACATCTGTGCATGTGTGTCTATTAAAAAGATAATAATATTATGTTATTTGTCGACCAACTTATTGTCGAGTAGTCACTTGGTCAAAATGATGTTTTGTTTCTCGACCAACTTAGTAATAATTTAAAAAGTTACGAGTATCAAAAATGTTGTTCTATCACTTTCTCGTCTTCATAAAATGTTTCTGACCAACCAAGGTCGGTAAATTTTCCTTGTCGACCAACTACAGTTAGTGGATTTTTATCCCCGACCAGCCATAGTGGATTTTTTCTTAACGAGCAACTTTGGTACTTTTGAAATAATTTTACCTCCCGACCAACTCAAGTTGGCATTTTCGATAATATATTTACTCAAGTTGGAATTTTCAAGAATATATTTATTTCCTAACCGACATAAGTTGGCATTTTTAGGAATACTTTTACTTCCCGAGAAACATATAGTTTTATTTCCGGTAGGAATACAAGTAGCTTTACTTCCCGGAGGAATACAAGTAGCTTTACTTCCCGGAGGAATACAGGTAGCTTTACTTCCCGGAGGAATATAGGTAGCTTTACTTCCCGGAGGAATACAGGTAGCTTTACTTCCCGGAGGAATATAGGTAGCTTTACTTCTCGGAGGAATATAGGTTTCTCGACCAACCTTAGTTGGCATTTTCGAGAATAAATTTGAGTAGTCTGAGCTTTGCCGAGTTTTGCCGAGTAGTGTGTAGCACTAGTATTCCCCGAAAAACTTTCAATAAAAAGAGAGAATTCGACAGAATATCATCATTTTATTCATCACTGATAATACTTGTGCAGGTGCTCTGCGTTCCATGCATTCTTAAACTCCTCCCCTTCTAAAGTTGTTATTCTGTAAGTTCCTAGTCGAACAACTTCTGTAACTCGGAAGGCCTTGCTTGTGTAGTAAATTGGTTTTTGCACTCCATTCTCCACTCTAATCAACGCTGAGCTAACCGCATTCTCGAACACTGCAAGATATAAGTACAATTTTTCTCCCATCACCGACCTGGACAACAGTGGAGGTTCTCCCAAGTATCTCTTCAAGTCTTGAAAAGCCTTCTCACATTCATCATTCCACTCAAAAGTCTTTCGGAGTGTCTTGAAGAATGGGAGACATCGATCAGTTGCTCGTGATACAAATCTGTTGAGTGCTGCTACTCGTCCTGTAAGACTTTGCACCTCTTTCTTAGAACAAAGTTGTTCGCTGCTGGTAAGCAGCATTTCTAATGGCTGCTTCTTCTCTAACTTCCTCGAGCATGTTTAAATCCAATCTTCTCATTAAGTCGCTGACAGGGGAATTGAAATTTAGTACCCTGTGTGTTGGGAGGCCCAACTCGGCAGGTATAACAGCTTCACTTCCAAACGCCAGCATAAATGGTGATTCTCCTGTTACTACTCGGGGAGTAGTTCGGTAAGCCCATAGTACTGATTGTAGCTCGTTGATCCAGTTTGCTTTTGCGTCACTTAGTCTATTCTTCAAACCATTTAGCAATGTTCTGTTCGTCACCTCAGTTTGTCCATTGGTTTGTGGATGGCCTGCTGTTGAGTGGATCTTCAAAATGTTTGACTGATGACAATAGGCCGCGAACTCCTCGTTATCAAATTGTGTTCCATGGTCTGTGATGGAGGCATGAGAAAGACCATATCGACAAATGATGTTCTTCCAAACAAATTGGTACACCTTGTCGTACGTCATATCAATGAGAGGCTCAGCTTCTACCCACTTAGTAAAATAATCCACTGCGACGACGAGGTATTTGAACCTTCCTCTAGTCGTTGGTAATGGCCCGACCAAATCTATTCCCCACTTGGCAAATGGCCAGGGGGAAGTGATGGGTGTCAACAATGCTTGTGGAGTTCTTCGGATGGACGAAAAGCGCTGGCACTTGTCACACTTCTTGGCATAGGCTATACAATCATCCCTCATCCTCGGCCAGTAGTATCCCTGCGTCATCACCCTTTGCAAAAGCGTCCGACCTGCTACATAGGCTCCACAGGACCCTTCATGGACCTCTTCAATTAAATCTTTCACCTCGGTGGGATGCACACATCTCTGCAAATCTGCCATAATTCCCCGTCTATACAGAATACCGTTAGTTAATACATACCGAGCAGTTTTAAACTTCAATTTCTTGGCTGCGAGCTTGTCAATTGGTAATTCCCCTTTCTCAATATATGCCCTGATGGGATCCATCCAAGATGGTCCTAAATCAAGGGTAATAAAATTCATCGTCAGATCTTCATCTATACTTCGACCAGATAAACTTCAATTGGGATTGTTCGTCGTAGCTCGGTACGAGTAGCTGATGCTAATCGAGCTAAGGCGTCTGCTCTCGCATTCTCCATTCTTGGTATTCTGACCAGCTGAATAGCAGCAAATTCTGACACCAGCTCCTTTGCCTTTGCATGATATCTGATCATTAATTCTCCTCTAACTGCATATACTCCCAACATTTGATTTACAATCAATTGAGAATCACTGAAGACAATAACCTGCTGCGCCTCCATAATTTTCTCCAAATTAAGACCTGCAATCATGGCCTCATACTCAGCCTCATTATTGGAAGCTTTGAATTGGAATCGTAGGGCGTATTCCATGTCGACCTCGTCCGGAGTGCTCAAAACTATTCTCGCGCCACATCTTGTAGTGCAAGATGAGCCATCTACATATAGCCTCCATATAGGTAACTCGTCTTTAAATTTCTGATCTGACAGAGTTCCTCGGTGAAATATTTGTTGCTTCCTTTCATCCTCCCCTGATATTTCTTTCTCTTCGTCGATCATCTTTTCTTACCCTTTTACCAACCGAAGTTGGTCTGAGCTCGAATTTGATGATCCTGTAGCATCCACTTGCCCTTTTACCGATCGGAGTTGGTCTGAGCTTGTGTTTGATGATCCTGTAACATCCACAGGTTGATCAGCGAGCAACTTTTGCTCCTCGGGGGTATCAGGATAGGTGAACTCTGCTATAAAATCTGCTACAGCCTGTCCTTTTAGCGATGATCTGGGTTCATAAACTATATCATATTCACCGAGCTCTATTGCCCAGTACATCAATCTCCCTGATTTTTTTGGTTTATGAAGGGCTTGCCTCAATGGCATATCAGTATATACTACTATGGTATGAGCTTGGAAGTATGGTCTTATTCTCCTACTCGCCTCAATCAGCGCCAGTGCCAATTTTTCCAGCCTTGGATATCTGATTTCTGCTCCTCGGAAGGCCTTGCTTGTGTAGTAAATTAGTTTTTGCACTCCATTCTCCACTCTGATCAACGCCGAGCTAACCGCATTCTCGGACACTGCAAGATATAAGTATAATTTTTCTCCCATCACCGGCCTGGACAACAGTGGAGGTGCTCCCAAGTATCTCTTCAAGTCTTGAAAAGCCTTCTCACATTCATCATTCCACTCAAAAGTCTTTTGGAGTGTCTTGAAGAATGGGAGACATCGATCAGTTGCTCGTGATACAAATCTGTTGAGTGCTGCTACTCTTCCTGTAAGACTTTGCACCTCTTTCTTCGTCGTTGGAGATCGCAGCCCTAGCAGAGCTTTGATCTTTTCAGTATTCGCCTCAATGCCTCGTTGATTGACAATGTACCCGAGGAACATTCCTTCTCGTACTCCAAATGTGCACTTCGTCGGGTTCAGCTTCATTTGATATTTATCCAGTTGATCAAAAGTCTGACTTAAGTCAACTAGATGATCGGCAGCTTTCTTGCTCTTTGTCAGCATATCGTCAACATAGACTTCCATATTGTAACTGATTTGTTCAGCAAAGACCTTGTTCATCAGCCGCTGATATGCCGCACCTGCATTTTTCAAACCAAAAGGCATAACATTATAATAATAAGTTCCCCTAGGGGTAATGAAAGAAGTACTCTCCCTGTCTTCAGGTTTCATTTTAATCTGATTGTAACCAGAATAAGCATCCATGAAGCTCAGCAACTCGTGTCCCGAGGTAGCATCCATTAGTTGATCAATTCGGGGCAGTGGAAAGTGATCCTTTGGGAATGCTTTGTTGAGGTCGGTGAAGTCTACACACATCCTCCATTTGTTGTTCTTCTTTTTTACCATCACCACATTGGCTAACCAATCTGGATATTTAACATGTTCAATGAAACAAGCTTTCTGGAGCTTCTCGACTTCCTCCTGTATGGCTTGATTCTTCTCAAGACTGAATACTCTTCTTCTCTGCTTCACAGGCTTGATCTCCTTATTCACATTGAGTTCGTGACATAAGAAATTTGGGTCTATCCCAGGCATATCTTCATGACTCCACGCAAGAGTTTGTTTTCTGCTTCTAAGGAAAGTAATCAATTCTTGTTTTAGTGAGGCTTCCAACGACGAACCTATTTGAGTAGTTCGTTCAGGGTGCTCGTCGTCCAGAATGATGTTTTCAGTAGCTTCCACCACTTGACCCTTCACGAGTTGCGACTCATCTCTAGGATCCAATATTTCAATTTCTGCACCTTCATCCACTTGATAGGTAGTAGTCGTTCTCCTTGATTCTTCCAGTTCCTCTTGCTCGGCGGATGAATAATAGCATTCCCGAGCTACTTTCTGATCACCTTTCACAACTCCTGTTCCAAAATTTATTGGAAATTTTAGGCATTGATGCACTGTAGATGGTACAGCCTCGAATTTCTTCAATCCTACTCTTCCCATGATGATATTGTATGATGATTGAACATTCTTATCCATCATGAAAAAGCGTATTCTTTCTGTTCGACAAGCAGGCCACGTACCAATGAATATATCCAACTTGATCGTCCCAAGTGGGAATACTTTCTCGCCAGCAAAACCGATGAGGGGTCTATGATAAGGCTCCAATTGAGATAACTTTAGGTTTAAACTATCAAAGCACGAGTAGAACATGATGTCTGCCGAGCTACCATTGTCGATCAGTACTTTTGAAATTATTACTTCCTTCATCCTCATTTTGATCACCAATGGGTCATCATGAGGATACAAAACACCTGCGAGGTCATTCTTTGAGAAACCAATGACCAATTTCTCTTTGTTCACCTTTCTCGGGCGATCCTCCTCAGCTAGATTTATTCGTTGAATGTACGAGCAAGCTTGAGCCTCACAAAGGTAAGCTTTTCTCTCTGCAATAAGGTATCCTCCTCCTGCATCTCCACATGTTATAACATTACAGTCAAATGACCTAGAGCCTATTGAAAATACCTCACGTTCTGGCTGCCTTGGTCTCTTGGGAAGATCGGGGTCATCTTCTGGATCAACTTCAGGGTTTCTTTTCTTGTTTTCCTCTGCTCGACGAGGATATCTAGACCTCTCTCTTATTCGGTCGTTGTTTCTTCTTTCGCTTCCACGATCGACATACTTTAACAGCTTTCCTCGTCTGATGAGTGTTTCAATATCATTTTGAAGAGCTATGCAATTTTTGGTCATATGCCCACGATCTTTATAAAACTCGCAATACTTCTCCTTATTCCTCTTGTCAGGGTCTACCTTCATTTTCTCTGGCCAGTTTAATTCCTCGTTGTTCTTGATTTCCTCTAGAACATGGTTGATATCCTTCTTCAAAGGAGTATAATTATCAAATTTCTTCATTACGTCACATACCGACCTAGTTTTTGAATGTTTGTCATTACCATTATTCTTATGCTCTTTCTTCTTAGCTTTATCACCTTCCACCTTGGTTTCTTTGGCATCCATATTCTTCTTCGCAGCCATAGCCTCCTCGGCATTCATAATCTTGGACGCTTTTCCCATCAGATTTGACATGGTTCTAGGTGGATCTTTGGCCAAAGTGTAGTACAACTTATTGGGCAGTATTCCACTCATCAAAGTAGTAATCGATGTCTTCTCCTCATAATCAATGACTTCAAGTTTCTCGTTATTAAAACGGGTTATATAATCTCTGGTGCTCTCACCAGCTTTTTGTCTAACACTTAACAAATGTGCTACTCGTTTAACTGGCTTTGCCCCAAAATAAAAATTCCCAATGAATAACTCGGCCAGTTGAAGAAAAGTTGAGATCTTACCCCGAGGAAGATTATTATACCATATTTGAGCAGATCCGGTAAGAGTTCCCGAGAATGCTCTACATCTCATCTCATCTGGAACAGCATAGATATCGGCTGCAACTTGGTATTGTTCTATATGAAGGACATGGTCAGTCTTTCCATCATATTTGGGGGTCACAACAGGTGCCTTGAACTTTGATGGTGTTGGAAAATCTACAATGGCCTGGACAAAAGGTGTTCCTCGAACAAAGGTTCGTTGTAGAGGGTTCTTGGCTTTAGCCATTTCCCCTAATCTATCCTCCAGCCTTTGAATAGAGCCTTTCCATGCATCATTTCCTTCCTCGGGCCTGTTGGTTCGAGCAACTGATCGCGTTGAGGTGGCTTCCTGGGATCTATCTTGACGAGCAACTGGTCGCGACTGGGCAGATCCTTCCCTTAAATCTGATGGTCGTCGAAACTCCTCGATGGGGCTCTAGGAGGACTTTTACTCCTTCTAGGTCCTAATTGATTAAAAGTTGATACACTGCTTAACCTCTCTAGCGCACTAGTCCTTTCTGGAGAGAGAGTGATACGTTGTTCAGTATCTGTGGCTCGCACTGACGAAGTTCATCCAGGTTGATAAGAAAAATCTTCAGACTCCTCATCGCGATATGAATTAGTACGCCTAGTATGCGAGGATGGTGCACGGGTGTTTCTTTAAATACTCCGCAATCCTGAATGAGTTGGTGCACCGCCATGGAGGGTTTGTATGAGTTGTCGCATAGTTTCTTGCATGACGGTCTGGCCCTGAGCCAGATTTGTCATTATTCAAGCCAGATCTGGAATATTTAGCGGAACAGATGGATTTGGAGGGCTTCCAGAGTTTCGATTGCTGGATTCTGGAATATCAGCCATTGATGATGAATTGCTTTTGATGAAAAACGATATTACCAGTCGTTTCCCACAGACGGCGCCAATCTGTTGATGTAAAAAATTAGATCATATCTAATTATTCAATCACAGATAAAATAAATGAAACAAAGAGTTTTTAAAGTGGTTCAGCCTTATAAGAATGTCATACGTCCGTTGTTATGTTATTGCTGAGTGTTTGGGAATTCTCGATTACAAGTTCTATCAAGAAATTCCGGTCCTCTTACAATGAGGATTGTACAATGTATTTATAGCCCTGAGGCTGTAATATGAAAGGGTAATACATTAAATGATGTACATATGAAAGGGTAATACATTCAATGCCCCTTAAACGTATGCGTCTGAATGATAAGCATTTAATGAATAGTCAAACTGTTGGTTATCCTGCTATTAATGCTTTGTTCGAGGTGCAGCTCGGACCGCCTGAGTTGCTCGGACCGCCTAAGCTTCTCGGTACTCAAGAGTTCCTCGGAGAGTTCTTGTTCCTCGGAGCGTATGAGTTCCTCGGGGAATCAGTGTTCCTCGTTGCAGTATGGTTCCTCGGAGCGTGTGAGTTCCTCGGGGAAGCAGTGTTCCTCGTTGTAGTATGGTTCCTTGGAGCGTGTGAGTTCCTCGGAAATGTTTGTTGTTGCCACGTAGATTTCCGTGTGTCTTCATTCAATGGAGCCATGTCAGCAGACTAAATTTGGTATCAACAAACTACTTTCAATATCTGGCCGAAACTCTAGAGTCCATTTAAAAATTCTAACTAGGAATCTTCCAACGTACCATGTATCTCTCATCCACATTCTAGAGAAATCCTTTTCTGAATTTAATCTAATCAGGACATGTTTGTTATCAAGAAGTCCAACATTGAAGGCTATTTTAAGAGAAAAGGTTTGAAATGTCTTTCTGATAACATCCATGGAAGGTCTGCCATGTGAAAATTTACCTATTAAGGCATGCTTGAAAGTTTTGGAGAGTGTTTCTATATCATAGGTAGAAAATAATACGACTGGTTCTCGCTTGACAGTTGTGGGTGTTTTTAGACAGAGGCTATGATTGATTGATGATGATTCTGCAACCACAGAGGCAAAAGAGTGATTCCAAACATTTCGGATGTCAGGTGGCTTGGGGTCAACGTGGGGAATGGTGTTGGGATTTACCATGAAAAACCCTAGTTAGGGTTAGATTTTTAGAGAGAGAGAGACGGCTTTGGAAGAGTTTATGCATGTATGTTGATGTTAGTGTTGTTATTTGAAACTAATTCAAAGTACAAGCAAAAGATTGGAAAGTAAACGTGCATGTCTTTTTATCTTTATCACGTGTACTGTACATTTTTATGTTTTGTCTTGTTATTTACAAATAATTTAAATTAAACACATAATATATTTCCCATATGTTTTAAGGTCTGCGCCAGTAGCAACAATTTACGATGTGTTCTACATGGATACGTTATTTATTTTAATTTTGATATATTTTTATATTTCAGACCTTTTTCCTGTTGCATATGCTGTTGTTGATTCAGAAACCGAAGATAACTGGACGTGGTTTCTTGCCAATTTGCATAGTGCAGTAGTTGAGCAATATCGAAACATAACATTTATATCAGATCGAAATAATGGATTACTTGAAGTTAGTTCGAGGGTCTTCCCGTTGTCTACACATTCTTACTGTATACATCATTTACAAGGGAATATAAAAAAGAAAATTCGTGAAAATTGTGGTGGATTTCAAAAGAAAATTGTTAAAGATTTTTTATCTTTTGCATAGACTGTCTCAGTAGATGAATTTCACAATAATATTGAAGCATTGAAGGAGGAAGGTGGAGCTGCTATTATTGATTTCATTGATAGTTTGCCTCCCAAGAATTGGTCCTGTGCATATTTCCCTAGTAAACGGTATGGTGACATGGCATCTAGTGTTGCGGAGTCATTCAATTCATAGATATTGGAGGAAAGGCATTTACCAGTAATGAATATGCTTGATAAATTGAGGGTGAAGATTATGAATTTCAATGCAAACAAACTTGTTGAGTCTGATACTTGGACAAATGAGCAATGCCCTTTTTTTCAAAAGTTACTAAATGAAAATAGGAATAAAATCCGACATTGGATTATTAGTCGCTCAAGTCAAAATTTATTTGAAGTTCATTCAGAAGTGCGAACAACAGTTGACTTAGGAGAAAGGACTTGTTCTTGTAAGAGTTGGCGGATTAAATGTTTTCCATGTTCTCATGCTGTTTGTATTGTATGGAGGAAAGGGACCGTATTTATGATTATTGTTGATACCAAAATTAATACGCTGATATAGACGAATAATAAGAAGACACGTGTCTATCTACGTGGAACAATAGAAACAAGGAAGTTTATTTCCCCGACCAAGTCATACTCATTCCGAGCAGCAAGTGTACTCCGAGGAACTCCAACGCTCCGAGGAACTCCTGAACAACGAGCAACTAAGGCGGTCCGAGCTGCATCTCGGCCACAGCATTGATTGCCAGATAATCAACAGTTCAACTATTCATTGAATGCTTATCATTCAGACGCACACGCAAAGAGGGCATTAAATGTATTAACCTTTCATACGTATATCATTAAATGTATTACCCTTTCAAATGAGAGCCTCATGGCTATAAATACGTTGTACAATCCTTATTGTAAGAGACCGGAATTTCTTGATAGAACTGGTAATCGAGAATTCCCAAACACTCAGCAATAATATAACAGTGGACGTAGGCCATTCTTATAAGGCTGAACCACTTTAAAATTCTTTATCTCATTTATATATATCTGTGATTGAATAATTAGAGTGATCTAATTTTTTACATCAACAGATTGGCGCCGTCTGTGGGAAGCGACTGTTGTTATCGTTTTTCACCAAAAATCATTCATCATCAATGGCAGATAATCCGAAATCCAGCAATCGAAATGCTGGAAATGCTGGAAATCTTCCAAATCTTCTGCACCTCCAGATCTGGCTGGAATTATGACGAATCTGGCTCAAGGACAAACCGCCATGCAAGAGACAATGCGGAAACTCATACAAACCCTTCATGGCGGTGCACCTTCACATTCGGGACAACGAAGTGGTCAGAGGCAAACCTATTTACTTTCTTCACGTTCCAGGCGTACAGATGCGTATCGTGATGAGGGATCTGATGATTCCTCTTATCAACCTGGGCGAACTTCGTCAATGCGGGCTACAGATACTGAGCAACGTATTACTCTCTCTCCAGAGGGGACCAGTGCTTTGGAAAGACTGAGCAGGGTGTCTCCTTTCAGTCGATTAGGCCATAGGAGGAATAGGAGTCCACCTAAACCCATTTCGAGGAGTTTTCTACAACCATCAGATCTAAGAGAAGGATCAGCACAATCACGACCAGTTACTCGTCAAGATAGATCTCAGGAGGCCACGTCAGATCAATCAATTATTCGAACCAATAGGCCCGAGGAAGGAAATGATGCGTGGAAAGGTTCCATTCAGCGGTTGGAGGATAGATTGGGAGAAATGGCTAAAGCGAAGAATCCCTTACAACGAACTTTTGTTCAAGGGCCACCTTTTATCCAGGCCATTGTGAATTTTCCTACACCGTCAAAGTTTAAAGCCCCTGTGGTGACTCCCAAATATGATGGAAAGACAGATCATGTTTTGCACATAGAGCAATATCAACCTGCTGCCGACATCTATGCTGTCCCCGACGAGATGAGATGCAGAGCATTCTGAGGAACTCTTACTGGATCTTCCCAGATATGGTACAATAATCTTCCTCGGGGTAGGATTTCAACTTTCTTTCAGTTGGCCGAGTTGTTCATTGGCAATTTCTGTTTTGGAGCAAAGCCAGTAAAATGAGTAGCACACTTGTTAAGTGTTAGACAAAAATCTGGTGAGAGTACTAGAGATTACATAACTCGTTTCAATAACGAGAAGCTGGAAGTCATAGATTATGAAGAGAAAACAGCAATCACCGCCTTGATGAGTGGGTTGTTGCCTAACAAGTTATATTACACTTTGGCCAAAGATCCACCTACAACTATGTCAGAGTTGATGGCAAAAGCGGCCAAAATTATGAATGCCGAGGAGGCTATGGCTGCGAAGAAGAATATGGATAAAGAAATCAAGGAGGAGGGCGACAAATCTAAGAAGAAAGAGCATAAGGGCAATGGCGGTGATAAGCATTCCAAGAATAATAAGTCGTCATGGGAAGTCCTGAAGAAATTCAATAATTATACTCCTTTGAAAATGGGTATTAATCATGTCTTGGAAGAAATCAAGAATAACGAGGAAGTAAAGTGGCCAAAGAAACTGAGGTCAGACCTTAACACGAGGAATAGGGAGAAATATTGCGAGTTCCATAAAGATCATGGCCATATGACCAAAAATTGCATAGCTCTTCAGAACGAGATTGAAACACTTATCCGAAGAGGGAAGCTAGCAAAGTATGTTGATCGGGGAGGTGAAAGAAGAAATAATGACCGAACTAGAGAGAGGTCTAGATCTCCTCGTCGAGCAGAGGAGAAAAAGAAGAGAGACCATGAAGATGATCCAGATGATGATCCCGATCTTCCCAAGAAACCAAGGCAACCAGAACGAGAGGTATTTTCAATACGCTTTGGGTCATTTGATTGTAATGTCATTACAGGAGGAGATGCAGGAGGAGGAGACCTTACTGCAGAAAGAAAAGCTTACCTTGGAGAGGCTCAAGCTTGCTCGTACATTCAACGAATAAATTTGGCTGAGGAGGATCGCCCGAGGAAGATAAACAAAGAGAAGCTGGTCATTGGTTTTTCAAAAAACGACCTTGCAGGTGTTCTTTACCCTCACGACGACCCTTTGGTGATCAAAATGAGGATGAAAGAAGTAGTGATTTCAAGGGTTCTAGTAGATAATGGTAGTTCGGCAGACATCATGTTCTACTCGTGCTTTGACAGTTTAAATTTAAAATTATCTCAATTGGAGCCTTATCACAGACCTCTCCTGGGTTTTGCTGGCGAGAAGGTTTTTCCACTTGGGACGATCAAGTTGGATATATTCATTGGAACTTGGCCTGCTTGTCGAACAGAAAGAATACGCTTTTTTGTGATGGATAAAAATGTGCAATCAGCTTACAACATCATCATGGGAAGAGTTGGTTTGAAGAAGTTCGAAGCAGTTCCATCTACAGTACATCAGTGCTTAAAATTCCCAACAAATTTTGGAGTAGGAGATATGAAAGGTGATCAAAAAGTAACTCGGGAATGCTATTATTCATCTGCCGAGCAAGAGGAGCTTGAAGAGTCAAGGAAAAAGACTACTACCTACCAGGTGGATGAAGGTACAGAAATTGAAACACTGGATCCCAGAGATGAATCCCAACTTGTAAAAGGATAGGTGGTGGAATCTACAGAAAATGTTATTCTGGACGACGAGCACCCTGAACGAATAACCCAGATAGGTTCGACGTTGGATGCTTCAATAAAACAGGAGTTGATAACTTTCTTGAGAAACAGGAAGAAAACTTTTGCGTGGAGTCATGAAGACATGCCAGGAATAGATCCAAACTTCTTATGTCATGAGCTCAATGCGAATAAGGAGATCAAACCCGTAAAGCAGAGAAGAAGAGTATTTAGTCCCGAGAAGAATCAAGCTATACAAGAGGAGGTCGAGAAGCTCCAGAAAGCCCAATTCATTGAAGATGTGAAATATCCAGACTGGTTAGCAAATGTGGTGATGGTAAAGAAGAAAAACAATAAATGGAGAATGTGTGTTGATTTCACCGATCTCAACAAGGCATGCCCAAAGGATCACTTTCCATTGCCCAGAATTGACCAGCTAGTGGATGCTACCTCGGGGCACGAGCTGCTCAGCTTCATGGATGCTTACTCTGGCTACAACCAGATCAAAATGAAACCTGAAGACAAGGAAAGTACTTCTTTTATTACCCCTAGGGGAACTTATTATTACAATGTTATGCCTTTTGGTTTGAAAAATGCAGGAGCGACATACCAGCGGCTGATGAACAAGGTTTTTGCCGAACAAATCAGTTGCAATATGGAAGTTTATGTCGATGATATGCTAAAAAAGAGCAAGAAAGTTGCTGATCATCTAGTTGACTTAGGTCAGACCTTTGATCAACTTGATAAATACCAGATGAAGCTCAACCCGATGAAGTGCACATTTGGAGTACGATAAGGAATGTTCCTCGGGTATATCGTCAACCAGCGAGGCATTGAGGTGAATCCAGAAAAGATCAAAGCTCTTTTAGGGTTGCGATCTCCAACGACGAAGAAAGAGGTGCAGAGTCTTACAGGACGAGTTGCAGCGCTCAACAGATTTGTATCCCGAGCAACTGATAGATGCCTCCCATTCTTCAAAACACTTCGAAAAACTTTCGAGTGGAATGATGAATGTGAAAAAGCCTTTCAAGACTTGAAGAAATATTTGGGATCACCTCCACTGTTGTCCAGGCCAGTAATGGGAGAAAAGTTGTACTTGTACCTGGCAGTATCAGAGAATGCAGTCAGCTCGGCATTGATCAGAATGGAGAATGGAGTCCAGAAGCCAATTTATTACACAAGTAAGGCTTTTCGAGGTGCAGAGATCAGGTACCCAAAGCTGGAAAAATTGGCATTGGCATTAATTGAGGCAAGTAGAAGAATGAGGCCATATTTCCAGGCCCATACCATCGTCGTGTATACCGACATGCCATTGAGACAAGCCCTTCATAAGCCAGAAAAATCAGGGAGACTTATGTACTGGGCAATAGAGCTCGGTGAATATGATATTGTGTATGAACCCAGATCATCATTAAAAGGGCAAGCTGTAGCAGATTTTATAGCAGAGTTTACTTATCCTGATACCCCCGAGGAACAAAAGTTTCTCACTGATCAACCTGTGGATGTTACAGGATCATCAAACACAAGCCCAGACCAACTCCGGTTGGTAAAAGGTCTTGTGGATGTTGAAGGATCATCAAATTCGAGCTCAGACCAACTCCGGTTGGTAAAAGAGCGAGAAGAGATGATTGACGAGGAGCGAAAAATATCAGGGGAGGATGAAAGGAAACAACAAATATTTCACCGAGGAACCTTGTCAGATAACAAATTTGAAGACGAGTTACCTACATGGAGATTATATGTAGAGGGGTCATCTTGCACAACAGGTTGTGGAGCAGGAATTGTTTTGAACACCCCAGACGAAATTGACATGGAATACGCCCTACGATTCCAATTCAAAGCTTCCAATAATGAGGCTGAGTATGAGGCCATGATAGCAGGTCTTAATTTAGCAAAGATTATGGAAGCACAACAAGTGATGGTATTCAGTGATTCTCAATTAATTGTGAATCAAATGATGGGAACATATGCAGTTAAAGGAGAATTAATGGTCAAGTATCATGCAAAGGCGAGGGAGTTGTTGGCAGAATTTGATGCCATTCAGTTGATCAGAATACCAAGAATGGAGAATGCACGAGCAGACGTACTGGCCCGACTAGCATCAGCTACTCGTACCGAGCTGCAAAGAACGATACCAATTGAAGTATTAGAAAGTCGGAGCATAGATGAAGACCTGACGATGAATATTATTACCCTTGATTTAGGACCATCTTGGATGGATCCCATCAGGGCATATATTGAGGAGGGAGAATTACCGGAGGATAAGCTCGCTGCCAAGAAATTGAAGTTTAAGGCTGCTCGGTATGTACTAACTAATGGTGTTTTGTATAGACGAGGAATTATGGCAGGTGTGCAAAGATTTGTACATCCCTCCGAGGTGAAAGAATTGATTAAAGAGATCCATGAAGGGTCCTGTGGAGCCCATGTAGCAGGTCGGACACTTTTGCAAAGGGTGATGACGCAGGGATACTACTGGCCAACGATGAGGACTGATTGTATAGCCTATGCTAAGAGATGTGATAAATGCCAACATTTTTCCTCCATCCGACGAACTCCACAAGCATTGTTGACACCCATAACTTCCCCTTGGCCATTCGCCATGTGGGGAATGGATTTGGTTGGACCACTGCCAACGACCCGAGGAAGATTCAAGTATCTTGTCGTCGCAGTGGATTATTTTACTAAGTGGGTAGAAGTTGATCCACTTATTGATATAACATACGAGAAGGTGTACCAATTCGTTTGGAAGAACATCATCTGCCGATATGGTCTCCCTCATGCCTTCATCACAGACCATGGAACACAATTTGATAACGAGGAGTTTGCCGCCTATTGTCATCAGTCAAACATTTTGAAGATTCATTCAGCACCAGGCCATCCTCAAAGCAATGGACAGACTGAAGTGACGAACAGAACATTACTAAATGGTTTGAAGAAGAGGCTAAGTGAGGCTAAAGCTAATTGGATTAATGAGCTACAGTCAGTATTGTGGGCTTACCGAACAACTCCCCGGGCAGCAACTGGAGAATCACCATATATGCTGGCATTTGGAAGTGAAGCCGTAATACCTGCCGATTTGGGTCTTCCAACACACAGAGTGCTGAATTTCAATTCCCCAGTCAGCGATTTAATGAGGAGATTAGATTTGGACATGCTCGATGAGGTTAGAGAAGAGGCAGCCATTAGGAATGCTGCTTACCAACGATGAACAGCTCTGTTCTACAATAAGAGAGTGAAGAAATGCGCTTTAAAGGAAGGAGATTACGTGCTAAAGAAGGTCATTCAGAAGCACAATAAGTTAGAAGCGAACTGGCATGGACCTTACCGAGTTACAGAAGTTGTTCGACCAGGAACTTACCGAATAGCAACTCTAGAAGGAGAGGAATTTAAGAATGCATGGAATGCTGAACACCTACGCAAGTATTATCAGTGATGTAAAATGTAAAGCAGTTCCATCAATATGAATAAAACGATGATATTTCGCCATCTTCTCTCCTTTTATTAAAAGTTTTTCGGGGAATACTAGTGTGTAACACTACGCTGCTCGGCAGTAAAAACAACACGATAGTTCAAGCTCAGACCAACTCCGGTTGGTAAAAGGGCGAGAACAAACCATACTCCTTTGGTTAGGAGGCGTACACTAACTCAGACCAACTCCGGTTGGTAAAAGAGCGAGTGGACATGATAGTTCAAACTCAGACCAACTCCGGTTGGTAAAAGAGCGAGAACAAATATACTCCTTTGGTTAGGAGGCGTACACTAGCTCAGACCAACTCCGGTTGGTAAAAGAGCGAGTGGACATGATAGTTCAAACTCAAACCAACTCCGGTTGGTAAAAGAGCGAGAATAAACCATACTCCTTTGGTTAGGAGGCTGACACTGGCTCAGACCAATTTTGGTAAAAGGGCAAGTGGACATGATAGTTTGAACTCAGACCAACTCCGGTTGGTAAAAGGGAGAGAACAACACTCCTAAAAATGCCAATCTCGGTTGGTTAGGAAACAAGATATACTCTCAAATGTCAACTTATGTTGGTCGGGAGGTAAGATTATTCCAGAAAATACAAAAGTTTCTCGAAGAATAAAATATTCCAAACTGAACCAAGTATGGTTGGTCGGGGATAAAAACCCACTAACTGTAGTTGGTCGACGAGGAGAAAATATCCCAAACTGAACCAAGTATGGCTGGTCGGGGATAAAAACCCACTAACTGTAGTTGATCGACAAGCACAACTTAACAACCTTGGTTGGTTGGAAAAAATTTCAACATTTTTATACTCACTACTTTATTATTAAGTGATTGATCAACACTACTGATACTTGTAACTTTTTATTACTAAGTTGGTCAATGAACCACACAATATTGTTATGCAAGCACAAATATAAAGTGTTTGACAAGTGCAAGACAATAGCAATACAGATTTGCAAACAAAAATGAAAATCTTTCATAAAATTCAAAATAAATTACAAGTTACATTGATAATTACATGGATATGTATACTAACTGTTACATCAAAAATTCCTATTCTATTGGTTTTTCCCCTCAGCTTTCGATACAGGTTCCTCGCCAGCAGGCGGATCATTTAAAGACTGAGGAGAATTGATGAAGTTTAAATCCTTCAGCATTCTGACATTCATTGTTGAAGGTGTGTCCAATAGATGCTCGGGACGAGATACATCGATCTGAGAATGAAGATTGTAGTCACCAAGGTATTTTGCAATTAAGCTCCGAGGAATGGCACGAGCTGGGATCCATTCCATGTCCAAATTATACGGTGGCACAGGCAAGTCAAGTACCCCAGGATCATAATAGTCCCACAGGTAGTGTCCTTGTTCGAGCTTCAGCACGCACAAGGCATTCAGCCAACCTTGCTTGTAGCCCTCATTATTGGCATTCTGGATGCGATCATCCAAATGGAATAGTGCTTCGTTGTATCCAGCCACCCAGAACTCCCTGGGCTGTTTGTGAAATTGAAATGTTAACCTTTCAAGCTTCTCGGGAAGACTTTGGATGAAAAGTTCATTAGTCTCCAATATTGATTTCTTTGAAGAGAGTTGTTGTTCCAGTTCTCTAATTTTATTTGACATGTCAGACAAGGCTTGATTTTTTGCCGACAATTGGAATGCTTGGTTTTCCAACGCTGATTGAGTACGAGCTTCTTCAACAGTACGATGAAGAACTCTTGATCGTCCCCGAGCAGGTTGAGTACTTTATTCCTCGACAACATTCTGATCAACTCTTCCTCGTCCACGAGAACCTCTTCCTCGTCCCCGAATAGCAGTAGAAGGCCCAGCTCTTCTCAAAGCCTCTAACTCTTCTCGCAATTTGGCATTCTCAACCTCTAAAAATGAAAATCCCTCGTCAGTCACTGGGATTACAGCTGTTAAAGAAGAGGCTGCAGACTTATACTGTGCTAGCTCTTTCTGCAAATTGTTATTCTCTTGCTCCAGCAGCTCGGAAATCTGTCTACATGCTTCAACCTCACCCTTTAGGGTTCTCTCTCTGACATCGTACCCATCAAGGAGCTTTTCGTGGCCCTTCTCGGTAGAAAGCTGCTGATACCTCTTCTCATACCCCTCATGCAACAGGGCAGTTGACTCTTTATACTGCTGCTGAAGTTCATTGAGAGTACCTTGCAAGTCTTCAATCATCTAGTAGTAAACCACATTATTGGCCACAGCTCGGTCAAGTAAGCATTTCAGGTACTGATAAGCTTCGATTGCCTGCTCTGAAGCATCTTGACCAAGGATGTCAGCAACTTATGATGCATTCAGGTTCGTGTGACCTGCCTTATAATATTCATGACATTGTTGCATCAGCTTTGTGTCATTAGCAGACAACAGATCCATCCTGGCCAGAAACTAGCAGAGAAAGAAAAAGTAATCATCAAAAAGAAGATCAAGGCAGAGTACAGATAGAAAAGAGACAATCGTATGGAAGAAAAGAACTCAAATTTTATTAGATCATAGTGCAGAGTTACAAAGATCTTGGTTACACTTAACAAAGAAGAAAAATAGAAAGAGAATACCGAACAACTTCACACCTTTTCCTTGTCTCCCAAGACTTTCTTGGGAGGTTGGGACGAGGAGCTCGGTTGCTCGGTGGGAACAATGAGTTGGTCGGCTAGAACTGGGACTTGTTCAGGAGGAGCAGGTAGAGATGAAAACTCCTCGTCAGCAGGCTGAGTAAGGATTGGATCACCCGCTACCATTGAAGATTCTTCGGAGGCAGCTTCGTCCTCTTCTCCATCTTCAATATTTGGAGGAGGACCAGGGAGATGCTGTTGAAACAGTTCTGAGTCCTCATTAACCTTTAATTCTTGCAGGGCAGCCACCCAACCATCTCGGAAGTATTTCAAACTCCCATACTGCACTTGGGCCATCATGGCTGCTACCCCCCTGTTCCACCCTTTATCCCAACCAGTGAGGAAAGATTTTTTCAGCACCACTTTTCTTTTTATTTTCTCCGAGGAGAGCTTCTCGGATAGAAGATCCTCGGTGGCCTTCAACTTAGCTTCCACCTCCTCCTTCTGGCGATTTACTTCTCGCAGAAGGGTTAGCTCTTCCTCAGCCAATTTAAACTTATTTCAAGCTCCCCAAAGTTCGTGAGCTTCTCGGCATACTTCTTGTTCTCTTTCTCCAAGTCTTTTACTTTATTTTCCAAACCCTTGGAAACTTCAGCGAGCTGCACCTTTTCTGCCTCAACTGCAGTCAACTTTTTCTTCCAATCAGCCCTATCCTCGTCATACTTTTGACGGGAATCCTTCAAAGACTGGGCCAAACCTAGTAAAGCATCCTCCACTCCGGACGAGGAGCTAGAAGCCTTGATTGCTTCATCCTTCTTCACAATGGTGTTAAAGCAACTCACCAGCTAAAAAAAGGAGATAACGATAAGTCAGCACAGAGATACATGTATTGATGGAAAGAAAGAAAATTCAGAATATGAGAAACTTACTGAAGCAATGTGACGAGTAGCCAGGGATGTAAGCATATCCCTAGACATATTCTCCTCAATTCCTTGGACTTCAGGAATGGTCCAAGTCTTCACCGAGCTCATCGCAGAGCTCGGAGGAATAATAGTTGGAACACCAGCTCCACTAACTTGGAGCTGGGGAGTGGTTTCAGCCAAATTGACCGAGGAGGATTTCTTCAGTCTCCTCGGTGGCGTTTCAACAGTCTCAACCAAAGAAGAACTTTTGGTTGGGGAGATGGTGATCACTTCCACAGGTACATCCTTCTTGCTCGGAGCCACTGGGGGCTTCTCGGCAGCCTTCTGAGGAGCAACAGAAGGGGTAGCATCTACTTTCTTTGTCCCCTTTGGGACGTCAGTCTTGTTTCTTTTTCCATCTCCAGCAAAGGTAGTCTCCTCAAAAATAGCAGGAACTCTTCTTTTGCCCATTTTCTGACTCAGAGGAATATGAGAGTCTGGTGAAGAATCCTTAGGAGTTGGCGCTGGTTCACTAGTTCTGACCACAGGACGAACAGTAAAGGATGATGTATAGCTCCTGTACTGCAACAAGTATGAAGCAGACCTGATGTGCTCGTCTGCAACTTTCTGATGCAAACTCCAGATATGTTTCAAATGCTTAATATTAACTTCTGTTTCTTTTGGAGTCTTTCTTTTGCTGTCAACTGCAAACAAATACATATTGAAATGTCAATCACACATTTATTCAAACATAATGAAATCATAATTTCAGAAATAAAATAAAATGAAAATAACCTATCCCATTGCCATATGGAGGGCATCTGGGACCTTCATATACTTCATCTCCAGTCAAAGGGGCATGTTGCCAATTTTTGATAACTACCCCATGTTCAAAATAATCCCTATTAGCATCAGGGAGATTGACTACTAAAGCCCTATTCAAAAATCTAGTTTTTAAATAATAAACATTATCTAGAACAACCCATCTATAACAGTACATAATCTCAGGAATTCCTATACGGGTTCCGTGAGTTTGATTTAACCTATACACCCCATTAACAATTCTCCATGTGTTGAGGGCTATTTTTGCAGGAACAACATCGAAATGATGACAGAACTCTAAGAACAAAGGGTTTGGTGGAAAAGAAAATCCACATTTAGCAATAAAGAGGCTGGGGAACCAATGTCCCTCAGCCAAACGAAAATAATTTGAAGGCTCAGAAAGATCCTCCAAAATTACCCAAGATGGAATAGAAAAATCAGAACGGAATTTCTCAAGAGATTCAATAACATAAACCATGGCGAATAAAAGAAATGAAGAAGAAGGAAGAAGATCTTACAGGAAAAAGCGAGATCTGTTGACAACGAACGAAGAAAAGGATGAACGCACAAGAGAGAGAAAGACTATGGAAAACTCGAAAGCAGAAATTGGAAAAGGTAGAAGCCGGTGGGATTGCCCATGAAGTTTAAATACTTTGCCTCGGGAAACGGCGAAAGAAATGATTACAAAAAAGAAACTATTACGCTACCGGCGGCTAAAAGGACAAAAAGTGCGCGAAGATCGAAGCGCTTATAAAAATTCAAAAAAGGCGGATTCTGCGAATTTGGAAGGAAATTCAAAAACGGAGAAAATGCTCCTAAAAACTAGGAAGGCCATTTAATATTGCCATATACCGAGAAAGAATGTTCCATACTCCTCAAAGTTCGAAATATGAAACATTGGGGGCTTCTGTTGATACCAAAATTAATACGCTGATATAGACGAATAATAAGAAGACACGTGTCGATCTACGTGGCACAATAGCAACAAGGAAGTTTATTTCCCCGACCAAGTCATACTCATTCCGAGCAGCAAGTGTACTCCGAGGAACTCCAACGCTTCGAGAAACTCCTGAACAACGAGCAACTAAGGCGGTCCGAGCTGCATCTCGGCCACAGCATTGATTGCCAGATAATCAACAGTTCAACTATTCATTGAATGCTTATCATTCAGACGCACACGTAAAGAGGGCATTAAATGTATTACCCTTTCATACGTATATCATTAAATGTATTACCCTTTCAAATGAGAGCCTCATGGCTATAAATACGTTGTACAATCCTCATTGTAAGAGACCGTAATTTCTTGATAGAACTGGTAATCGAGAATTCCCAAACACTCAACAATAACATAATAGTGGACGTAGGCCATTCTTATAAGGCTGAACCACTTTAAAATTCTTTGTCTCATTTATATTTATCTGTGATTGAATAATTAGAGTGATCTAATTTTTTACATCAACAATTATATTGAGGAGTACTATAAGGTATCTTTCTACAGAAAATCATACTCGATACCTATAGTTCTTCTTCCTGATTTGATTTCCTTAAATATTCCTATACCTGAAAATCCATCTGTCCTTCCACCAATGACTAAGAGACCGACAGGCAGGCCAAGAAATAAGAGAATAAAGTGTTCTGATGAGATCACAGTAAGGGAAGTTACTTGTTCGAGGTGTAGTAAAACGGGTCATTATAGGTCTACTTGTAAGGAACCCATTTAATTATGTTTAAAATTATTGAATTCATTCATTTTAACCATTTGATTGAATAAATTAATTAATAAACCATTTGTTTCACATAAATGAGTGTAATTTTAGTTTTTAATCTCATTTTTTAGTTTGTTATTTGTGTAGCTCTACACATATTTTTCATAAAATATACGTGATTATTTTTCCTAATGTTCACGTGTACTTTACATTTGTATACGCATGTTATGTACAGTACGCGCGCATTGTGATGACCAAAGCCATTTTATCAATGTCTGTACTTGATGAAATATGCATGTACTTTATGAAGTACACGCAGAATATATAAAGTACACGCATTTAAAAATAGATTTGGTCAGTTTAATCTGCGTGTACTATATGAAAGCATACGTGTACTTTATTTATTACATTTGATTTAGATTTACTTGATGAAATATGCGTGTACTTTATGATGTACACGCATGAAGTACACGCATAATATAAATATAATATGTGTGTACTTGATGAAATATGCGTGTACTTGATGAAATATGCATGTACTTTATGAAGTACACGCGTAATATATAAAGTACACGCATATTTTTATAAAGTACACGCATATTGATATGACCAAAATCTAATTCAATATACGTGTACTTTATGTATTCTGCATGTAATTTTACAAAGTAGACGTATATAAATGCATGTACTATTTGGAAAATGGTTTTGGACATTATTACAATGTGCTTGTACTTTATAAAAGACACTTAGGTCACTCATATTCTTAAATTCCTATGTGTATTATGGTCCTCGCCAGCGGCATTATTATACAAGTATTTCAATATGCGTGTACTTTGTAGACTATGCGTGTACTTTATAAAGTACACGTGTAATATATAAAGTACACGTATTTATATAATGGTTTGGGACAATACATTGTGCATGTGCTTTATAAAAACTTGTGTGTATTATAATACTTGTATAATAGATAGAATCGTATTTTGACATATTTTGACAATACAATCATATTTTGACATACCAATTTTTTTACAATAAATGATATTAATGTTTACATTTTTTATAATATACGTGATCATTTTTATAAAGGTTCACGTGTACTTTACTATATTTGGTGTATGACATAAGTGAGAATACATGCATGAAAGAAATAATTTTTTTATTAAAATAGAAAATTAAAGTACATTTTTTTGACATAACAAAAGATGAAAAAACTAAAGAAGGATTCTCTTAGGGAAATTTGTTAAAGGCATCTATGGTGTTAGGAAGGGAGTCAATTAAATTCGACCATACTCAAATTTCTTCTTCTATGACAGCTACAAGACCTTCATGGTGCGCCTTCTTCTCCTTCAGCTTGACGATTTTCAAGGGAACTTCTTGTCTATAGAAAGACATGAGGTCTTCATGTGTTTGAGGAGGGTCCTCATCGATATCAAATAAATCTATGGGATTGGGTGGAAGTCCAGAGTATCCTTCCCTCACATATGTTTGAAACTACTTACAGGCAGTTTCATGTGAGGAAAGATTTTCCTCAATTTGCCTTATTTTTTTTATTTTTTTCATCTCTCTCAAGAGTATCTCGCAACTTTTCTGCTGGAATGGTCATTATGTAATCTTTACCCTAGATGTAATGGTTAAGAAAGGAACAAATATTACTCTTTTATAGGAAAAGTTAACGTTATTTATTTCTTTGATCAGAAGTAGTTGGGAAGTGAGTAGTTGAGCTTAATAAATTGATTTTTGTTATTGTGTCCTTCTGAATAAATATATAAAGTAGTTTTCAATTAAAAATAAAAAATTATTACATTAACCAATGCGTGTAAATTGTTTATATTGCGTGTACATTATTTATATTGTGTGTACTTTGAATAATTCATGTGTGTACTTAGTAATTATCACTTGTAGTATTGGTTAAAATGCATGTACAATGTTTCATAATACTCAGCTGCATTGTTTGTCTATACCTTACGTGGATTGTGGTCTGCGTCAGCGAAAATAAACCATTTTGGTGTAATAAATATTGTAAACAATAACCAATATAACACGAAACAAATTACAATTAGAGTGTGTATTTGAATCAATTTATAGAAATTTTTTCTCCTTTCGGGGAAAGAAATATTTTGATAGAAGAATTTCCCTTAGTACATATATTCTGTGTTTTAGCATGTCAAGGTCTTGAAATAATTTTCGCATTTCCTTGTTTCTGCTAATTTGTTCAATGTAGTAGATGCAAAACACCCCACAGTCAACCCTGAAATTAAAATAAAACAAACATATAAATTAGTATGATGTGAATGAATTTTTTTGAAAATATACAAATTAGTAATTTTTAGAAATGAAGTTTTTTCTTACGCATTATATTGCTTAGGGCATTCATGATCTCTTATTAGGTCAAATTTTGGATCACTTTCCATCAAGAAATCAACTGTCCTTTTTTCTTGCTCTGTCAATGGATCATTATCCAATATAAACTCATTTAATGTACCTTCATCAAACTTTCTCTAAGTTTTGAAACCATTGTTTTTAATTTTTTCTGCTTCAGTCTTCAATAGGTACAGTGTTTTTTGGAAGACAGAAAACTGTTAAGAAGATAAATATTTAGTGTATATAAATAAAATAGTATATGAAGATTGAAGAGTGAAGAGTACACGTATAATATTAAAGTACACGTGTATTTTATTTATCCATTTCATGTGTATTTTAAAATATGATGCATGTACTTTGCCTAAAGAGTGAAAAGTACACGCATAATATTAAAGTACGCGCAATTTGTATTGCTTCATTTCATGTGTGTTGATACGAAAATTAGTCAGCTAACGTGGACCAATCATATGAAGACATGTATCATCTTACGTGGCAAATGCTTATACCCACCGAGAAACTCGCAGCACCGAGCTACTCATCACCTCGAGCAACTCAACGTGCAGAGCATCTGGCCAGGAAGATCAAGCGACAATGGAACATTCAATGAACATTGGATTTAATGAACATTCTTATTATACAGATGTATATGTCTATTAGATAACGACATAGTGTCTATTCATTCTGACAACCCCGAGGCTATAAATACATTATAACACCCTCCATAACGGGGTAATTGATCATTAACAATTGTGATCAAGATTAAGGCAAGAACATCCAGCAATACAAAACAGTGGACGTAGGCCATTTTCATAAGGCTGAACCACTTTAAAAATCCTTTGTCTTATTTTTTATTTCATATTTATCTGTGATTAATTAATTAGATCAAATCTAGTTTTTTACATCAATAAATTGGCGTCGTCTGTGGGAACGACTATACGTAGTGTTTTCACTACCATATTCATCGCAAATGGCTGAAATCCCAGAATTCAGTAACTAGAAGAATGAACGAGTTCCCCCCAATCCATCTGCTCCCCCAACTCTTCAGTATCTCACTGGCATGGTAGCCAATTTAGCCCAGGGGCAAACAGATATGCAAGAGACCATGCGTTAACTCATTCAGACCGTTCATAATGGCACACCTGCCTAGTCAGGTTAACGAAGTATCCAGAGACTTACCCATTTATCGTTTTTAAGAACCAGACGTACACTATTTCCAGATGTTTCTCAGTCCCGACGTACCGGGTCTCATCATACTGAAGGGACCAATGATCCCTCTTATCAGCCTGGTTGGACCTCTTCTATAAGAGTTACAAATTTTCAACGAAATGTTACTCTAGCCTCAGAACGAACAAGTGCTCTGGAGAGGTTGATTAGAGCCTCTCCCTTTGACCGTTTGGGCCCTAGTAGGAATAGAAACCCTCCTAGGATTTCATCGAGAAATTCTCAATAACCAGATGATTTACGAGAAGGTTTTGCCCAATCACGACCAGCAACTCGTAATGAAAGATCCAAGAGGAGAATTCAGCGCGATTTATTGCTCGGACGCATAGGTCAGAAGCTGGAAATAATACATGGAAGGGCTCCATTCAAAGGTTGGAGGACAGGTTAGGGAAAATGGCTAAGGCCAAGAACCCTCTCCAAAGAACTTTCGTCGCGAGAACACCCTTTATCCAGGCAGTTCTGGACTTTCCCACACCATCAAAGTTTAAAGCTCTTATAGTAACGCCTAAGTACGATGGAAAAATAGATCCCATCCTTCACATAGAGCAGTACCAAGCTGCTGCTGACATTTACGCCGTTCCTAATGAGATGCGGTGCAGAGCTTTTTTGCGAACTATCACCGGGTCAGCCCAAATATGGTATAACAACCATCCTCGGGGGAAGATTGCTACCTTCCATCAGCTGGCAGAGCTCTTCATAGGGAATTTCTATTTTGGAGAAAATCCAGTAAAGAGAGTAGCGTATCTACTAAGTGTAAGGCATAAAATAGGAGATAGCACCAGGGATTATATCACTCATTTTAATAACGAGAAACTGGAGGTAATCGACTATGAGGAGAAGACATCCATTACAGCTCTGATGAGTGGTCTGTTACCCAATAAGTTGTACTATACACTGGTCAAAGATCCCCCCAAGACCATGGCAGAACTAATGGCAAAGGCATCTAAGATCATGAACGTCGAAGAGGCCATGGATGCGAAGAAGAATACTGATGCGAAAGCAGAGACGAAAGCCACAATAAAAACTGAGAGGAAAGACCAAAAGCATAATAGGGGTAGTAACCAGCCGAAGGCAAGGAAACTCTATAGAAGTTGAATAAGTATGGGAATTATACTCCCTTAAAGGTGGACATCAACCACATTCTGGAGGAGATCAAGAATAGCGAGGAATTAAACTGGCCGGAGAAAACGAGGATGGCCCCGGACAAGAGAGATAAGTCCAAATATTACGAGTTCCATAGAGATCATGGCCATACGACCAAGCGTTGTATAGCTCTCCAGAATGAGATCGAAGCACTTATTCGACGGGGAAAATTGAGCAGGTTCGTTAATCGTCAAAAGGATGAAAAGGCTAACGAAAACAAAAGACAAACGTCCAAATCTCCTCGCTGAACAAAAGATAATAAGAAACAGGACCATAAAGATGATCCAAAAGATGACCCCGACCTTCCCAAAAGGCCAAGGCAACCCTAACGCGAGGTATTTTCAGTCCATTTTGGACCAATTGAATGTAATGTGATTACAGGTGGAGATACATGAGGTGGGGATAACACGACTGAAAGGAAAGCTTACCTCAATGAGGCCCAAGATTGTTCTTATATGAAACGCATAAATCTGATTAAAGATGCTCGCCCAAGGAAGGTGAACAAGGATAAACTAGTCATTGGTTTTTCCAAAAATGATCTGGAAGGTGTCTTATATCCTCACGATGATCCCTTGGATGTTAAAATGAGGATGAAGGAAGTGGTGATCTCGTGAGTATTGGTAGATAATGGTAGCTCTGTAGACATCATGTTCTACCCGTGCTTCAACAACTTGAATTTGAAGTTATACCAATTAGAGCCATATCACAGGCCCCTCCTGGGCTTCACGGGCGATAAAGTTTTTCCACTTGGGACGATCAAGTTAGATATGCTAACTGGTACCTGGTCTGCTTGCAGAGTAGAAAAAGTATGCTTTTTCGTAATGGATAAAAACTTCCAATCAGCCTACAACGTAATCATGGGGAGGGTAGGCTTGAAAAAGTTTAAGCCAGTGCCATCCACGGTACATCAATGCCCGAAGTTTCCGACCAAGTTCGAAGTTGGAGTTGTGAAGGGTGACCAGAAAGTAGAATCGGAATGTTACTATTTATCTGCTGAACAGGAAGAATTGGAGGAAGCTAAGAAAAAGACCACCACATACCAAGTGGAGGAGTATGAAGATGAAGAGATCGAGACGCTGGACCCCAGATATGAGTCTGAACTTGTGAAGGGTCAGCTTGTGGAAATCATGGAGAACATCATCGTGGACAACGAACGTCCAGAACGAACAACTCAAATTGGCGCCTCGCTGGACCCGTCAATAAAGCATGAATTAGTAGCATTTTTTAGGCATCAAAAGCAAAATTTTGCCTGCAGTCATGAAGATATTCCAGGGATAGATCCAACCTTTTTGTGCCACGAGCTAAATGTTAATAAAGAGATCAAGCTAGTGAAACAACGAAGAAGGGTATTAAGCCCTGAAAAGAACCAAGCTATCCAGGAGGAGGTTGAGAAGCTACAAAATGCTTCCTTTATTGATGATATCAATTATACTGATTGGCTAGCTAATGTGGTGATGGTAAAAAAGAATAATAACAAATGGAGAATGTGCGTAAATTTCACAGATCTCAACAGAGCCTGCCCAAAAGATCACTTTCCCTTGCCCTGAATTGATCAGCTGGTGGATGCTACTTCGGGGCATGAATTGCTGAGCTTTATGGATGCTTATTTCGTCTACAATCAGATAAAGATAAAATAAGAAGACAGGGAAAGTACTTCTTTTATCACCCCAAGGGGTACATACTGTTATAATGTTATGCCAATTGGTCTAAAAAATGCAGGTGCAACGTACCAGTGATTGATGAATAAGGTGTTCGCAGAGAAATTGGTAAGAACATGGAGGTTTATTCTGACACCCCGCCCAATTAAATATCGGGTGATCACTCCTTTATAAAATTTATAACAGAATGTTCGGTTGGTTCATTCTTAGCATCACCGTCGAAAACTTAAATCCAATTAATTACCTAACATTTAATTAAGCTAGTGTCAAAACATTTCCCAATTTAATTTGAAACCAATTAATTCAATTAATTTCTGAACATTGAATTATAAACCACACACAATAAATGAATGCTGATTGAATTAAATACTGAATAATTAAGACTGGATAAAACCTTCCAGTTCAAAGTCACAAACAAAACCAAAATAAATACTCAATCCAACAGAAAAGAACTACAAAGGAACTGAGTACAATCCCGCTAATGAGGATAGGCGACACCTGCCAAAACTGAAACATCTGAACTAGGAACTGAATAAAATGAGAGAAGCATCTAATCTCAATGACCCGTAACTTCCACAATAGTTGCAGCTCGACAAACCATCCAAGAATCTAGAACCGGTGTCCCTGTGGCTAGGCACCTGTACGAATACATATATATATAGCAAAAGAGAGAAGAAATACAAGAAACGGGTCAGAGCCCGAGGTGTAAAAATGATTTAGTAAGTATTTAAAACTGGTTCTTAAACCAAGTCTTATATGCATGTTAATTATCGAACTCTCACATGAGTTTCTCACCTCTCATCTATTGTGCACTCCTACATACATCTAATCTCCCCCTAGTTATACCTCCCAGTCTAACTAGTTAGAAACCATATTAATACTAACTATGCTCACTAGTAGTATTCCTGTATCGCCCATACAATACGTTATTCATATAGTTGGTCTCATATACTAAGTTTCATTATTCCCCATTCGAATGGTTAATCTTTTATCCTCTAAGATTATTTTATTTCTCATTTCCATTTTATCTACTAGTCTCACAAATTAGAAAGTTCCCCAAGTACACTCATATATATATATATATATATATATATATATATATATATATATATATATATATATATATATATATATATATATATATATATTCTCATCATCCTATATATATAGACTAACCCTGCACCCTTAGGTTAAGACCACTTGGCGCAATGTAAAGATTATTATTATTACCAAGTCTACTAATTTCACACAGTAGAAATATTCAAGGGTCCATGTACATATATATATATATATATATATATATATATAGTCACATCATCCCTATACATATATATATATATATACTAATATTGCATCCCCGGGGTAGCACCCATTAATGCACCTATCAATAATAAACCAGCACCCCCGGGTTATCACCCATTAGTGCGCCTAATAATAGAATCTTGCATCCCCGGGTTAGCACCCATTAATGCATCCAGCACCATTGGGTTATCACCCATTAGTGCGCCTAACAATAGAATCTTGCATCCACGGGTTAGCACCCATTAATGCACTTAACAATAGAGTTTCTGCACCCCCGAGTTATCACTCATTAGTGCGCTTAACTGTAAGATTCTTGCACCCACGGGTTATCACCCATTAGTGCTCTTAACAATAATATCACATATTAGGCATGCACACATCCTATTATAATTTATAGGTATCTCTCCAACCTACATATATACTCTTCATACGTATTTTAAATCTCATTACTACGTATGGTATAAATATTTAGATTACTATCTCTCTCGTAATCTCCAAGGTAAATTCTCTCTATGCCTAAATAATTAAATTATTAAGCCTCACATACTTTTCTCGAAATCCTTTCTTGCTTAAGTTTATTATCGAACACTTTCTCTCACTCCAAGAAACCGGTAAACCCAAATTTGAACTCAAAGAAAATTCCCCAAAATTCCATCTGTCGCTCGAACCAGATTGGTTGTCGCTTGAACTAGAAATGTATCTCGCTCGAACGAGAATGAGATGTTGCGCGAATGGCTTCCACATGTCGTTCGAACGACTTCGCGCGAGATCCCTATCTCGCGTGAATGACTTTGCGCGAGATCGCGCGAGATGTCACTGTTCGTCTCCTTTCTAGAATTCTGCATTTTTCCACCATTTATGAACCTAGAAACCTCTATGTTTCAACACCCAACGCCTCATCATCAATACCCATCAACACCTAACAAGTTATAAATCATTCCTAACCTCCTAAGGTCATTAATTCGTCATAAATAATCATAATTATATAAAATCCCCAAATTAATTTATATGAACCCTAGTTTCCCAATTTTCGATTAAAGAACCTAATTAACCCAGATTTGTTCATCAATATATAATCAAATTCCATGATTAATCCTCTACATAGATGAAGGACTATAAACTGCTAATAAAACCAATCCTTAATCATAATTTAAATCTCCAATTTTCACCCAATTCATATGTAAATCATGATAAATTTCACCTACACTAACATGAGTACGATTATTGCTAAAGAAAGCAAGTAATAAACACTTGCCTCGAATGTGATGGTCTGATCCGTTGGTGATGTTGGTATATACGCGTTCCTCTCTTCTCGATCTATGTATTGGTGGTCACGGTTGTGCAAGGTGAGGATAATTTGGCCTTCCCCCTTGGAGTTTGGTTCTCCCTCACACCCTTTATGGCCGTTCTTTCCTTACTGTGTCTCACAAACCTCAAAGAATTTTCTTGGCTGATAAAATAACTCCCAATATTCGTCCATTAATTAAACCCAAAATTATAATTTGCCATAATGCCCTCTCGGGACGCCGGTTAGGCCTAAAATTACCCCGGGAGCCAAATTAAACACCAGGGTATACTATTTTGACTATCTCGACCCTCCCGGACTCAACGGCACACTCGAAATGACCATACAAGTTAATACAAATAAATTCCCTTTTTATTCCAATCAATCAGTCCCGACACGACTCACACGCGCGTCAGACTTAAATTACCAAACTGTCGTATTTCTCACTTCCGACAATTTATCAAATGTTATAATTCCAAATTACATATCACACAATAATATTCAATAATTATCAACAATAATTATTAACCCTTGGCAGGCTACTTAATAATTATTTTAATCCGGATTAATAACAAATTAATTTCTCGCATTTTAATTTAATTAATCCAACAATAATAATTAATCGCATACTTATTCCCATAATAATAATTAATCACATAATTATTTAAATCGTCCAAAATATGGGGTGTTACATACTTCCCCCCTTACAACCGAATTTTGTCCCAAAATTCGAAAAAAGTATACGAGGTACAGACAACGCTGTAAAAGTATTGCGCATCACACCCTTGCGCTCAAAAGTAAGCTACTCCGCACCACCCATATAGTACGCTATCGAATACGCTTAATAATGAACACTTCACATGTGTTTGTTTTAAAATCCAGGTTACCCTGTCATATAGGCTCTTGCCCAAGCCTTTCCGCTTAAGTTTCACCACTTAAACTTTATTTTAGATATTCACTATCTAGCCTTCTACTATTTTCACCCTAGTAGATTTATCCTCTTTTCATATACATACGACTTCGTTTCGTGTTGTTCATACAATCAAATTGGTTGTGCAATATATATTTCACACACGATATATACAATAATATCGATTTTTCTCCGACATTTGTAATCATAATTGGTCCCCCACCTTTAACTCCAAGTAGGACAACAACAAAGTTTACCGTGCCATACTTCTACTGGCACTCTGCCCGAACGTGAACTTATAGGAGTTATTTGGACACAAACTCCACTAGTGGAAGGTACTTCTCCCGTCCTCCTCTAAGATCTCAGGGTCCACATAAATTTTTTCTCTCCCGCATCCGATTAGACCGCTTGTCCTTCCCATCCCTCTGTGGGTATTAGACCGTACTCAATTGAATTTTAGTACCTATAATCTCATCATCTCAGCTACATGAGAGGATCCTTGGGGATACTCTTCCATTCTCTAGTGGAAGGAGCCCCTAGTAGTTTCGAATTGTTCGCCCTTTTTCTAACAGTCAGCTGACCCACTACAAGACTAACTTTGAAAATTACTCTACATTAAACCCATTACCACAGTTATTTGTATCCTGATACATTTTGCACTCTCTTGAATAAATTTCAGTTTATCTTGAAACGTAAGTCTCTGCCAAATCTTACGGAGTACTCTTTGGCTTACTCGACTACATGTTATCGAATTCATATGATAATCATAATCCATTGCTTGATTCAATCACCTAGGGAGCCCATACACCCTATGGCTCGCGCATTATTGTACAAATGACATTTAGTTTTCTAACTACAATTCTTGTACACTCGGTATGATGATGTGGTAGGGGTGCACTCAACCACCCCACTAGTCAAAACTTAGTCAATCCTTCAATGGTATCATTGCTCTATTCTGAATGATACTAAGGCTAGGCGACTCCATTAGCCTTAAGTTATAAAAAGAATTATCAACTCTCAATTATATTCTCATATAGGTACAATAACCAACATACAAAACTTATGTACTATCGACCAAACTTCTCTTCATCTCCCGACGTTCGCTAGTTTCATGCGTGGGATGTCTCGCAAAGCAAAATCCAGACAAGGAACCACCCTGATACACTACTATCTAACCTAGTCGGTTGTCGAGGTCCGTAAGTCCTTCACTACATACTATGTATTCTCCCACAATCTACGTATTGTGACATAAAAGTCTACTCATCCACTCTCATGTCCCTAAAAAATGCAACATGAAGCATAGCGCCCTTACTAACCCAAGTACTCAGCGCAGTAAATATAACTAGTTCTATCTCTCTGCTTGAAGAAAGACACAAGGCATCCTGAGTCTCCTCGGTAAAATAAATTTCTATGCACCGGAATCACATATAACTAGACAACATACTCGATGAGGTCTATAATACCATGAAAATTTTCATATATTCATATGTCTGGGCCCAACCCTATTTCAGGTGGCGCCACACAAAATAAATATTTCTCCTCCCGGAGTATCCGGCACGACAGCCATATCACTACATTTACTATCGTTTAACCATAAGATAATTAATCACTACACATTACCATAATAAACTCTACTAAAGTTGACTCAATGCGGTAGTAAATTATAACAACAAAACATATTATTAGTACCCACCCGATTCACTCACGGGCAACATTAAAAGGCCCTACTAATAATGAGAAATACGTTTGTAACAAGACTACTAAAAAGTAAAGTTCCCCACTCAACTCGACTCTCACCTGAATTTTAGGGTCTCCAATTTACATATCAATTGTGACACACCCGTGCCACTAGAATTATTCCTTTACTCATAAGGAAGAAGCAAAACCTCACCAGTCTTGCCAAATTATAGGGTCTCAGCACGTGGTTGCCATCACGACCCATGAACATCTGCAATCGTCATACATCCTAGGATTTAATCCTAAAGTTGTCCTCTCTCATCATGGACAATTTATTCCATCATGTGGGTTTCGCGCCCATTATTGAAACATTGGCTCAAACTCTCTAGGCCTCAATTATAGCTTTATTGAATTCTCATTTACATCTCGGGCCTCGTAGACCCTGACATACTGTATGCTACTATTAACGAGGACTCTACTGGTCCAGCCTGAACCTGTTACTCTGGGGTTATAAATTTCCTGGGCCTAATTCTCTTGACCCCAAATTCTTTCGCTGGAAGTCTCGCTCCCCCAGTTGTTATGCTTAACTGGCATGGTTTACCATTTCTAATCTCTTCGGTCTCACTTCTTAATTGTGGACACCTTCAATACTTGTAGTTCTACTTCCTTCATACAAGGAAAACTTCATGAACCATTTCCCCATCACTGGTCCCACTGACCATTTTTGGAATGTCCTTCTCTCGGATCGAGTAGTCTTAACTTGCTGGCTACACTTGCCTTTTGGAACTATGGTTGGCCTCCATGGCCCTGATTGACTTCGTCGTCACTTTTTAGGAAGTTAATCAACTTAAAATCATCTAACCGTGTTCCCTATTGGGTATACTCTCATGTGGGGTTTCACTAACACCGTTAAATTCAGTTTTACTTTTCGGCCAGATTCTCTAACCTTTCTGGCTTGATTTTTCTAGAAAGAACGCAATAACTAGTCACCATATAACCTTGACGACATCAACATTAGTCATCCTAGTTGTATTTCTCATTTATACTTGTATTCAACTCGCGCGTTGTTTATCAACTATAGACCCTTTGAATAATTTATACCCCTCTACCAAGTATGAAGTTCATTATGCAATTTAACCTTTCTCTCATTATCGGTTTCTATCTTACCCATTGCTAAACATCAATATTTCACTCGCATTTTATTACCACACCGAATGGAAGACCTCATGGTCAAATCGTACCCAAATTTCTCTCTAAATTCCAAATACATTTCTTCATATATGGTGATTGCCTCTAATCACTACAGGATGCTCCTAAGAGCTATAGATTTTAACTCCCAAATTTAATTTTGAGTGTCGTCACACCCCACTCTACACATTTGCCTTCGGAGTTTCTACTTCCGTTGGTCTGTTACATTTTCTCATTTTCTTCTTCGCAACTTCACCGATGGGTTTTCGAAAGAGTCATTCTGATTTCCCCTTTATCGACTATGCTAGGTGGTCCTGAAATCACTCCATCGTTATCTACGATTGTGACCTGGGAATCCTCAGTTCCCGAGTGACGATTTTACTATCTCTTCCTTAAGTAATCATCATGGTGATTTTTGTCCCGATTACTCTATGTCTTCTGTTTGGCTTCATCTCCTACAGTCCTTCTTACGGCTCTCGCTGGTCGTCCTAAAATGTTCGGTGTTCGAATCACACAGAGTTTCGTATAATGAGTCACATTCATTATAATTGGTAGCAGGAGAACGTAAGTCGCATACGTAAGGGAACACAATAATCCTATCATAAGGCTCTACATCAAAGAATGATGCGCTGAAACGTAATAAGCCGCAAAGATCCTAAGGAAACTAGAACCTGATGCTCTGATACCACCTGTGACACCCCGCCCAATTAAATATCGGGTGATCAGTCCTGTATAAAATTTATAACAGAATGTTCGGTTGGTTCATTCTTAGCACCACTGTCGAAAACTTAAATCTAATTAATTACCTAACATTTAATTAAGCTAGTGTCAAAACATTTCCCAATTTAATTTGAAACCAATTAATTCAATTAATTTCTGAACACTGAATTATAAACCACTCACAATAAATGAATGCTGATTGAATTAAATACTGAATAATTAAGACTGGATAAAACCTTCCAGTTCAAAGTCACAAATAAAACCAAAATAAATACTCAATCCAACAGAAAAAAACTACAAAGGAACTGAGTACAATCCCGCTAATGAGGATGGGTGACACCTGCCCGAACTGAAACATCTGAAGTAGGAAAAGAATAAAATGAGAGAAGCGTCTAATCTCAATGACCCGCAACTTTCACAACAGCTGCAGCTCGACAAACCATCCAAGTATCTAGAACCGGTGTCCCTGTGGCTAGGCACCTGTACTAATACATATATATATAGCAAAAGAGAGAAGAAATACAAGAAACGGGTCAGAGCCCGAGGTGTAAAAATGATTTAGTAGGTATTTAAAACTGGTTCTTAAACCAAGTCTTATATGCATGTTAATTATCGAACTCTCACATGAGTTTCTCACCTCTCATCTATTGTGCACTCCTACGTACATCTAATCTCCCCCTAGTTATACCTCCCAGTCTAACTAGTTAGAAACCATACTAATACAAACTATGCTCACTAGTAGTATTCCCGTATCGCCCATACAATACGCTATTCAGATAGTTTATCTCATATACTAAGTTTCATTATTCACAGTTCGAATGGTTAATCTTTTATCCTCTAAGATTATTTTATTTCTCATTTCCATTTTATCTACTAGTCTCACAAAGTAGAAATTTCCCCAAGTACACTCATATATATATATATATATATATATATATATATATATATATATATATATATATATATAATCTCATCATCCTATATATATAGGGGTGGCAATTTTAGAAATGACACGGAACGACACGAAATTGACCTGAAATGGACACGATGTTTCGTGTTCGTGTCGTATTTTTTTTACACGAAGTCGTGTCGTGTCGTGTTCGTGCCTTAATTATGAGTCGTGTCGTGTCGTGTTATCGTGTTTTTTAAGCCTGAAATTTAAGAAATTATGGTTGTCATGTCGTGTCGTGCCATGTTATTTTTTATTCGGGTCGTGTTCGTGTCAGATAAAAAAACACGAATTCGTGTCGTGTCGTGTCGTGTTCGTGTCTGAAAAAACCTTGTCGTGTTGTGTCGTGTCGGGGAAAAACACGGCCCGTTGACCCGAATTTCCACCCCTATATATATATACACTAACCCTGCACCCTTAGGTTAAGACCACTTGGCGCAATGTAAAGATTATTATTATTACCAAGTCTACTAATTTCACATAGTAGAAATATTCACGGGTCCATATATATATATATAGTCACATCATCCCTATACATATATATATACTAATATTGCATCCCCGGGTTAGCACCCACTAATGCACCTATCAATAATAAACTAGCACCATTGGGCTATCACCCATTAGTGCGCCTAACAATAGAATCTTGCATCCCCGGGTTAGCCCCCATTAATGCACCTATCAATAATAATCCAGCACCCCCGGGTTATCACCCATTAGCACGCCTAACAATAGAATCTTGCATCCCCGGGTTAGCACCCATTAATGCACTTAACAATAGAGTTTTTGCACCCCCGAGTTATCACTCATTAGTGCGCTTAACTATAAGATTCTTGCACCCCCGGGTTATCACCCATTAGTGCTCTTAACAGTAATATAACATAATATCCATGCAGACATCCTATTATAATTTATAGGTATCTCTCCAACCTACATATATACTCTTCATATGTATTTTAAATCTCATCACTACGTATGGCATAAATATTTAGATTACTATCTCTCTCGTAATCTCCAAGGTACATTCTCTCTATACCGAAATAATTAAAGTATTAAGCCTCACATACTTTTCTCGAAATCCTTTCTTGCTTAAGTTTATTATCGGACACTTTCTCTCACTCCAAGAAACTGGTAAACCCAAATTTGAACTCAAATAAAATTCCCAAAAACTCCCTCTGTTGCTCGAACCAGATGGGTTGTCGCTTGAACCAGAAATGTATCTCGCTCGAACGAGAATGAGATGTCGCGCGAACAACTTCCACATATCGTTTGAACGAATTCGCGCGAGATCCCTATCTCGCGCGAACGACTTCGCGCGAGATCACGTGAGATGTCACTGTTCGTCTCCTTTCCAAAATTCTGCATTTTTCCACCATTTATGAACCTAGAAACCTCTAAGTTTCAACACCCAATGCCTCATCATCAATACCCATCAACACCTAACAAGTTATAAATCATTCCTAACCTCCTAGGGTCATTAATTCGTCATAAATAATCATAATTATATAAAATCCCCAAATTAATTCATATGAACCCTAGTTCCCCAATTTTCAATTAAAGAACCTAATCAACCCAGATTTGTTCATCAATATATAATCCGATTCCGTGATTAATCCTCTACATACATGAAGGACTTTAAACTGCTAATTAAACCAATCCTTAATCATAATTTAAATCTCCAATTTTCACCCAATTCATATGTAAATCATGATAAATTTCACCTACACTAACATGAGTATGATTATTGCTAAAGAAAGCAAGTAATAAACACTTGCCTCGAATGTGACAGTCTGATCCATTGGTGATGTTGGTATATACGCATTCCTCTCTTCTCGGTCTACTCATTGGTGGTCACGGTTGTGCAAGGTGAGGATAATTTGGCCTTCCCCCTTGGAGTTTGGTTCTCCCTCACACCCTTTATGGCCGTTCTTTCCTTCCTGTGTCTCACAACCCTAAAAGACTTTTCTTGGCTGATAAAATAACTCCCAATTTTCGTCCATTAATTAAACCCAAAATTATAATTTACCATAATGCCCACTCAGGACGCCGGTTAGGCCTAAAATTATCCCGGGACCCAAACTAAATACCCGGGTATACAATTTTGACTATCTCGACCCTACCGGACTCAACGGCGCACTCGAAATGACCATACGAGTTAATACAAATAAATTCTCTTTTTATTCCAATCAATCAGTCCCGACACGACTCACACGCGCGTCAGACTTAAATTACCAAACTATCATATTTCTCACTTTCGATAATTTATCAAATGTTATAATTTCATATTACATATCACACAATAATATTCAATAATTCTCAACAATAAGTATTAACCCTTGGCACACTAGTTAATAATTATTTTAATCCGGATTAATAACAAATTAATTTCTCGCATTTTAATTTAATTAATCCAACAACAATAATTAATCCCATACTTATTCCCATAATAATAATTAATCACATAATTATTTAAATCGTCAAAAATACGGGGTGTTATATTTATGTCGATGATATGCTGAAGAAGAGCAAGAAAGCCGCAGACCACATAGCTGATCTGAGCCAAACTTTTGATCAACTCGAGAAATATCAAATGAGGCTAAACCCAACTAAGTGTATTTTTGGTGTACGAGAAAGCATGTTCCTCGGATACATTGTGAATTAGCGCGGCATTGAGGCAAATCCTGATAAAATCAAGGCTTTGTTAGAACTGAAATCTCCAACCAATAAGAAGGAAGTGCAAAGCCTTACGGGGCGTGTTGCAGCTCTAAACAGGTTCATTTCCAAAGTGACGGATAAATGCCTCCCATTCTTCAAGGTGCTTAGAAAGACTTATGAGTGGAATGACGAGTGTGAGCAGGCATTTCTAACTTTAAAGAAATACTTGGGGACACCACCCCTGCTTTCCAGGCCAGTAATAGGAGAAAGATTATACTTATTTCTGGCTGTCTCTGAGAGCACAGTCAGTTCAACGTTGATAAGAGTTGAGGATGGAGTACAAAAACCTGTGTATATACGAGCAAAGCTTTCCGAGGAGCAGAGGTAAGATATCCCAGGTTGGAAAAGCTAGCCTTAGCTTTGATAGAGGTAAGTAGGAGGATGAAACCTTATTTTTAGGCCCATACCATAGTGGTATACACTGATATGCCACTCAAACAGGCTTTGCACAAGCCAGAAAAATCTGGAAGACTGATGTATTGGGCAGTCGAGCTAGGAGAATATGATATTGCTTATGAGCCAAGGACCTCACTCAAAGGGCAGGCGGTTACAGATATCATCGTGGAATTCACTTACCCAGATATTGCTGACCAACAAGGGTCTAATGTAGAACATCTAGTGAATGTTAGGGAATCATCAAAGACTACCCCTGATTGATTCCTGTCAACAGATGTAACGAAGGGGATAAGCACCGAGCAGCAAGAACCATCAAATAACAGTCTAGTGTTAGAAGAGGGTAAAAGAAAGTACCAAATATTTCATCAGGGAACTTTGTCAAATCAAGAGTTTGATAATGGCATCCCCATATAGAATTTGTATGTTGATGGCTCTTCATGTACCACAAGCAGCGGAGCCGGTATAATTCTTCATAGCCCAGATGGATTGGATATAAAATATGCGTTGCATTTCCAGTTCATAGTTTCTAATAATGAAGCTGAATATGAAGCTATGATTGGGGGCCTCAGTTTAGCCAAAACACTGAATGCAGAGTAAATTATGGTGTTTAGTGACTCACAGTTAATCATAAATCAGATTCTTGGATTGTATGCAGCGAAGGGAGACTTGATGTCAAGGTATCATTCCAAGGCTATGGAGATTGTGTCCACTCTTGCTGCAGTTCAGTTGATCCGAATACCAAGATTAAAAAATGCGAGAGCTGACGCATTAGCTCGGTTAGCCTCAAATACTCGTACCGAGCTCCGAAGAATGATTCCTATTGAGATTCTGACAGACAGGAGCATAAATGAAGATTTAATGGTGAGATTTATCACCCTGGATATGGGACCATCTTAGATGGACCCCATCAGGGCATATATCTAAGAAGGAGTTGTACCAACTAACCCCCTTGCAGCCAAGAGCCTGAAGTATAAAGTTGCTCGGTATGTACCGAACCACAGTGTTTTTTTATAGAAGGGTTATCATAGGAGGTCTACAGAGATGTGTGCATCCTTCAGAAGTTAATGATTTGATAGAAGAAATTCACGAAGGCTCTTGTGGAGCTCATGTAGTAGGTCGGACTCTCCTGCAGAGGATAACGATGCAGGGATATTATTGGCCAACGATGAGAACTGATTGTACAGCTTACGCTAAGAAGTGTGATAAGTGCCAACATTTCTCTTCCATTCGAAAAACTCCCCAGGCATTGTTAACGTCCATTACATCTCCTTGGACATTTTCCATGTGGAGAATAGATTTGGTCAGGCCTCTTCCGACTACCAAAGGGAGGTTCAAGCATTTAGTAGTCGCTGTTGATTATTTCACCAAGTGGGTGGAAGCAGAGCCTCTCATTGACATGTCCTATGAAAGAGTTTACCAGTTTATTTGGAAGAATATTATATATTGCTATGGTCCGCCACATGCTTTCATCACTGATCATGGTACCCAATTTGATAATGAGGAGTTTGCAGCATATTGTCATCAATCTAATGTCCAGAAAATCCATTCTGTACCAGGTCATCCCCAGAGCAATGGACAAACTGAAGTGACAAACATAACTCTACTGAACGGGTTGAAGAAACGGCTGATGATGCAAAAGGAAATTGGATTAATGAGCTATATTATGTGTTATGGGCTTATCGCACAACACCTCGAACAGCAACTGGGGAATATCCCTACATGTTAGCCTTTGGAAGTGAAGCAGTCAAACCAGCTAAATTAGGCTTACCCACACACACGGTGCTTAATTTTAACTATACTGTAAGCGATTTGATGAGACATTTAGACTTGGATATGCTCGAAAAAGTAAGAGAAGATGCGGCAATCAGGAACGCAGCTTACCAGCAACGGACTGCCATGTTCTACAATTAAAGAGTCAAGAAATGTGATCTTAAAGAGGGAGATTATGTGCTAAAGAAAGTGATTCAGAAGCATAATAAGCTAGAGGCCAACTGGCATGGGCCCTACCGGATAACTACAGTTGTTCGATCTGGGACCTATAGAATAGAGACCTTAGAGGGAGAAGAATTCAAAAATGCATGGAATGCGGAGCATCTACGCAAATATTATCAGTAACACAGATTCATATGTACTTCAATTCTTTTAGTATGAATAAAGATGATATTTTCTCCATATTCCTTTTATTGAATTATTTTCGGAGTACTCGTGCTACACACTAAACCACCAACTACGGTTGGTCGGCATATCAGCAACCACTAACTACGGTTGGTCGGCATATCAACAACCACCAACTACGGTTGGTAGGCATCAATAAATTTAACCAGTAATGTTGGCACAACAATCACACAAGGCACAACCTGTTTGATCATGGGTGACCTCAAGGGGCATCCCAAACTAGGAAAGAAGATGGGTGACCTCACGGGGCATCCACTATCTAGGCACTAAGGTAATCCTGAAAAGATTACTATAACTAAGAAGGATTATGGGACAAAAATCATTCCATTGCATAGGCATTTATCGGTGATAAGTCACTACAACTAGGCAACAAGTGGGGCAATCTCCATTGTCTAGGCAAATAAAATAAAATAGGACAAATCGTCCCTCTATAGATAGATATGCATAAGAAAAACATCTTAAACACTATTTCCAAGGACACAAGAGTGTATAGAGATAACATTTTTATTTATTAAACACAGGAAAAAAAATTATAAAAGATGCAGTTTTCTTCATTCAATATAAATTTCCTATTCTATTGGTTTTTTTCCTTCTGATTTTGGTACAGGTTCCATTCCAGCAGGAGGGTCATCTAAAGCATAAGGATAATTGATAAAATTCATATCTCGTAGCATCCTAGTGTTGCTTGAACTTGGTCGCTCAAGCGGATGAGGAGGTCAAGATATCTCATAGTCTTCATGAAGATTGTAATCACCAAGGTACTTGGAGATCAAACATTGAGGTATGGCACGAGCTGGAATCCAACTAACATCTAAGTTGAAAGGAGGTACTGGTAAGTCGAGAAACCCAGGTTCATACCAATCTCATACGGAATTTCATTCCTCAAGACGCATAACACCAAGAGCATTCAACCATCCTTACTTGTACCCTTTATTGTTTGATTGTTTTAAGCGAGCATCAAGATGGCACAAAGCTTCATTGTATCCCGTATTCTAAAACTCCCTAGGCTGTTTGTGGAATTGATATGTTAATCTCTCAATGTTTTGATGAAGCTTCTTCACAAAGTTCTCTTTACTTTCTAAGGTAGAGCTTTGCTTGGAAAGTTGAACGGTAAGACTCTGAATTTCTCTAGACATTTCTTCCAGGGCTTGATTTTTTACCGTTAATTGAACGGCTTGATTTTCTAAAGCCATTTGGTTCCTCGTCTATTTAATATTAATCCGACCAGCCCTTTCTCGACTACGGGTAGAAGGCCTTGCTCTGCCACGAGCAAACAGGGTAGGTCTGGTTCGTTTTAAAGTCTCCAACTCTTCTCTCAAGGTAGCATTTTCAATTTCTAAAAGGAAAAACCTTCATCATTAACTGGGACTAAAGCTCCTGAAGAGGTCGAGGCAGCAGATTTGAGTTATTTCATTTCTTCTTGTAAGGAAATATTTTCTTCCTCCAACGGCTTTGTAATATTCCTATGTTCCTCGATCTCAAGTTTCAGCACACTTTCCCTCTTTTCATGGGCCGAGATATATTTTTCATAGCCCCAATCATCACTCAACTGTTGGTACCTTTTCTCATACCCTTCGTGCAAGAGTACAGTGGTTTCCTTGTGCTGAAGTTGGAGTTCCTTGATCATCCCCTGAAGGTCTTCAATCATTTCATAATAAACTACATTATTGGCTACAACACAATCAAGCAAACACTTCAAGTATTAGTATGCATCAACTGCTTACTTAGAAGCATCAGGTCCAAGGATATCAATTATTTGAGCCTCAGTAAAATCTGCATGACCCGCTTTGAAGTAATCATTACATTTTTTCATTAATTCTGTGTCATGAGCTGATAAGAGTTCCATCCTGGCAACAAACTAGCTAGGGAAAATAAAAATGCATCAACAACGATATGGACAGAGTAAGTCGAGGAGAAATTCAGACTAGATAACAAAATTCATTTTATTGACGATAAGAAGAGAGATTACAACCAAAGTTACAACGAAGAAAGGAAACACATAAGAATAACATAAATAAAGAGCCGAACAACTCTACACCTTCTCCTTATTTCCTATAACATCATCCACCAGTTTGGACAAAGAAGTTAGTTGCTCGGAAGGCCTTTGGCTTTGCCCGACAGAAGTTATTGCCTGTTGAACTTGCTCGGAAGGCTGAGGAATAATAACAGCAGGTACTTATTCTATTATCATTATAGAAGACTCCTTAGATGCAGCTTCATCCTCTTCTTCTTTGTTAATAGTAGGAGGAGGGCCATGAGTGTGTTTCTGAAATAATTCAGAATCCTCTGCAACACTCAACTCTTTCAACGCTGCGACCCATCCATATCTGAAGTACTTCAGACTTGTATACTCCATCTGACAAGTAATAGCAGTTAAAGCTCTATTCCATCCTTTGTCCCAGCCGGAGTTGAAAGATTTTTTCAAAGCATCTTTTCTCTTCACCTTCTCAGAAGAAGCATATCCCTCATCAAGCCTCACCTTCTCCTCGAGATCTTTCTTACGCCGTTCAGCCTCTTCAAGCTTGCCATTAGCTTCCTTCTTGCTGACAACAGCGACCTTCAATTTTTTCTCCAACTCCTTGGAGGCACTTATAGCCTGGTCTCGAGATGACTCTACAGAAAGAAGTTGCTTCTCCCAGGTAGCTTTATCTTTATCATACTTCTTTCGAGAGTCCTTCAAGGACTGTGACAACCCAGAAAAGCTTCTTCAATCCCACTGGAGGAGGTCGAAGCCTTAATAGCCTCATCTTTCTGCAAGATACTATTAAAACACGTCATAAACTGAAAAAGAAAAGAATCTCAGATCAGAATATGAATACGTTATATGGAGGTAAAGTAGTAAGGATGATGATACTTACTGACGCAATATGTTGGGATGCTAAGTCAGTGACCTTTTCCCAAGAAAGGGAACCCTCAGTAGCTCGATATTTAGGAATGGTCCAAGACCTAATCAAGCCTTTGGGCGAGCTCGGAGCAATGAGGGCTGGAGTCTTCGCTCTCAAAGAAGGATCCTCAACACCAGAAGGTTGAATAACAGTTTCTATAGGTCTTTCTACAAGACCTCTCCTCAATCTCCTTAAAGGAGCACCTTCAATCAAAGGTGCTGCCTCTTTTGGGATAGCAGGTGGTTTCCTACTGACCTCCTTGACAGGTGGAATTGTTCCTTTGGATGGAGTACTATACATTTTCTTTGTCCCTTCAGCAGGGACATCCCCTTTGCTCCTCTTTGCCCCATCAGTGCCAGGAGCATCTTTGGCAAAGAATTCAGGCATTCTCCTCTTTTTCATCATCAAATCAGCAATAGAAGTACCCAAATCAGAAGAAGATTCTTCTACGTTGGATTGAGATGAAGGAACCTGATCAAGATCAATTATCATAGGAGGGGCAAGAGGACGAGCAATAAAAGAGGAAGTAGTATTTTTGTATCTCAACAAATAAGAAGAAGCTTTAACATGCTTCCCATCAACTGATTGATGCAAACCCCAGATGAGTTTCATAGCTTTTATATTAATGTCACTCTCTTTTGGGGGCTTTCTTTTGTTATCAACTGCAAAAAAATAAAAAATATATATATCAGTGACACATTTCATCAAATATAAACAGAGTTAAATCGAAGAATTAAAAACAACCTATCCCATTGCCATATAGTGGACATCTGGGACCTTGGTAAACATCATTTCCTTTTAAAGGGGGGTTTTGCCAATTTTTCATCACAACTCCATGATCAAAATAGTCCCTATTAGCATCGGGAAGATTGACCACTAAAGCTCTATTGGAAAACCTAGTTTTTAAATAAAATGTGGTATCACTGGTAACCCATTTATAACAAAACATAATTTCAGGGATCCCTAAACGAGTCTCATGAATCTGGTTTAACCTATGTACGCCATTAATTACACTCCATGTATTCGGAGCTACTCTTGCAGGAACAATATCAAAATATTGGCAAAACTCCAAACACAAAGGATTAGGTAGAAAAAAAAGCCACATTCCGCTACAAAAAGGGTAGGAAACCAGTGTCCCTCAGCTAAAGAAACTAAATCAGAAGGGCAAGCAGGTTTTTCTAGAATAACCCAAGAGGGAATCGCAAAATCAGTTCTGAGCTTATCCAACGATTCTATAAGATAAACCATGGTGGCTAAAGCACATAAAGAAGAAAGAAGAAGTTCTTACAGAGGGATTGAGAAATTTGCTAAGGCGGATGACAGAAAGAATGACAATACAAAGATAAAATGAGAAGACACAGAGTTTAGAAATCTGGAAGTGAAAAATAGATGGCGATCCGTATCTATCGCTTTTAAATGCCTTGCATCAGGAAGTGGAAAAATAAATGATTACTAGAAAAGACGATTGCGTTTTCGGATGTTAAATGATGAAAAAGACGTAAATACCCAAGCGTCTGTCGCAGATTCAAAATATTTACAAGTTTGCCATTTCGCGCTCAAATGACAAGACTAAGGGGGAAATTCCTAAATGTAGGAGATCTGTAATTAATCAAGATATAAAAAGGTGCCCGAGCAACTTTCGAGTAAAATATTCCACACTCTCATATCAAAACTCAACTGTGAAACATTGGGGGCTTCTGTTGATACGAAAATTAGTCAGCTGACGTGGAACAATCATATGAAGACACGTATCATCTTACGTGGCAAATGCTTATACTCACCGATCAACTCGCAACACCGAGCTACTCATCGCCTCGAGTAACTCAACGTGCAGAGCATCTGGCCAGGAAGATCAAGCGACAATGGCACATTCAATGAACATCCGATTTAATGAACATTCTTATTGTACAGATGTATATGTCTATTAGATAACGACATAGTGTCTATTCATACTGACAGCCCCAAGGCTATAAATACATTGTAACACCCTCTATAACGGGTTAATTGATCATTAATAATTGTGATCAAGATTAAGGCAAGAACATCCAGTAATACAAAACAGTGGACGTAGGCCATTTTCATAAGGCTGAACCACTTTAAAAATCCTTTGTCTTATTTTTTATTTCATATTTATCTGTGATTAATTAATTAGATCAAATCTAGTTTTTTACATCAACAACGTGTATTTTAAAATATGACACGTGTACTTTGATAATCTCGGTGATTATGTGCAACTAATACAAAGTACATGTATTATATGATAATGTACACGTGTATAATATAAGTACAGGTAACATTACTAATTAAGTTTTGGCACTACCCATTTTTTTCGCATCATCGAAGTATATTGTGTTTATTTCCTTGTCGTCCGGTCGAAGGGAACCCGTGTGGATGACTTTCTTTTCTTTTTTGTATATCGCAAGTAATGTGAAATGTCCTATGTTATGTCTTAGTACAATGAACAAATTATTACAAGTGCCTAAGTATTCAAATAAATCTCTGTATAACTCCCCCCTTCTTATTGACTTCATTTTTGCTACAAGCTTCTATCTGAATAAAAATTATAGACATTGTGTTTATAAAAAAAAAACAGAAACTTTGCTTCACAAAGCTTTCAGTTTAATTGTACTTACCCAACAATAATCAGAAAAAGTGTGTGATTGGGAGAGCCTTTCCTTTGACAATTTTAACCTCAATACATCACTAAAGGCAAGTATTATCTGTTTTACACAATATAAAATGGTGAGAAAATAATAATGTTGAAATTTAATGAATGTCTAATATTTGTACTACATACTTGGCTTGAAATTTCTTGATTCTTGAGGACTTCAACAAAATCTTCCCATGGGACATACGAAACCAACCATTTGAAAATAAATTCCCTGCATTTTTATATAAGCAATAAGAATTATATAATAATAATAACCTTATTCTTTTGCACAAAAAAAAATATAAATTAGCGAAGTGATAAATCATAAAACAATACACTTTACCCAAGCTCAGCCTTTTGAATAAACTCTTCAATTTTTTTCTTCGCAGCTTCATCGAAATATTTGTATGCTTTGACTGCTTCAAGATTGAAGTGAGTTTCTTTCATTTGTTGAGCAATTGTTACAGGGCCTTTTCTCAGCTTTGTCTCTTTTTATTTTTTAATTGGTTCATGCTTTTCGATTTCTCTGTCATCTTTTCTTTTCTTCTGTCCTCTAGTAACAGGCCCTTTTATTTTGGGTATTTCGGGGGTGCCCTGAACTGCCTTTGAGGCTAGTTCAATCTTCAAGCTCGAAATTTCGTCCATGAGTTGTTTATTAGTGTTTTTTGATATATTTAAATAAGGAATATTGGATTGTAAGCATTTTTTGAAACAATGATTTAAGTTCTCTTGCGTGTATTTTGATAAAATTTGTGTCTTTCATCCAAATTTGTTTGTACTTTATAAAGTACACGCGTGTACTTTATAAAATTTATAAAATACGTGTACTTTATAAAATTTATAAAATACACGTGTACTTTCATCATAATTTGCGTTTACTTTAGTTTATATCTATTGTGCTTTATAGATACCTGATCAGTTTTTTTTCACTACTGATTCATCAAGCATTTTCTTCAACTCCGAAATTTCGTCATTAAGAATTTTATTATTTCTTTCGTGTTATATAAAAAAGATTGTTAGATTATAAGCAATACTTGAATAAAACTGCATTATTTCTAATCAAATAATGCGTGTACTCTGCATTATTTCTAATATCAAACAAAATTGCATTAAAAATACTATCAAATAAAATTGCGTGTACTTTAAAAAAACTGCGTGTACTCTGCATTATTTATAATCAAAAGTACCTGTTGAGTTCTTTTCAATTCTGACTCCTCAAGATTCTACCTCAATGTCATCTTTTCTATGTCAGCATCTCTCCATTTTTGCAATGTATCACCATACTTTTTTTTTAGATCTTCACTACACAGATACAGATATCCATTTTTTTGTCCAAAATTCGTGATGATTCTACCTGTTTTTTCAATGATTCATCCAATTCTTTAATTCTATCTGAGTCACTCATTGTGACTTGATCAAGTTTTTCTTTTAAAGAATTATTTAACTCAACTATTTGGGCATTTTCCACCTCCAACTTATTTAGTAAATCTTTTTCCTTTAAAAGGTTGGAATTCTCCACCTTTAACTTCTTCATTTCCTCTTCGGCTTCCAAAAGTGAATCATGATCTACCTGCAACTGTACATTCAAAATGTCACTCTCCACCTCCAAAGAGGTCACCTTCTCTAGTGCACCATTAAGGTCTTCAACTGTTTTAGATAGTTTTTTTCCAATAATTTTCTTTTCAAAACAGCAATTTGTTCCTCCAAATTAACCTTTGGTTGATCATTTCCCTTATTTTTCTTTGGAGTCACAATGTTTTTAAGGGGAATATTTCAGCCATATGAAAACTCATTGTCATTAATATCTTCAGCAACTTTTTCTGATGATGAATCAGCATGTATAGGACTTTCTGTAGAAATGTTCAAAGAGTAACTTCGCCCTTCAAACTGAGATTCCTTTTGTATAGAACTGTCCTTACAAGCTGGTTTATTTGTAGCCTGCTTCAAAGTTGCTGTTGCGATGTCATTCTTCACAAACCATTGTTTTAAAAAAGACAATTTTCACCTCAAGAATTTTGGCATCTTATCTTTAAATTCCTCAACAAGAGAAATAATTTCAAATTTCTCACATGCCCAATACCGTGATCATACAAAAAACAAAATGACATTAATAATTGTATTACCTAGGTATTCATAATGGAAAGTACAAGTGATTTGTTCAAAATACACGCAAAATTAAACGTGTACTTTGTAAATTTTATAAGTGTATTTTGAAAGTACACGTGATTTTAACAAAGTAAACGTGTACTTTGTCAATATAAGTTCACGTGTACTTTCTAAAGTACACTTATAATATTAACAAAAAATATAACAAGTGTATTTTGAAAGTACACTGATTATGTTTACAAAACACGTGTACTTTGTAAAGGTACACATAGTACACGTGCACTTTGTAAAAGTACAAATGTGCTTTATAAAGTACAAGTGTACTTTATAAAGTACAAGTGTACTTTCAAAATACACGTGCTATAAGACGTGTACTTTTAAAATACACGTGATATAAGACGTGTACTTTGAAAATACACGTGATATAACACGTGTGTTTTCAAAATACATGTAAAAATATCACGTGTATTTTCAAAATACACGTGAAAATATCACCTGTGTTTTCAAAATACACGTGATTTTTACATAGTACACGTGAGTATTGGTATGTAAATTTTGAAATATCAGGATATTTTTTTTGCTCACCAACAAGGAAATGACTCATCCAGTAACTGTGCTAGGATTTGAACTTGTTGATTTGTTAAGTGAATGTATGAGAAACTCATGCACAGCAGATGCCCAATCATACTTATTCATTTCCTCAATATTGTCGATGTATTTCAGCCAAAATTCTGCAAGGGTGAAGTTTGAGTTGGAGAAAAATAAAGTGTTCAAGAAGTGGAGACACACAATTTCTACAAAATCGCCAATGCCTTCATCCGTCTCCAATTCGACTGATTTCTTCAAACCATTTAATATTTCTGACTTTCCTATTCTTTTTGCGAAGTATCGTGCATGTAATTCAGGTTTTTGAGCAGTATTCTATCCCTTTTTTAGTTCTATTGATTTTAAACCCTCAACCAGTGGTATGCCAAATATTTCACTTATATCTATTGGCATTATTTCCATCCTACTCTTCATATAGAAACTTTTGGTTTCCGTATTGTACAGCTGGATAATTGATAAAATATTTTTATCCGTCTTCTTGTGGTCCACTTCAACTACTTTCTCACTGTAGTAGGCATTGAAAAGCTCCAAAAATGGAGTCTTCTTAAGAAGTTCAATATGCCTATTGTTTATTTTCTCTTTAATCTGATGCAAATCATGAAGAAAGCTAACAGTATTTGATCGATATTGGTCATTCTTCTTTGCAGACGTTTAGATTTCAATACCACACTAGAACTAGAACTGGAACTGGATGAAGAACTATCATCAGAACTGCTCTTTTTTTGTTTTTTTCCTCTTCTTGCCTTCATCTTCATCCCCATTCTATTGATCTATAAACAAAATTTAAATTACTAACCTATAATGATATGTACAAAAAATAAAATACACGTGAATTAGAATAAAACATAGACTAAAACAATAAAATACAAGCGTATTTAACAAAAGTACATGCAATATTCTCACAAACAATTTATACAATTCTCAATAAAATACATGCTAAAGGGGGTAATATATATCGTCCGTTTCATGGTAAAACCTAACAGAGGTTGTTCGACAAGTCAAAAACTAAGATTCTCTGTTCCTAACATATTCAGTAAAGAAGTGATACAATATCTGCATGCTAAAAGCTCCAACATTATCAAAACCCCTTAAGCAACACTGCTCAATTCGTTTAGCTAAATCCTTCGCTTTCGATTCAGTTACTTGAAGCTATTGCACATCAAAAGTGCAGTAAATGTCTTCATAGTAGTAGTAGAAACCAAGTAACCTTTTAGCTCTATCATTGATGCGAAGGAGAAAATGAATTTCGTCATCATTAGTACTATTGACTGTCAATGTAAAATGTTTTGTATTGTTAAGATCTTCGAAGGTGCAAGCAGCAGTTTTGTAGTTTAACATGCTTGATCGTATGATTCATAAACAATTACACAACAAATATAAAATAGTACACTCATAATACACATTAGTACACGCATATTGGATTGAACAAATTGAATTTCAATGTGCGTGTACTTTATGAATTTTGCGTGTACTTTCAACAAAGTACGCGCAAAAATGAAAAAGTACACGCAATAATACTGCTTACAAACTAATAAAATATCACTCAAATATCGCTGGCGCGGACCAAAATAACTCCTAAATATTAACACACTAATAATACTTCTTACAAACTCATTAAATATCATTCAAATGCCGCTGGCGCGGACCAAAATAACATAGGATTGATCAAATATGGATTTGAAATATATATTTTATAGAGTACACGTATAAAACATAAAAGTACACGCATGTTGGATTGAGAAATTCAATTTCATTGTGCGTGTACTCTGTGTATTTTGCGTGTACTTTTTGAAAGTACACGCAAAATACACAGAGTACACACAATAAAACAGGGTCTGTACATGTACATATTCCAATCATGTATATATTCCTAGTCCTCGATAAATCCTCGATAAATGATGTATACATGAGGAAAAGTACAATGATGAGCAATTAAAATGAGGGAAACAAATATATTTTTTCATATCATGAAGAAGAAGAATATGATTTCATCAGTCCATGTGTCTACAAATTTAAACATATGAGAACACAAAATACACAAGGACAAAAGGTGATAAGAGAATGTATACATACTTGTTAGTGGTGTTTGATCGAAGAGAGTTAGGGTTTTGATCGAAGAGAGCTAGATTTTTTATCGAAAGGAGTTTTTGGCGCTTCGATCAGGAGTATTTATATGTTGTTATTGACCAAAATTTGATTGAGAATGAGATTCATTTTGGGATTTTGATCGAAGAGATGATACGATTAAGGTTTTGATTCAAGAGAGAATACAGTGTTTTTGTCACTTCGATTTCTGAAAAGTGCGTGTTTATTTTAATTTCGGGGTATTTATATGTTGGACCTAATTGTTTAAAATTTGTTGGGTCTGATTTTTTTATCCAAAATTGTTAGTCCAAGGACTAGACCGTAAAACCCCATTAACTTTTTACACTACTTTTCGCCTTACCTAGACAACCAACTTTTTCCACCTATCTCTAGCTTAGCTAGCAAAGGGAGAGCTCTACACGTTAGTGAGAATAATCTGGATCAATGATCAACAATGTTATCTTCATTATAGATGAAGATATCTCTTGATTCTAATGGTGTGGAATCTAAAAATGAGCCACAAAGATCACAAGTAATATCTTATAAATGTAAGATCTAAAGTTTTGGGAGACTAACTGACAAGTGTAGGCTCTATAAAAGGTTCTTCATCCTCTTTGTTATTGAACGATTCAAGACGAGGTAATTAAATGCAAATATGAGAAGACAAATAAAGAAGAACAAGAATATAATTAGGGCACTCTCTTTCTATGAAGTGTTAAACAAACTTTCAAAAGATTTTGAAAAGTTAAGCAAGCTTCAACACGAGAACTTCAATCTATTGTTTAATAAAGATATGAGATCATTGCAATTTGTAAATGAAAGCATTTAAGTGCTGTCACTTCTCACCTTCCATAGAGGTGTGAGGGAGTAGATAAAAGCTATAAAATCCAATCATCAACTTTTACTCCTAAAAGGAGATTTAGCACAAAAACCAATCCAATCGAATCAGAGTGACTTACAAAAATATCTGACATTTATATACTAGTGAAGTTATAGTTCTACATTTTTATGCTATGAGAAAGTAACTGGCAGTATGATTTCAATTTAGGCCGTAAATTGAGATGTTTGAAATAGTGTTTGGGAGAGCGTTAAATTTATTTTAACTATAGTAATGACTAAAATTGCATTAGTTATTTTATATAGAAAAAACACATCAAATATGCTTTGCCGTGTTTGGAATGTGCCCTTACTATGTCCTCAACATGCCTGAGTCACGTCCTGTAAAGAAAAATCAAGGACACTTGTACAAAGTGTTTTGACACATGTCCCTCGGACATGTGTACACTGTATCGTATCCACAACGAACACTTCACCGTTACAAAGAGTGTCGGTACTATGTCTTAACGTGAAAGAGGTGAGAAAGCCAAGAGAGTGGGACCTTTTGATACACAAAAACGTATATTAACACTTCTAGAACACTGAAAAAAGAGGATCAATTGAATGTAAAATGAAACAATGAAACGAAAAAAAAACAAAAAAATGAATAAAATAAAAATATTGCAGCACCAGGTCCTTTCCAACAATCAAAATTTCGACAACTTTTAACTCTTTCTTGTGTGGCAAAAGTTGACATTTGAGGCTGTTATTTACATGAATCAAGATTTCTGTTAAAACTACAATCGGTAGTCTGTGTGGAGGAAGCTTTCATATGATGTCCCCTTAAGTGCTTCGTGTACATCATTCCAGTTCTCAATTTGTTTCGACAAGCGCCCATTGTGTATCTTAACCTGGCGGCTCGTAAGCTCTCTATATGGCAACCTCAGAAATTCTTGAACCTCTCTGAGTTTCTGCACAGGAAATTTTACGAAGATTATAACTGAGGTTCCACAAAAGGAAAATCAGTCGAAATGTTAAGAAAGTTTTTCAAGTCTTACAGTGTGATTGCTGACAATATCCTCATAATAAAGAACAATGTGTCGAGTGCTCTTAAAATATTCTAATGCTTTAGCAGTAGTCTCCTCCGCTTCCTTTAGACTGGCAACTAGTAATGTAGCATTGATTGTTGGCTTGTATCTTGCAAGTATTTGAGCCTGCAACCAAATAACTATGAGCCTGCAACTATATAATATTTCCTGCAATATATACACGCACACACACAGAGAGAAAGACCTCATGCGGTGAGTGCACATGAGACTTGTGGGTTCCATTCAACGGCTTAGCATCCTTGTCATAGGAATTTGCAAGCACAGATATCATTCTGCGGAGTAGATTTCTACGGAAGAGAAATACTGCAGAGACACCTTTTTTATTGAAGTAGTCTACGATTTCTTTGTGATGTTCTATCAACCCCTGCAAAATATATTCCGAATGTTACTCAGAAAGTAGAGTTCTGAAACTAAGACTGAATAAGATATAAGAGAGGTGGTCAAATTTTCATAAGTTGATTCGGAATTTCCCTGTTTCCATAGTTGTAATATTTTTCTATACGAACGCTGCATACGTGTATATTTCTCCTGCAATCTTTTGTTATTACTAGCAACTATTACAGAAAGAAAATCAATTTTCAGACTCAAATCATACCAATAGATGAAAATTATGACATAAGAGACCCCATATATCTCTGTGAAGTATTCTTTTGAGGCGTGGAGCATTTTCCACGAGTACTAACACACCAAAAGTTGGGTGCCGATCACCCCATCATGCTAAGCATGGACAGATCTATAGCTATGCATCCATTCACCATCCCATAAACATTTTGTTGGTCTAATTGGACAAAGTCACGTTTGGTCAAACTAAAACTGAAATATATTTTGTTCCAACTTTTCACCCCAAACCGGTTGTGCTTCGGGGACTCAAAACGCTCAAACAAGGTTAAAAAGCTCACTTAGAAGCTTCTTCATCTGGCATGCGGCATACGGAGACCTCATTCCCTTGCTCCTTTGTATCCAAAGGATCAAAAAAGGATGAGACAATGAATAGTAATGGGCTATGAAGATAAATAAAGTATAAAAGTACATCGACAACAAACACAAAAGAGACACGAGGATTTAACATGGTTCACTAACTAGGGCTACGTCTACGAGTGGGGAAATCCAAATTCTCCACTATGAAGATGATGTGTTTTTGTTATGTTCTCCACTACGTAGTTGTGATTCCAGAAAACAACAAACTAAAAAGCTCCAAATTCCAAATCAAAACCAACTAGAAATCATAATTTGCCCCCGCATGTTTATGGGAACTTATCCAGGTAAAAAGGGATCAATGTAATATACTCTATAAGATAATGAAGTAGAACAAACTCTAGCTACACAATGCCAATTGCAGGCTCCAACAGTGACTACAAATAAAATTTATTATCACTTTCATTTAAGATGTTGAATCTTAATTGAGATGGAGAGAGTATTGTTAAATTACTTTTCGTAAAACACAAGAACTTCAAGAAAAGAAATTTGGACTGTTTTTTACATATCAACAGACATATTAAATTATTGTTTACATGCTTGAGGTTCATCATTATACGCTTGCTGAATAATGTCCAGACATGATGCTCGTCTATCTTGAGATTCTCTTCCCTTAGAACCACTTCCTGGACTGGTATTATGGATGCGTATGTATGGGCAATGTGATTGATATTTTAAAAATTATATCAGTTATACATAATTACGGAAAGTCTCCAATAAGCGACACTCTTTAAGGGCAATTTAATGACCTATGTCCAAAAATAATTTTTTTGAGCTGATTTTTCGGAATGAGTTTTAAACATTTCAGTAAACTCCCAAAAAAATATTCAGCTCAAAATTATTTTTTCTTTTTTTTTTACTATTTTAAGAAAATCAGTCAAGCTAATAAGCCTAAAACTGCTTAAAATTGACATATTTTCACCCAATTTTGTTAAAATAGAAAACAAATTTATTTTGAGCTGATTTTTTTTAAAGGAGTTCCCTGAAATGTTTAAACATCATATAAAAAAAATCAGCTCAAAATTTTTTCTTTTTTACTATTTTCTAAAAATAATCCCGTAAATTGACCCTTAAACAGTGTCCTTTACAAGAGCGTGACTCTATTATATATAATTAATAGATCAAGAGAAAAAATGATTTTTTTACTTGGGTACTGTCATGAGACTTTTTCGCCCATTGCTACCTCACCTCTTTGGTACATTTTTCATCGTTGACAGTAATTTTTTTCGCTACTGAAGGTGACGATGAAAAAGTTGGCAAGTCTAAATGTTATGGTAGTACCAAAGTCTAACATTGACTATTAAGGTACCCAAGTAAAAGTCACTCAGAAAAAAAACACGATTTCTCATTGTCAAAAGTAAATGCACACCTGATTAAGCATCCATTTAAAGCCAACTGCAGCAGAGCACTCATTCTTAGAGGCACTTGTGAACCAGTCCAGATTATAGACTTTGTCCATTGTCTTCAAAATCATAGAAACATTACTCTTCCTCTCTCTGACAGAAAATATTTCGCCATTGGAACTTACGTTAATATGACTATTTAACAATGTCTCAAACCACCCACTCCCAGATCTCTGCATTGAAATAATGGCAAATAGCCTCACAGGATTGCAGCCACATTCCTCCCTACAAATGCATAAAAACCCATCTTAATCCAATAAATATAATTTTCCCCTTTTTCCACTCTATTTTTAAATTTTAATAAAAATATATTTTTTTTCAATATTTTATCACTTGTAATCAAATGAAGTCAATTATTTGTTCGATTGCATAAATTTTTCTTTGAAAACAACCAAAATTACCTATTTCCCGAGTTTTGGTAGTGTTTGACAGCACCAATTTTCCATGCAAAACATTTTCATTTTTCTACTTCCATGCTCCCATCTACTCCTAAGAAAGAATTTTTCAGGTAGCTTTACATAAACACATCACTTTCAACACCTACGACGAAACTCAAAAAGATAAAATTTGAACTTGAAATTGTTTTTCATGGAAAATTTTAACTTGAAAATATAATCTTTTCCTTTGATGCTTTCCTGAAATAATAAATTTTGGGTTTAAAGCAAAAAGATCACCACCAAGTGATTGCTTGGTTTGAGTTTTTGTAATGCCCCAGAATCTCAAATTAGTAAATTCACTTATAGAGTTTGGGGTCAAGAAAATGTATTTGCATATAGTTTTCAAGCTATTGACATCAATTATGAAATTTAATGTGTAAATATACCAAATTAAAATTGCAAGAAAGCCCCAAAGCTAGAACCAACCAAAGCAACCCACACAAGAATTTTCTAGTTACCTGCTGAAGGTTTTGGGTTTGGGGAAATGAACATAGGGAATCCCCCATTGCACAACTCCAGAGGAGTGACAGTGCTGGCCAATCACTTGAATGTTTAGAAATTTAGTTTCTGTGGCATTTGTTCTTGTTTGCCTCGCACAAATTGAGAAAATATATACTCCACAAAACATAGCAAAAAGCAACACCACCATTCTCAGTACCAATGGAGATTTCTTAGGTGGCTTTATAACCAGTGTGTCCTGTAATAATGGTTACCCAGATGTTCAATTTCCTTGAAAATACCCAAAAGAACCAAAATTATTTAAAATATAACAACCCAACAAAATTTGCAGAAAATGTTAGTTTGTGTGTGTGTGTGTGTGTGTGTGTGTGTGTATGAGAGAGAGAGAGAGAGAGAGAGAGAGAGAAGTTACTCTTACCTGCGGATTAAATCTAAAAATCTCCATTAAAACTAGACGCAGAAAATGAACAAGAAAAAAGAGGCTTTGGGTGTCATTCTGTTAGTAATTGTGCAGAAATATAAGGCGAAAGAAATGGTCAGAATAAGTAGTTCACTTGAAAAAATCAAATTGGAACATATTCCCATTTTTGGGTCACTATAAGTTGAGGGAAAACAGCAAATGGTCTTGCACAAATTTATCAAGTTTCCGTTAAACATCATCACACTTGCTAGAAAACGAAAATGTTTTTACCAAAAAGAGGAAAGAAACAAACATGAATCGTGAAGTTAAAGAATGAACTGGGTCATTATAAGTTGACAAACAATAAATGCTCTTCAACAAATTCATCATCATGACACTAGCTAAAAAAAACTGGAGATAAATCGTAAAGGTAAAAGAGTTAAAACTGAAAATGTAAAAGGAAGTGAGGACGAAAGAATACGTACTTTGTTCAAGAAGCATATATCCTCAGCCATACTTTCTGCCTTTTTCGCTCACTAAACTCTTCCTCTCTTTCCTCCTCTCTCTCTCTCTCTCTCTCTCTCTATATATATATATATATATATATATATATGTATATAGTTGGAGAGAATTTGAGAAAAGGGAGGGAGTGGAAACTGAAAAGAGTGCTGGTGTTTTATCAAGTAGTGAACTTTTTTCCTCGTGAAGAACGTCATCATAGTTTACACCGGTACGCATTACTTTTCTTGTATAGTTAATGTTGTATTCAGTTTTCTCTTAAAATCTTCTTATTGGTTTTACTAATTTAAGATATAATTGAATGCGTCTATTAAATTATTAAGACTCTCTCTCTCTCTCGTTTTTCCCGCTTCCAGTCGTACCAAAACTAGGACATGTGTGACAGAAGCCCAGAACCCAAAGTTTCTACGACCACAGGCAGTTTTAGTAAGAAAAAAAAGGAACAAGATAACACGAAAAACATGGGTTGTCATTGAGGAAAAATGTGATTTTTTTTCTTCGTTCTATTTTAACACTTTTTTTTTTTTTAAGCATATGATGAGGTGTTCGGATCAGCTTACACGTATCTCGATTAATTTTTATTTGCGATTCGTGACTTCCGCTCCAAAATGTGACAGTGTCAGGGATCGAACTGGGAATCAAACCTAATCCACCCTCCAAACTGTTCCAATGACAATCTTATACCACCGAACGAAGAGACTTAATTTTCTATTTTAACATTCAAAAGGTATTAACGAGAGCATGTCTCAAGTTAATACAATCATAATTTACTTAATGATTTTGTGATATTATTAATTACAAAATTTTGGTCAATAATATTGTAGCAAAAATATGATAAAACTTGTACGAAAAACCATTTCAAAATATTGCGATATTTTGGTATGTTAGAATAGAGCACCGAATTTTGATTGGTGCTTTATACGTAAATGGATATTAGACGTTCTCTAGTAACTAAGCACCAACACAAGTTAGGGATAATAATTTGGGCTAGCAGATTGTGTTTGGATTTAATCTGACACGACACGACTTCAGTAGAGCCAACACGACATGATGTCGTGATTTTTTGTCAAATATGAACACGATCCATTAAAAATACGGCGGGACAGGAAACGAATATTATGATAAATCAATTTTGTGCCAATTGGGTATAATTAAACACGAGCTAACATGATAATTCGCTTATTTTTATATATAAAAATAATAATTTTTATTTTATATATTACATGAAATATATTTATTATAGGGTTAACCCCAATATAAATATATATTTTGTAAAAAAGACACTTATTTTAGTTTGACTCATTTGGTGCCTCAAACACTCATTTACCCAATACTATCTTATTTTTAAAAGTTTGCGACAACGCCCTGTAACACCCCGTGTTTTTATTAACTATATTTTTATTAATTAATTGGAATTTTCGAGAAAAAAATAAAATTTTGAATTTAATCATTTTTATTGGCTAAATATGTTGGTTACGATTTTAGAAGAATAAAACTTCAAGCGGAATTAAAATCGGAGTTAAAACGGATTTTATATTGATTTTATAATATTTTGCCTTATGGCATTTTTTTAGCAAAACTGTCAGTTTTTCGGGGTGATCGATCGATCGACGCCTGGGCATCGATTGATCGATGCCTTCAGAAAACGTGCGCTGCAATCCCTTTTTTTTGGACGAATTTGACTTACTTTAAAACTCTTTCTCTTATATATAATTAAAGGGACAGGGCTAGATTTTTAAACACTCATTTGTGAAAATCCTAAGCGCAAAAAAACTCTATTTTCTCCATCTTCTTCTACCTCAAAACCCTAGCCACCATTAAAATAACTTTTCAAGCTCAGTTTTGAGGGCCAAGGCGAATCTGTCCCGAATCGGTCCAAGAGGGGGTTTTGAACCATTTTTCGAGAGGAACACATTCACGTAATCAGATTTTTCTGTCGAACTATTTCCAGGCATGTTGACCCTATTCTTTTCCTTTAGTGTTATGTGTCTTGATTGTAGCCTCCATTAAACTCATGTTTTCTAAAATTAAGATATGAATATAAAGATTGAAGAGATAAATTTCGGGGTTGTTTTACATGAAAAAAATTAATGATACCGAATATTTATAATTGTGTATTCTTTGGGTTGTGTCGGTGTAGTCGATTTTGCTATGGGCATGTGCATGTAGAGGAGCTCTTTTAAAAGTAAATTTTGATATTTCATGTGAAAACCCTAGTTTAATTTAATTTCTTGTGTGGGAAAATAAGGATCATGATAGGACTTGCATGTAGCGATTATTTTGAAAATCATAATATTTAGGTGTCTTTGATTTCCACTTTTTAAATTAAATTATTTAAATGGGAATTTAGTGTTCTTATGAATATTGTTATAATTTGGAATTGTGTTACTTTATGGAAATATGATAATTTTTCGAGAAGTTTGGGTATGGTAGATAATTGGTTTTTACCCTTGTTATAGTACACTTGTTAGGTATGGGACTAGTAAGTGGGCCTTAATTACGATTTATGCTAATTAGGTATGGGACTAGTTAGTGTAAGTCTATGCGGGTTATATAATTTGGGGTGGGGGCTGATTTTCTATATTATACCTTTGTTATGATAGCCTAGGATTGATATCTGGGTGGAGTGAAATTTTGTAATCATTCTTTGCTTAGGATAGGACGATATTGTGTTTTGGGAACCCTTAGTTGGGACTAAAGGTTATTTTGAGGATTTTCACATCGCTTTTAAGGGTGGGGGAAATTAATGTGATTAACGAAAACAAGGAATGTGGAATTTAATATCGCAGGACTAAAACAGATATTAAAAATTTATTGGCGACATAATGTGTCTAGGGCCGACAGTTTGAACGGGTCAGAGGACGAGTTATGTCGTATCGTGTGTGGAACCTTGTCATATCGCGAGGATCGCGGGATAAAAACGGACCAGACGGCGGACTTGACAAGGGAACGGGTGCGTGTGTGGAATCTTGTCATATCGCGAGGATCGCAGGATAAAAACGGATCAGACGGCGGACTTAACAAGGTGACGGGTATTGGTAATATTCTTCACGGTTAAATTAATTAAATTTAACATTGTGGGAAGGTGGGTTAATTAAAATCATATTGGTATGAAAACCTTGCGGGTAATTGTGAATTTATTTATGGTGATTATTAATCTCGTAATTAAAAGATTTTATTGTTATAGTCGATATATATAGCACTATTGTCTGGGTTCAAGGATGCTATTTGAGGAGAGTAGCCGGTTTACATGCTCGGGGCTTTGGCTCTGACACATGCGTTGACTAATCTTTTTCAGGATTTTTGGGAGTTGCTGAATAGGATTCATTGGAGATCTTTTGGTGGTGCAGCTGGATTTATGTTACTGCTTTAGTAGTTGGATTTTCTCTTTCCATTCAGTCGTTTTATTTATGAGACTATTTTGGTGTTATTGGGCCTTTTTGGTTCCAAAGTTGTTTTAAGTTTCAGTTGGATTGATTTATATCATTATTGGAGTATGTATTTCTTTTGGAGTTAGCATGTGATGGATCTTTTATTTCATATTTGGGTTGATTAAAATAAATTATATTGTGGATTAAAATTTGATGTCTCATATCTGTCTCATGCTAAGAATGGTATTTTATTTACTCACGCCCGGCTTAATTTTTATGGCGGCCGACGCCAGAAATAGGCGTGGTGTGACAGATGGTATCAGAGCATTGTCTTAGGTCTCGTAGGTTATGAGTCCGTTTTAGCTTCCGCGTTGCTTATCTTTGATTCCGTTTTGATGATTTGTACTCTTAGTCATTGCGAGTCTGATGTTGTTTTGTTCCTATCTTTTCAGATGGCGAACACAAGGAGAAATGGGAGTAGGAGAGAGGAGTCTGTTTATGGACCCGCGTCTCAGGAGAGGCGGCATCTGATTACTTTGGAGGCTGAGGAGTTAGCGGCTATCATTCGTGAGGCCACATCGGCTGGTTTGGAGATGGGGAGACAGAGAGGGGCGACCTTAGAGGCGCAGCAGCGGGGTACACCCGTCTCAACTTGGGATAGGGTGAGGACCAGTTTCTTTAAGGGCAATCCTCCCACCTTTGGAGGGGGATCTGACCCAACGGTTGCTCACCAGTGGAGGAGGGATATGGAGAGGCATTTGAGGATGGTGGACTGCACGGATGTGCAGAAGCAGATGTTAGCAACGTTCAAATTGTCAGGGAATGCTTTACAGTGGTGGGAGAGTATCACCACACCAGAGGAGCGAGATCAGTTGAGTTATGCAGAATTTCAGATCGGGTTCAATAATAAGTATTTTCCACATGCTATTAGGAGTGCAAAGAAAAGGGAGTTTCTGGAGTTGGATCAAGGGACAAAGTCAATTGTCGAATATGAACAGGAGTTTACCAACTTATCTATGTTTGTACTGGAGGAGGTAGACACTGAGAGGAAAAAGATGGAGTGTTTCATCAAAGGGCTGTCCTGGCCCATTAGGCAGATGGTTTTGGGAAATCCGGCATACACTGCTTACGCACAAGTAGTGGATGTCGCAATGTTACACTGGCAGGAGAAAATAAGTTATCAAAAGAAATTGGGAAAAAGGCAAGAGACCGAGGGTCAGGGAGGAGACAACAAGGGTCGCAATGACCAAGCATGAAAAAGGCAGAGGCCTAACCAAGGGCAGCAGAACAATAATTCTCATCAGGACCAACAGAGACAGGGTCGTCAGGGGGAGCAAAATTGGAATGGGAATTCGGAGCCTTTTCTGGGTACTTGTTTCAAGTGTGGGAAAGTGGGACACAAGGCGAATTGGTGTTTCAAAAGAGAGGACCATCATGGTCAAGCTATGTAAGGCCAGCAAGGCCAAGGGCCTCCGGCGCCTGCAGGGTCCGGGGTGCGGGGAGCCCCAGCAGTATTGGCGGCGATCGGTGTTCAGGAAGCGCCAGCAGCGCCGGTAGCGTCAGGTGCACAGGGGGTCACTGCACCAACCAATCTCAGTTTTAAGAGGTGTTATGTACCTCAGGTTCAGTCAGAGCGGGATAGGTTGCGTGGCTAGTGGAGTATCGCGGTACGTAATACCTTCTTAGGTACTTATATGTATTGTATTTGGGTAGATTAGGTCTATGGGCGCCTAATGGTGTTATTTTACGGGGTAGGCTGTGGGTCTCATTTCTTTTTGCGAGATTTATGCGTTAATATCTATGCTTCGTCTAATTTCGAGGACGAAATTATTTACTAGTGGGGAAGTATGTAACACCCTGTGTTTTTATTAACTATATTTTTATTAATTAATTGGAATTTTCGAGAAAAAAAGAAAATTTTGAATTTAATAATATTTATTGGCTAAATATGTTGGTTACGATTTTAGAAGAATAAAACTTCAAGCGGAATTAAAATCGGAGTTAAAACAGATTTTATATTGATTTTATAATATTTTGCCTTATGGCATTTTTTTAGCAAAACTGTCAGTTTTCCGGGGTGATCGATCGATCGATGCCTTCAGAAAACGTGCGCTGCAATCCCTTTTTTTGGACGAATTTGACTTACTTTAAAACTCTCTTATATATAATTAAAGGGATGGGGCTAGATTTGTAAACACTCATTTGTGAAAACCCTAAGAGCAGAAAACTCTATTTTCTCCATCTTCTACCTCAAAACCCTAGCCACCATTAAAATAACTTTTCAAGCTCAGTTTTGAGGGCCAAGGCGAATCTGTCTCGAATCGGTCTAAGAGGGGGTTTTGAACCATTTTTCGAGAGGAACACATTCACGTAATCAGATTTTTCTGTCGAACTAATTCCAGGCATGTTGACCCTCTTCTTTTCCTTTAGTGTTATGTGTCTTGATTGTAGCCTCCATTAAACTCATGTTTTCTAAAATTAAGATATGAATATAAAGATTGAAGAGATAAATTTCGGGGTTGTTTTACATGAAAAAAATTAATGATACCGAATACTTATAATTGTGTATTCTTCGGGTTGTGTCGGTGTAGTCGATTTTCCTATGGGCATGTGCATGTAGAGGAGCCCTTGATATTTCATGTGAAAACCCTAGTTTAATTTAATTTCTTGTGTGGGAAAATAAGGATCATGATAGGACTTGCATGTAGCGATTATTTTGAAAATCATAATATTTAGGTGTCTTTGATTTCCACTTTTTAAATTAAATTATTTAAATGGGAATTTAGTGTTCTTATGAATGTTGTTATAATTTGGAATTGTGTTACTTTATGGAAATATGATAATTTTTCGAGAAGTTTGGGTATGGTAGATAATTGGTTTTCACCCTTGTTATAGTACACTTGTTAGGTATGGGACTAGTAAGTGGGCCTTAATTACGATTTATGCTAATTAGGTATGGGACTAGTTAGTGTAAGTCTATGCGGGTTATATAATTTGGGGTGGGGGCAGATTTTCTATATTATACCTTTGTTGCGATAGCCTAGGATTGATATCTAGGTGGAGTGAAATTTTGTAATCATTCTTTGCTTAGGATAGGATGATATTGTGTTTTGGCAATCCTTAGTTGGGACTAAAGGTTATTTTGAGGATTTTCACATCGCTTTTAAGGGTGGGGAAAATTAATGTGATTAACAAAAACAAGGAATGTGGAATTTAATATCGCAGGACTAAAACGGATATTAAAAATTTATTGGCGACATAATGTGTCTAGGGCCGACAGTTTGAACGGGTCAGAGGACGAGTTATGTCGTGTCGAGTGTGGAGCCTTGTCATATCGCGAGGGTCGCAAGATAAAAACGGACCAGACGGAGGACTTGACAAGGGGACGGGTGCGTGTGTGGAACCTTGTCATATCGCGAGGATCGCAGGATAAAAACGGATCAGACAGCGGACTTGACAAGGGGACGGGTATTGGTAATATTCTTCACGGTTAAATTAATTAAATTTAACATTGTGGGAAGGTGGGTTAATTAAAATCATATTGGTATGAAAACCTTGCGGGTAATTGTGAATTTATTTATGGTGATTATTAATCTCGTAATTAAAAGATTATATTGTTATAGTCGATATATATAGCACTATTGTCTGGGTTCAATGACCCTATTTGAGGAGAGTAGCCGGCTTACATGCTCGGGGCTTTGGCTCTAACACATGCGTTGACTAATCTTTTTCAGGATTTTTGGGAGTTGCTGCATAGGATTCATTGGAGATCTTTTGTTGGTGCAGCTGGATTTATGTTACTGCTTTAGTAGTTGGATTTTCTCTTTTCATTCAGTCGTTTTATTTATGAGACTATTTTGGAGTTATTGCGACTTTTTGGTTCCAAAGTTGTTTTAAGTTTCAGTTGGATTGATTTATATCATTATTGGAGTATGGATTTCTTTTGGAGTTAGCATGTGATGGATCTTTTATTTCATATTTGGGTTGATTAAAATAAATTATATTGTGGATTAAAATTTGATGTCTCATATTTGTCTCATGCTAAGAATGGTATTTTATTTACTCACCCCCGGCTTAATTTTTGTGGCGGCCGACGCCAGAAATAGGCGGGGTGTGACACGCCCCCATCCCCACTGGGAGCTCCGGTGACACGACAAGGGCTGCTAGAGCTCCAACAGTGTTGGGTGGGGGTGGGAGTAAATGAGTGTATCTGTGTCCTTATTTTGAGTGTTTTTGTGTGATGGGAGACTTTTGGAACAAATAAAAAGACTTGGATTAAACATTTATTAAAAAAATATTCGAGTGACTATTTGTTGATTGACCCTTGATTATAAAAGGGTGGTAATTGGGCCAAATCAGGTTCCTTATTCGTGTTGCGGTTAGGCCAAAAAGGGTCAATTTCATGTCGAAACTATGGCAAGAATGTCTCGAATATGACCTGAACAATACACACCGTGTCAATTTCGTATTGTGACGTGTTGTGTTTTTGTGTCGTGATAGAAATTGTTAGCCTTAATGCGAGGGTCCTCCGGCAGTAGTGTAGTGGCCATGGGAACCCCGATTAAATCTAAGGGTAAAATAGTCTCCAACAATAGTAATTTTTTAATATACCATTGATGTTAAGAAATTTTCACAAACAAATTTAATCTTAAACTCATTCTCGTTAATTCTAAATTTCCCCACAAACTCAACTTGTTTCCCAGTCTCAATCCCTCTCCGTCGAATAAAATTCAAGTCAGAAATCCCAAAAACTCATATGGTAAAGGATGTGGGTCGTCATCGAAAGAAAAGCATAGGAAGACACAGACACATTGATTTGTCTTGGTGGGTGAATACATGGGTGGATTTGATATCCGAAACAAATAAGAAAAATCTCGCAATGTAAAAATAATTGCGAATATTTAATCGCGAGACCCAATGAGATGAATTCCGATCCACCTATTTTATCAAAACTACGTGGTCATAAGAAAATTTGCCCTAGTGTTGGGAGATTTAACTTGGGATCAACCAATTGCTTCCTCTCACCTACGCGACATACAAGGTGTAGTAAAAAAAATACTTTGACCAGATGGTGTTAAGATCGTCTTGAACATCTGCCTTGCTATACGATCCTCCTATGGTTTAGGGTGAGGTATGTTTACATAAATATTAATAATCATGATGAAAGATATAGAGTAATGCAGTTGCTCTGTTGAGGTACTTACGTCATTTATGAAGGTGTTTTCACTTGTATATTCCTTACAATAGTGAATAATACAAACATAACCAGCCTTAGGCTTTGGCTAAGGTGGAATAAGGTAGTCGAAGGTATATATAATGGAAAGATTGCCTTTAGTAAGTAACTGATTGACTCCTTAAGATGCTTATGATTACTTAGGACTCACAAGCCTGGAATATCTCTAAGCCATGTATGTATGGTGCTTATAATATAGTGTGGGGAGACATTGGTCATTTACCGGTACAAATAATAAGTAATAACACATTAATCTCTTAGTCGTTCTAGAGTAACTTAAATTTTATCCCTTATAACCTTTCCCCAATTATTTTTCGTATACACAATCTTTTGAACTCGTGAGAAGTTATTTGCTAGAAAATTCGTTCATGAAAGGACATGGGATCACTTGCGCAAAATAATTGTGGGTTCATAGGCATGCCTAATTATCAAAGGACTTTTTGTAAATGAAAAATGAAATTAAAGAAACTTTAAACTAAAAAGAAAGTAAGTGCAAATATATAAAGTAACTTGCATTGAGTTAGAGGAAAGTAAACATACATTATTGGATATTAAAGGAGATACATAAAAGGAAATTATTTATTGTAAAGATATGGATTTGTTTGATCTATTTTCCCTCCCCTTTCCTTCCTCAAGGGTTGAATTTATAATTATTTGCAACTGTTAACTCTTATTTGGTTCTATGTAACTTCCAATTTAAATTCAAAACAATAATTTACAATAAGTACCTTTATTTGCCTCAGAATAACCTCTAATTAGAATCCAAATAATATCTACCTTGAACCTCATTCAACGTTCTTTTAAATATTCTATAATAACCACCATATAACCGCCTTTAACTTTTCCCAATTTTTAGTCATGTGATGAAAAATGAGCGGGAGATAAAAATGGTAAAATATGGTATAAACATACTCCCCACACCACCTAAATTTTTTAGAAAATATTTAGGTGGTGAAAACTTGATAATTAAAGCATTGAATAAACTTCATTGGATTTGTGGAATGTGCATAACTTCTTTTTGCTTGAATTAGGTTTTAATGCGAAAACTAATTATTACAACAACAACATATTTCATTTTTTGGTTTCAACTTATAAGGTCACATAGGAAGGTGAATAACTTCATTCTTTTAAACTTTGAAGGTCACCAAATATGGCGAATAATCTCATCCTTTTTCAACTTTGAAGGTCATCAACGATAGTGAATAATTCCAACCTTTTTCAACTTTGAAGGTTACCAACAGTGGTTAATAATCTCATCCTCTTTTAATTACAAATATCTTCATCCATGTGTACATTTACAATAGTTAATAATGAACCTAAGAACAATAAGATAATGAATGACTCGTTATTCAAAGGAGGAATTAATAAATAACACTACGGAGAAACACTAGAACATTCAATAAATTTGGCCTAATTTCTCAAACTTAGCGTTTTTATGTAATTTGAATTAAAAAAATTAGACTTATATAAAAAAGAAAACCTCTGGTTAAAGATTTAAATTCAACAAGTGTTTCGGTATTTGAACCTCTGTATAGAGATTTATGATTATTTTATTGAATTATGTTTTTGTTGATTGCGCAAACTCGAGAATGGAACCAAGTTATTTCAAAGCCAACATGATTTTAATTGTTGATGTATAGATTTATTATTCATGACCATGAATTCATATTTTTTAATTCAATTTGTAGAAAAAATGGCATATCCCATTCCTATCGGCCACCATTGTTATCCACCATCCGTAATGGTTGATTTAGATGATGAACATTGTGAGGCTTGACTAGAACTTTTAGTGTCGTCCACGAAACTCATCTTTATCACATGACTTCTAAGGGAAAAATAGACAAATCAATGCTCTAAGAGAATGACACTCGATCGCTCTTAACTAAACAAGGAGAAACAGTCATTCGTCCCTGCATACACAAATTCACAAGGAACTTTGAGCCCCCCCCCCCCCCCCCCCGTACTTTGGTTCAAAGCATAAATTATGGAAAATTCTTGACCTTCAATTTACATATTTCTGAACATATTCTTGCAGCCCAAATATTGGCTTTAACACAAAAAATTTGGACCCCCCAAGTTATGAAATTCTTTAATGATCTTTTAATCGCCCCAGTTTTGATTTGATATTTCAATATTATAATGAAAAATTGGGAGGACCGTGATTAAACCTACTATATGAATCTGTGGCATTTTTTCGCCATTAATTTCTAGTACAACAAATTCTTAGAGGTTTATTAGTCGATTAAGTTGTACTTTTTTCGTTTAGAGTTGGAGATTGAGTTTTAGACGAGCTTGACATCCCGTAGGAGTTTTTATTTTTTATTTTGTCCCGATAAAGCCAAAGGCGGAGATTTATAAGGAAAACCTTTCGAATAGAGCCAATTTAGATATTTTGGCTTATTTCATGTTTGGACAAAAATCTTTGAGTCATAGGTTAACACTTGAGTATATTAACCTTTCAAGCCTATGGCGTGGTTTCTTGAAGACATAGTGGCCAAGTTAGAAGATCTCCATTATCATATCGTGTTTTGTGCTCATTTTTATCTTCATGTTCCGAGGATATCTATGGTATGGATGCGTAAATATTTTGATCCTTAGAGATTTTATAGTTAGGTGTTATGATTTTGTAAAATTAGTTTAAAATGACTTTATCCTTTGTAATATTTTTTAAAAGAAAAATATTTTTTTGTGAGGTCATTAGAACGACTTTAGGAATGTCGTTCGAACGAGTCTATATAACTCGTTGGAACATGTTCCAACAAAACTTCAAACGAGATAATTTTTTCCCCTCACTGGAATCTCGTTGGAAGTATCGTTAGAAAGGTGTTCTAACGAGATACATGGCTTTATTTGAAGGAGATGTGCCTCATACAAACGAGTTGATGAATGTTTGTTACTTTCAAGATTTTTTAAATTTCTTTTCATCCTTATCTCAATTTTGGAAAACCTATCAGAAATAGGATTGCGAAGCAGCAATTTTATAAAAGACAAAAAACTTATATTTTGAGTTCTCATACTCATTCAAAAAGCTCTCCAAAACCCTAGTTTACACCCCAGTTGTTTAGGATCCAAGTATTCAACATATTATGCTTTGAAGATCCTATTTTAGGCGCTAAGGTTTATTCTCCACATATTTATGAAAATTATTTTGTTACGGTGGACTCCGTATATGCTAATGTGTTTATATATGATATACTTCGTGTGTGATGGTTGATAAGTTGTTCGGTGGATACCGAGGCATATGTGGACTCACACGTTATGGTTGTGCATGAGCGGACACTAATGTGTCACTGTGGGAAGGTTGAAGAAGCAAAGAGCGCCAAGGCTTGTAAGGGCATCGAGTCTGTGTTGTAAGTCTACTGTCGTGTCCTTTGTAATTCCATGCATAGTGAATTTGCATAGCTGGACCATCTGAGATTTTTTCCATTTGGGTTTTTCTCGTTCATTGAGCATAGTGGTTGATTTACTTACTTTATCCTGCACTCACCAAGATGCATTTTTAGGTTATGATAAAACTGGTTAATTTGTTTGATCACAACTTGTTTAAAACTGATGATAAGTTTGATTTGAGTAATTTGTTTAATTGAACTTAAAATTGAGAATTTTTTTAAAAATGGATGGTTTGCTTGTTTTGTAACTTTTGCCATATTAAAACCTTACGGCCTATTACACTTATAGATTTATATGAATCAAAATGGTAGTATGTTGGCCCACTTTTTACTAATTTATTTGAACATATCCCATTTTGTATTTCCAAATGTAAATACAAATATCTTTGATGAATTTATAAATAACCAACCATCATGTTGATGTAAAAAATTAGATCACTTTAATTATTCAATCACAGATAAATAAAATGAGACAAAGATTTTTAAAGTGGTTCAGCCTTATAAGAATGGCCTACGTCCACTGTTATGTTATTGCTGAGTGTTTTGGGAATTCTCGATTACAAGTTCAGTCAAGAAATTTCGGTCCCCTTGAATGAGGATGATACAAGGTATTTATAGCTTTGAGGCTGTACATGAAAGGGTCGATACATTAAATGATATACACATGAAAGGGTAATACATTTAATGCAGCGTGTGTGTCAAGATTATAAACATTCAATGAATAGTTGAACTATTGACTATCTGGTAATTACTGATACGACCGAGATGCATCTCGGACCGCCTTAGTTGCTCGTTGATCAAGAGTTCCTCGGAGAGCTTGAGTACCTCGGAGTGCTGGAGTTCCTCGGGGTATCTTCGCTGCTCGGAGGGAACATGAATTGGTCGGGGAAATGAACTTCCTTGTTACTATTGTGCCACGTATATTGACACGTGTCTTCGTATTATTCGTCCACATCAGCGTATTAATTTTGGTATCAACAGAAGCCCCCAATGTTTCGTATTTTGAACTTTGAGGAATATGGAACATTCTTTCTCGGTATATGGTAATATTGAATGATCTTCCTGGGTTTTAGGAGCATCGTATTTGAATTTATTTCCAAATTCACAGAATCCGCCTTTTTTCGAATTTTTAAAAGTGCTTCGATCTTTGTGTCCTTTTTGTCCTTTTAACCGCCGGAAGCTCAATAGTTTCTTTCGTGTAATCATTTCCTTCGCCACTTCCCTAGGCAAAGTATTTAAACTTCTTAGGTAACCATACCGTCTTCTTCTTTTTCCAATTTTCTGCATTCAAGCTTTCTATTCTCTCTTTCTCTCTTGTGCGTTCATCTTTTCCTTCGCTAGTTGTCAGCAGATCTCCTTCCTTCCTGTAAGATTTTCTTCCTTCTTCTTTTATTCATCATGGTTTACATTATTGAATCTCTTGAAAAATTCCGTTCTGACTTTTCCATCCCATCTTGGGTAATTTTGGAGGAACTTTCTGAACCCCAAAATTACTTTCGTTTGGCTGAGGGACATTGGTTCCCCAGTCTTTTTATTGCTGAATGTGGTTTTTCCTTTCCACCAAACCCATTGTGTCTTGAGTTTTGTCAGTATTTTGATCTTGTCCCTGCAAAAATAGCCCCCAATTCATGGAGAATAATTAATGGGGTGTATAAATTAAATCTAACTCATGGGACTCGTATAGGGATCCCTGAAATTATGTACTGCTATAGATGGGCCGTTCTAGATAATATTTATTACTTAAAAACTAGGTTTTTGAATAGGGCTCTTGTAGTTAACCTCCCTGATGCAAATAGAGATTATTTTGAACATGGGGTGGTTATTAAAAATTGGCAATATGCCTCTTTAGTTGGAGATGGAGTATACAACGGTCCCAGATGTCCTCCATATGGCAATGGGATAGGTTTATTTTTCATTTTATTTCTTTTCTGAATTTACGAATTCATTATGTTTGATAAAATGTATGACTGATATTTTAATACGTGTTTATTTGCAGTTGAGAGTAAAAGAAAAACTCCAAAAGAATCAGAGGTTAATATTAAGCATCTGAAACTTATCTGGGGTTCGCATAAGAACGTTGCAGACGAGCACATCAGGTCTGCATCATATTTGCTACAGTATAAGAGCTATACAACCTCTTATACTGCTTGTCCTGTTGAACCAGCTTCAACTCCAGAGGATTCTTATTCAGATTCTCACATCCTTTTAAGTCAGAGAATGGGCAAGAAAAGAGCTCCTCCTGCTCTATTTGATGACATTTCATCTGCTGCTGAGGCCAAGAAAAATAAAATTGATGTCTCAGAGGGGACTAAGAAGGTGGATGTTGCGCCTTCAAAAGCTACCGAGAAGCCCCCAGTGGCTCCGAGCAAGAAAGTTGCTCCTGTGGAAGTGATTACTATCTCTCCGACCAAGAGTTCTTCCTTGGTTGAAATTGCTGAAGTCCCTTTGAGAAGATTGAGGAAATCATCCTCAATCAATTTGGCTGAAACTGTCTCCTCTCTACCAGCTGGTGGTGTTGGTGTTCCAACCATCATTCCTCCGAGCTCTGCAATGAGCTCGGTAAAAACTTGGATCATACCCGAGGTCCAAGGAATTGATGAAAAAATTTCTAGGGATATGCTGACATCCCTAGCTACTCGTCATCTTGCTTCAGTAAATTTCTCACACTCTGAGTTTTCTTTCTTTCTCTGAATGCTTGCATTTTGTATTGACTTTACTGTTTTTCTCATCTTTTCAGCTGGTGAACTGTTTCAATAATATCGTGAAGAAGGACGAGGCAATTAAAGCTTCCAGCTCCTCGTCTGGTGTAGAGGATGCTCTGCTGGGTTTAACCCAAGCTTTGAAGGATTCTCGTCAGCAGTATGACGAGGACAAAGCCGAATGGGAGAAAAATTTATCTACAGTTGAGGCCGAGAAGGTGAAGATGGCTGAGATCTCCAAGAGTTTGGAGAATAAAGTGAAAAGTTTAGAGGTCGAGCATAAGAAATATGACGACAAGCTCAAGAATTTTGGAGAACTTGAGGATAAGCTGAGGAAGGCAGAGGAAGAATCGTCCGCCCTGCGAGATATCAAGGGCCAAAAAGAAGTATTAGATGCGAAGCTCTCCTCGGAGAAACTGAAATGAAAGCTCGCAGTTGAAAAATCCTTCAGCGCTGGCTGGGATAAAGGATGGGACAAGGGGATTGCTGCGATGACATCCCAAGTTCAATATGGGAAGTTGAAATACTTCCGAGATGGCTGGGTAGCTGCCCTGCAAGAATTGAAGATCAAAGAAGATTCTGGGCTATTCCATCTACACCTCCCTGGTCCTCCCCCACCAATTGTGGAGGAAGAAGAAGATGAGCCTGTCTCTGATGAATCTTCCATGGCCATAGGTGATCAAGTCCCTGCTTCTCTTCCTTCTGCCAACGAGGACATTTCTTCCATGCCTCCTCCTCCTGAGCAAATTTTAACTGCTGATCAAGTCGCTGTAACCACCGAGCAACCAAGCTCCTCGTCCCAGCCTCCCGAGAAAGTCTTGGGAGAAAAGGAAAAGGTGTGAAGTTGTTCGGTATCGTTTCTATCTTTCAGTATTTGTAATCAAACAATGTAATCCTTTTGTGATCTAATAAAATACATCTTTGTTCATCTCTGTTGTTGATGATTTGTTTTTGTTGATTGTTGTCTTTTTCTCATCCATAGTTTGTTGCTAGAATGGAACTGATATCTGCACATGATACAAAGCTGATGCAGCAATGTCGTAAGTATTATAAAGCTGGTCATACAAATTTGAGTGGATCATAAATTGCTGACATCATTGGTCATGATGCCTCAGAACAAGCAATTGAGGCTTATCGGTACTTGAAAGATTTACTCGACCGAGCTGTGGCCAACAGTGTGGCCTATTATGAATTGATCGAGGAACTTCATTATACCTTAGAAGATCTACAACATCAACACAATGAATCAACTGCTTTGCTACACAAGGAGTATGAAAATAGATATCAACAGCTTTCTTCTGAAACAGGCCATAAAAAGATCCTTGCTGGATACGATGTTAGGGAAAGAACTTTAAAAGGTGAAGTTGAGGCCTGCAGGCAGATTGCTGAGTTGCTGGAACAAGAGAACAATAATTTGCAGAAAAAGTTGGCACAGTATGAATCTGCAGCGTCATCTTCCACTGCTTTAGTACAAGTTACCGATGAAGGTTTCTCGTTCTTAGAGGTTGAGAATGCCAAATTAAGGCAAGAACTGGATAACTTAAGAAGATCTGTTATTCCTGTGACTGCTCGGGGACAAGGAAGAGGTTCTCGTGGGCGAGGAAGAGCTGTTCAAAATGTTGCCGAGGAGCAAAGTTCTCCAGTCGCTGCTCGGAGTCGATCAAGAGTTCTTAGCCGCAATGTTGAAGAGGCTCGCACTCAATCTACTTTGGAAACTCAAGCATACCAATTAAACGCCAAAGATCGGGCTTTATCTGAAATGTCCAAAAAAAATCTATCTTTGGAAGATCAACTTACTGCAACGAAGTCTGCTTTGAATGATAAAGATGTTTTTGCCAGGAGCCTTCACGGACAATTGGATAGATTAACCTTCCAATTCCATAAACAACCTAGGGAATTTTGGATGGCAGGATACAATGAAGCCCTTGTTCATTTAGATGCTCGGATTGAACATGCCAATAATGAAGGTTATAAGCAGGGGTGGTTGAACGCCCTGGGTGTACTGAAATTGGAGCAAGGGCATTTTTTTATGGGATTATCATGCTCCAGGGTTACTAGATTTGCCTGTGCCACCTTTCAAATTGGACATGGAATGGATCCCAGCTCGTTCCATTCCTCGGAGTTTAATTTCAAAATATCTCGGCGACTATAGTCTTCATTCTCAGACTGAATTATCTCGTCCAGAGCATCTCTTGGATACACCTTCTGTGATGAACGTCAGAATGCTTAGAGATATTAATTTCATCAATTCTCCTCTTTGCTTAGAAAATCCTCCTGCCGGCGAGGAACCTGTTTCAAAAGCTAAAGGAAAGAAACCAATAGAATAGGTTTTTCAATGTAATAATTAGCACATATGTATAACTTGTAATACATTTTTATCTTAATGAAAGAATTTCATTTTCTGTTTGCAAATTTGTATTGCGATTGTCTTGTGTTTATCAAACATTTTTACATTTGTGTATATGTATCTGTTAAAAAGATAACAATATGATGCTGTTCATCAACCAACTTAGTAATCAAAATTACAAGTATCAATGCTGCTCGATCACTTAATAATAAAGTAATGAGTATAAAATGTTTAAACTGTTTCCAACCAACCAAGGTTGTTAAATTGTGCTTGTCGACCAACTACAGTTGATGGGTTTTTATCCCCGACCAACCATACTTAAATACTTTTTCCTAAAATGTATCCGACCAACCATGGTCGATAATTTATCCTCGTCGACCAAGTATAGTTGATCACCGACCAACTATACTTGGTTCAGTTTGGAATTCTTTGTATTTTCTGGAATGATTTTACCTTACGACCAACTTGTTGGCTTATTTTCAAATCAAATGATATTGTTCTTCCCTCAACCGTAGTTGATTATTGAATTATCAGGTTCTTTCGAACTATCTTGTCCACTAGTTATCTTACCAACCTTAGTTGGTCACGCTAGTGTACGCCTCCTAACCAAAGGAGTATATTTTTTGGTTCTTTCGAACTATCTGTCCACTAGTTATCTTACCAACCTTAGTTGGTCACGCTAGTGTACGCCTCCTAACCAAAGGAGTATATTTTTTGGTTCTTTCGAACTATCTGTCCACTAGTTATCTTACCAACCTTAGTTGGTCACGCTAGTGTACGCCTCCTAACCAAAGGAGTATATTTTTTGGTTCTTTCGAACTATTTGTCCACTAGTTATCTTACCAACCTTAGTTGGTCACGCTAGTGTACGCCTCCTAACCAAAGGAGTATATTTTTTGGTTCTTTCGAACTATCGTCTTCTTTTTGCTGTCGAGCAGCGTAGTGTACAACACTAGTATTCCCCGAAAAACTTTCAAACAAAGGAGAGGAAAATGGTGAAAACATCATCGTTTTATTCATATTGATGAACCCGTTGTACACTTTACATCATTGATAATACTTGCGAAGGTGTTCAGCATTCCAAGCATTCTTGAATTCTTCTCCTTCTAAAGTTGCTATTCGGTAAGTTCCTGGTCGAACAACTTCTGTAACTCGATAAGGCCCATGCCAGTTTGCCTCCAGTTTATTGTGTTTCTGAATTGCCTTCTTTAGCACATAATCTCCTTCTTTTAAATCGCATTTCCTCACCCTTTTGTTGTAGAAAAGAGCTGTTCGTTGTTGATAAGCAGCATTCCTAATGGCTGCTTCTTCTCTGACCTCCTCGAGCATATTCAAATCCAGTCTTCTCATCAAGTCGCTGACTGGGGAATTGAAATTCAGCACTCTGTGTGTTGGGAGACCTAACTCGGCAGGTATTACAGCCTCACTTCCAAATGCCAGCATATATGGTGATTCTCCAGTCGCTGCTCGGGGAGTTGTTCGGTAAGCCCACAATACTGATTGTAGCTCGTTAATCCAGTTAGCTTTAGCTTCACTTAGCCTTTTCTTCAAACCATTTAGCAGTGTTCTATTCGTCACTTCAGTCTGTCCATTGCTTTGAGGATGGCCTGGTGCTGAATGGACCTTCAAAATGTTCGATTGATGACAATAAGCAGCAAATTCCTCGTTATCAAATTGGGTTCCATGGTCTGTGATGAAGGCATGAGGGAGACCATATCGACAGATGATATTCTTCCAAACGAACTGGTATACCTTCTCGTACGTCATGTCGATGAGGGGTTCAGCTTCTACCCACTTAGTAAAATAGTCTACTGCGACGACGAGGTACTTGAATCTTCCTCGGGTGGTCGGCAATGGTCCCACCAAATCAATTCCCCACATGGCGAATGGCCAAGGGGAAGTTATAGGTGTCAACAATGCTTGTGGAGTTCGTCGGATAGAGGAAAAACGTTGGCACTTGTCACATTTCTTAGCATAGGCTATACAATCAGCCCTCATCGTCGGCCAATAGTATCCTTGAGTCATTACCCTTTGTAAAAGTGTTCGACCTGCTACATGAGCTCCACAAGACCCTTCATGGATTTCTTCAATCAATTCTTTCACCTCGGAGGGATGTACACATCTCTGCAAACCTGCCATAATTCCTCGTCTATATAAAATACCATTAGTTAATACATACCGAGCAGCTTTATACTTCAATTTTTTGGCAGCGAGCTTATCCTCTGGCAATCCTCCCTCTTCAATATATATCCTGATGGGATCCATCCAAGATGGTCCTAAATCAAGGGTAATAACATTCATCGTCAAGTTTTCATCTATGCTCCGACTTTCCAATACTTCAATTGGTATCGTTCTTCGCAGCTCGGTACGAGTAGCTGATGCTAGTCGGGCCAGTGCGTCTGCTCGTACATTCTCCATCCTCGGTATTCTCACCAATTGAATGGCATCAAATTCTATCAGTAACTCCATCACCTTTGCATGATACTTTGCCATTAAATCTCCTTTAACTGCATATGTTCCTGTCATCTGATTTACAATTAATTGAGAATCACTGAATACAATTACTTGTCGTGCTTCCATAACTTTTGCTAAGTTTAAACCTGCTATCATGGCCTCATACTCAGCTTCATTATTAGAGGCTTTGAATTGGAATCGTAAAGCATATTCCATGTCAATCTCGTCTGGGGTGCTCAAAACAATTCCTGCGCCGCAACCTGCTGTGCAAGATGAGCCATCTACATATAATCTCCATATGGGTAACCCGTCTTCAAATTCCTTATCTGACAGGGTTCCTCGGTGAAATATTTGTTGCTTCTTTTCGTCCTCCCTTGACACTTTTCGCTCCTCGTTGACCATCTTTTCTCGCTCTTTTACCAACCGGAGCTGGTCTGAGCTCGAAGTTGATGATCTGTCTTCATCCATAAGCCCTTTTACCATTCGAAGTTGGTCTGGGTTTATGTCTGTTGATCCTGTAACATCCACAGGTTGGTCAGCGAGCACCTTTTGCTCCTCGGGGGTATCAGGGTATATAAACTCTGCTATAAAATCTGCTACAGCTTGCCCTTTTAATGATGATCTGGGTTCATACACAATATCATATTCACCGAGTTCTATTGCCCAGTACATCAGTCTTCCTGATTTTTCTGGCTTGTGAAGGGCTTGCCTCAATGGCATGTCGGTATATACGACGATTGTATGGGCCTGGAAATATGGCCTCATTCTTCTACTTGCTTCAATTAATGCCAATGCCAATTTTTCTAGCTTTGGATATCTGATTTCTGCACCTCGAAAAGCCTTACTTGTGTAATAGATGGGTTTCTGAACTCCATTCTCCAATCTAATCAATGCTGAGCTAACTGCATTCTCTGATACCGCCAGATATAAGTACAACTTCTCTCCTGTTATTGGCCTGGACAACAATGGAGGTGCTCCCAAATACTTTTTCAAGTCTTGAAAGGCCTTTTCACATTCATCAGTCCACTCAAAAGTTTTTCGAAGTGTTTTGAAGAATGGGAGGCATTTGTCAGTTGCTCGGGATACAAATATGTTGAGCGCTGCAACTCGTCCTGTAAGACTCTGCACTTCTTTCTTTGTTGTTGGAGATCGCAACCCTAAAAGAGCTTTGATCTTATCTGGATTTGCTTCAATGCCTTGCTGGTTGACAATGTATCCGAGAAACATTCCTTCTCGTACTCCAAATGTGCACTTCGTCGGGTTGAGTTTCATCTGGTATTTATCCAGTTGATCAAATGTCTGAGCTAAGTCAACTAAATGATTTGCAGCTTTCTTGCTTTTTGTCAGCCTATCATCGACATAGACTTCCATGTTACAACTGATTTGTTCGGTGAAGACCTTGTTCATCAGCCGCTGGTATGTCGCTCCTGCATTTTTCAAACCAAAAGGCATAACATTATAGCAATAAGTTCCCCTAGGGGTAATAAAAGAAGTACTTTCCCTGTCTTCAGGTTTCATCTTGATCTGGTTGTAACCAGAATACGCATCCATGAAGCTGAGCAGCTCATGTCCCGAGGTAGCATCCACTAGTTGGTCAATTCTGGGCAATGGAAAATGATCTTTTGGGCATGCCTTGTTGAGATCAGTGAAATCAACACACATTCTCCATTTATTGTTCTTCTTCTTTACCATCACCACATTTGCCAGCCAGTCTGGATATTTCACATCTTCAATGAATTGGGCTTTCTGGAGCTTCTCGACCTCCTCTTATATGGCTTGATTCTTCTCGGGGCTGAATACCCTTCTTCTCTGCTTTACAGGCTTGATCTCTTTATTCACATTGAGTTCGTGACATAAGAAGTTTGGATCTATTCCTGGCATGTCCTCATGACTCCATGCGAAAGTTTTCTTCCTGTTTCTCAAGAACATTATCAACTCTTGTTTTATTGAAGCATCCAACGACGAACCTATCTGGGTTACTCGTTCAGGGTGCTCCTCGTCCAGAATAACATTTTCTGTAGATTCTACCACCTGTCCTTTTACAAGTTGGGATTCATCCCTGGGATCAAGAGTTTCAATTTCTGTACCTTCCTCTACCTGGTAGGTAATAGTCTTTTTCCTTGATTCCTCAAGCTCCTCTTGCTCGGCAGACGAATAATAGCATTCCCGAGCTATTTTTTGATCACCTTTTACAACTCCTACTCCGAAGTTTGTTGGGAATTTTAGGCATTGATGCACTGTAGATGGAACTGCTTCGAACTTCTTCAAACCAACTCTTCCCATGATGATGTTGTAGGCTGACTGCACATTCTTATCCATCACAAAGAAGCGTATTCTTTCTGTTCGACAAGCAGGCCAAGTTCCAATGAATATGTCCAACTTGATCGTCCGAAGTGGAAAAACTTTCTCGCCAGCAAAACCCAGAAGGGGTCTGTGATAAGGTTCCAATTGAGATAATTTCAAATTCAAGCTATCAAAACATGAATAGTACATGATGTCTGCCGAACTGCCATTGTCCACCAACACCCTTGAAATCACCACATATTTCATCCTCATTTTGATCACCAAGGGATCGTCGTGAGGGTAAAGAACACCGGCCAAATCGTTTTTTAAAAAACCAATAACTAGCTTCTCTTTATTTACCTTCCTCGGACGATCATCCTCGGCAAGATTTATTCGTTGGATATATGAGCAGGCTTGAGCCTCTCCGAGATAGGCCTTTCTTTCTGCAGTAAGGTCTCCCCCTCCAGCATCTCCTCCTGTAATAACATTACAATCAAATGACCCAAAACGTATGGAAAATACCTCTCGTTCAGGCTGTCTTGGCTTCTTTGGAAGATCGGGGTCTTCATCTGGATCATCTTCATGATCTCTTTTCTTTTTCTCCTCCGTCCGACGAGGAGATCTGGAACGATCTCTAGTCCTATCATCATTCTTCCTTTCACCTCTGCGATCTACATACTTTGACAACTTTCCTCTTCGGATGAGCGTTTCAATCTCGTTCTGAAGGGCTATGCAATTTTTGGTCGTATGGCCATGATCTTTATGGAACTCGCAATATTTGGCCCTATTCCTCAGTTCAGGATTGGTCCTCAGTTTATCTGGCCACTTGATTTCTTCGTTATTCTTGATTTCTTCTAAACATGATTAATACCCATCTTCAATGGAGTATAATTATCATATTTCTTCAGGACTTCCCATGACGTCCTATTATTCTTGGAATGCTTGTCACCACCATTACCTTTTTGCTCTTTATTCTTAGATTTGTCAACCTCAACCTTGGTTTCTTTATCCATATTCTTCTTCGCAGCCATAGCTTCCTCGGCATTCATGATTTTGGCCGCTTTTGCCATCAACTCCGACATAGTTTTAGGTGGATCTTTGGCCAAAGTATAATATAACTTGTTAGGCAGCAATCCACTCATCAAAGCAGTGATCGCTGTCTTTTCTTCGTAATCTATGACTTCCAACTTCTCGTTATTGAAACGAGTTATGTAATCTCTAGTACTCTCACCTGATTTTTGTCTAACACTTAACAAGTGCGCTACTCGCTTTACCGGCTTTGCTCCAAAATAGAAATTACCAATGAACAACTCGGCTAACTGAATAAAAGTCGAAATCTTACCCCGAGGAAGATTGTTGTACCATATCTGTGCAGATCCGGTAAGAGTTCCCGAAAATGCTCTACACCTCATCTCGTCGGGGACGGCATATATGTCGGCAGCAGCTTGGTATTGTTCTATATGAAGAACAGGATCTGTCTTTCCATCATATTTAGGGGTCACTACAGGTGCTTTAAATTTCGATGGTGTAGGAAAATTCACAATGGCCTGCACAAAAGGTGTCCCTTGAACAAAAGTTCTCTGTAAGGGATTCTTTTCTTTAACCATTTCTCCAAGTCTATCCTCCAATCGCTGAATGGAACCCTTCCACGCTTCATTTCCTTCCTCGGGCTGCTTAGTCCGAGCAATTGATTGTTCTGACGTAGCTTCCTGAGATCTATCTCGACGAGTAGCTGGTCTTGATTGTGCTGATCCTTCTCTCAAACCTGATGGTGGTCGAAAGCTTCTCGATGGGGCTCTAGGTGGACTCATATTTCTCCTTGGTCCTAACCGACTGAAAGGAGATGCCCTACTTAATCTTTCCAGGGCGCTAGTTCTCTCCGGAGAGAGGGTGATATGTTGATCTGTATCCGTAGCCCGTATCGATGAAGTTCGCCCAGGTTGATAAGAAAAATCATTAGATTCTTTATTACGATATGACCCAGTACGCCTGGATCGCGATTGCCCACGATCACTCCTTTGCCTTGAATGGGTAGGTGCACCGCCGTGAAGAGTTTGAATGAGTTGCCTCATTGTTTCTTGCATGGCGGTTTGTCCTTCAGCCAGATTCGTCATAATTCCAGCCAGATCTGGAGGCACAGATGGATTTGGAGGATTTCCAGTATTTCCAGCATTTCGATTACTGGATTCTGGATTATCTGCCATTGATGATAAATGATTTTTGGTGAAAAATGATAGCAACAGTCGTTTCCCACAGACGGCGCTAATCTGTTGATGTAAAAAATTAGATCACTCTAATTATTCAATCACAGATAAATAAAATGAGACAAAGATTTTTAAAGTGGTTCAGCCTTATAAGAATGGCCTACGTCCACTGTTATGTTATTGCTGAGTGTTTTGGGAATTCTCGATTACAAGTTCAGTCAAGAAATTTCGGTCCCCTTGAATGAGGATGATACAAGGTATTTATAGCTTTGAGGCTGTACATGAAAGGGTCGATACATTAAATGATATACACATGAAAGGGTAATACATTTAATGCAGCGTGTGTGTCAAGATTATAAACATTCAATGAATAGTTGAACTGTTGACTATCTGGTAATTACTGATACGGCCGAGATGCAGCTCGGACCGCCTTAGTTGCTCGTCGATCAAGAGTTCCTCGGAGAGCTTGAGTACCTCGGAGTGCTGGAGTTCCTCGGGGTATCTTCGCTGCTCGGAGGGAACATGAATTGGTCGGGGAAATGAACTTCCTTGTTACTATTGTGCCACGTATATTGACACGTGTCTTTGTATTATTCGTCCACTTCAGCGTATTAATTTTGGTATCAACACATCAATTAACATTCCACAGTTCACCAGATATAAATTATATTCATCAATACTAATATATCCATATAAATACAGATTCAACCTTTTAAAATCAAAATAATTTATATCTAGTATGTAATTCATGCACTTAATTAGAACTACTTATCTGGACGTTGCTGCTGTCGATGGGTCTTGTGATACCCTGCCCAATAAAATATCGGGTGATCAGTCCTATATCAAATTAAAGAGGAATCTCATAAGGATCATTCTTAGCGTCACTGTCGAAAACTTTTTAACACTTACTAACCACTTAGTATTCAAAAAGATGATGTCAAAATTTTAATCTTTTTATTAACCAAGAAATAATATAATGTGGAACAAAATAAACATCACATACTGAAAGAGTCAAATCATCTCATCAAATAACTAAAACAAGGTCTTGCCGAATAAACCATCGGCTAAATCCAAACCAAAATAAATTATTAGAGAGTATTAAATCCCATACAATCTAAAATGAAATAACTGAATAAAACCGTGAGCTACATGCACGAGATAAACTAAGATAACATTCCTAAACTAGGAGTAAAATAAGAGAAACGTTTATCCAAATCCTGAAACATCCACAAATGTTGTAGTTGCGAGTCCCTGGAGTGAATTCAAGCCTGGCATCCCTATGGCTGGACACTTAAAATATTTTGAAAATATTTGATAGCAAGGGTTAGAACCCAAAATATTTTGAAAATATTTAGCAAGTGATTAAATTTTAATAATTTAAAATGCATGAATGCTCTTCATATTTAAGCTAGTGTCGCACTCCCTTGAGGACATACTCACCCCTCAACTAATGTGCACACCTAACGCTTTCTTTATATCCCCCCTAGTCATCTACCCCCTAACTAGATAATTGATATAACTTCTTTCAACCACCCTACTCAAACTCGAGTATGCTTAAGATAAGATTTATAAGTTGTTAATCATATTAACTTAGTTAATCATTTTTTAAATCCATAAAATATTCACACCCATTATATAATTAATACAAGTCACTTCATGTATTTGATTACCCGTATATAACTATTTATCTCATTATATACGTAAAATCATACTACAACATTCACACATATGTTGAATATATACATACATATATATATATATATATATATATATAATTCATCCTCCTGAGTAATACCTCACTGGATGTATTCTCTAAAGTGCTATCAACCCAAGCTAATCAGTCCTACCTGGAATTCTAAGACAACTATGGTTCTCCGAATCGGAACGTAAATAATAAACGTAATGAGGCGGTCATATTCCCCCGAGTATGAGGACATCATCTCAATGCCCCACCCATGAAATTGGATGCTATGACCTAGAGATATACTCTCCCTACTCCTCAAACTAGGGGATTCACACACATCGCGCAACCTCCCTTGATAGCACTTGAGTATATAGTTTAAATAAATATCTAGTCACTGATATTTATAAGCACAAAATATATATATACTATCACACACCATATATAAATAATTTAAATCCCGGCTTTATCGTGTACAAAAATTCGTAGCACTAGCCTATAACTTTCAAGTCTATGGTCTGACTCTAATTTAATTAATTTATTACCTTCCAGAGTCTATGGTCTGACTCTAATTTAATTAACTTATCCATTAATTAATTTATTACCTTGGTGTCACTCAACAAATATACCCGGACTCGCTCACTTGGCCCGTATCTTAATATTACCTGAGTCTATATTCCGACTCCAAATTAATCTATTTCTCTCAATAATTAATTTAATACCTTGGCGTCACTCAAACAAAACAGTAAACCTGGACTCGCTCACTTGGCCCGTAATTTAATAATCAGAATTTAATGCCCAAATTCCCTTTAATGAGTTTTACACACACTTATTAATTAATTCTAACCTTAATGTTTCTCTCACATTAAAATTCAAAGACACCTACTACTAGTCCCTTAAAGTCCCAACTTAACCAAATGCTAAAGTATGGAATCACTGTACGAATTTAACATCAAACCCTCATTATTAGTCAAACTATAAAGTAACAAAAAGTGGCCGAATTGTTCATCTCTCTCTAACGAGATTACGAGGTCGTTTGAATGACTGGTGATGTCGTTTGAACGACCATTATAGTCGCTCGAACCGAGGCTAGGTCGTTCGAACGACCTGTAAAGTTTTCTCTCTTATCCTTCTTCTTCATTTCGACGCTGTGTTGTATTTTTGTCTTCTTCAAACCCAAAATTGTTCTTAAAACCCATGACAATGGCCACTGAATACTTTAATCATTTGAATAACTCTATATAAATCCCAGACCTAATCTCAATTTAACAATCAGTAATACTACCTAAGGATCTTACGTCCCAAATTAGAACTAATCAACAACCCAAATACTAGATTTAATATGTCTTCCCCAAATCTTTTACAGTCACTAAATCATTCCCCATTATCAATTAAATCCTCAACACCACATACGAATTTATAATCATTCTCAGCCCCCAATATTATTTCATATAATCCCACAAATTCAAAACCCAAATTTGTGTGTCAACCCAACCCCAAAAATCATTTGTTTACACACTTACTATGATATGAATTGAAGATAAAAATTAATTTCAAAGCAAGTTTAACAACTTGCCTTAGGATTCGTAGTGTAGTGTCTGATTGATCCTTTGGTATAGAGATGGTTGTGTGATGAAGAACACCTTTCTTGTTCTTCCTCTTTGGTTCCCAATAGTTCTGCCTCTTTGTTTCTCTACGTTCTTAGTTTTCTTCCAAATGAGTTATAGCTGCCCACAACTCCTAAACCTAGGTTTATATCTCTTAATCCCGTTTTTAGTCACATGGGCCTAATTAAAATGGCCCAAATAGCTCCGTGTGGATCCGATTATGCCCAAAAATGCCCCGTGACCCATTTACCACCCCCGGGTATACCTTTTCGACTATCTCGGTCCATCCGGACTCAACCGTGTACTCAGAATTGTCATCTGAAATACTTTATAATATTCTTCAATTTTTAAACCTCAAAATGAGATATAACAATAATCTGAATAGTTAAGTCTAGATTCTCCAAATTAAATAAATCATGTGATTAAAATAAATTCTCCACATCATAAATTTAAATTTCTCCAAATAAATATTTTTTTTCTATTTCTCCCAAAATAATTAAATTCAATGTCCTTGAATTTATGGGGTGTTACATACTCCCCCCTACAAAGGAATTTCGTCCTCGAAATTAAGATAATCCTAGTTCTCCAAATTTTAACTAGCTCCCAAGTTACCTACCCTTAAGATCACAACACCCATCTATCCCACATGTAATCGTGAATTATTTTAAAATTTAAATTAGTTAACCCGAGCACCCATACACCCTGTACCCATGCTCAACCGCATAATTAAGGCCTGGCTTTTTCCAGCCCAAAATCGTAATATAACTACAATCTCGTAGTTATAACCTTATACATATAAAATAACTGAGGTACCCAACCCATGTACTAATGATCAAACATCTCCCCACTTTCAACGTTGCGCTAAGATTCATGCGTGGGACGTCTCACAAATGCGAAATCCAAATAAGGACCCCCCGATACACTACTACCTAACATTATCGGTCGTTGAGATCCATTCGCCCCCCAGTCCATAGCACGTATCCCTAAATACCCGTCTCTTGACATAAAAGCATGCACTCCCACTCTTATGTTATAAAAGACAACATATAATACCGTACCCTTACTATCACTAGTTTCCTTGGGCAAAATGAACTTTGAGCTATATCTCCTTGCTAAAAAATAAGCCTATTCACCCTGAATCACGTCAGCAAACATCCCTACTTATCGGGATAAAATATAACAACACCATACATTGTTATGTGCCTATCATACCACACAATACAACATATGTGCTCACATGTACATTTATATTTAGGCTAGACTCCCTCTCATAAGACACCTACCCGTAATCTTCCACGTCCGGATACAACGAATACCAACAATTACTATCATTATTCACTATAGTTAAAATCCATCGTTAACCACCCAAAACTTGGGGAAAAATCGTCTACCCTACTCCCAAAGTGCTCAAAATTAGTAACTTCTCGTAAAATTCCAACATCCCTTTAGTTTACTTATCCCCCACTCTCTCTCGTGGTTAACACTAAGGAACTCCGCTACCCCACGGCAATTTTATATATGTAATATGGCCACCACAGCCAGCGCACCCACTAAATTCGACTTACCCGTGAATTTAAAAAAAAATTACGTTGTGATGCCCCCACTGTCACCCAAAACATAATCCATGCTAAGAATAAAAAGAAAATTACCTCCATACTCTAGCTGCATTGGTTGATCCTCGAGTTCCTGGTTAAAATTTTCTTGTCTGAACTGGCCAGAAACTGCTGTAATGGCTGTACATCTAGAACCTCATCATGTAGTTGTCCCCTACCTCGCTTAAGGCAATTTCTTTCCATGTGTCCCGCTTCCCCACAAACGAAGCACTTCCTAAAAAATTTATCTTGTCACTAATCCTGCCCTTGCTAGTCTTGTCAGAAATTCTGACCATCCGATCAATAGTCCCGAGATCTAAATTGCTTGGCCTAATTTCCCTATCAGGAATCCTTCCCCTTATGTCCCACTTTCTGCTATTGGGATTCCTCACTGACAATGCCCCCTCTTGCCTTACCCGGATTACTTGGTTCAACTCCTCTCTTGCTTCCCTTAATGTGGAAGTGATGATCCTGGAAGTGTAAGAGTGTTGTATTGGCGACGTCTGTATAAGCTGCCAATGCGGGATTACCAATCAAATATTGCCTGATCCTCTAGGCTAACCCATTTATGAAATTCGCCTTCTTTTTTTCTTTATTATTTACCTCATCCGGCATAAATTTTTCCAGACGAGTGAACTCTTCCTCGTACTAGACCACTGAACGGTCCCCCTGAGTCACCTCACTAAATTTCCTCCTCATTTCGGCCTTAACTACTAGAGAAAAATAATTGCGGTCGAACCGCATCCAAAACTCGTCAATAGTCATTGAGTCCCTTTCCTCAGCTGTGGTAATCGACTCCCACCACTGTAATGCTGCCCCTTCTAACCTAAAAGTGGCTAGAATCAGCTTCTTCACCTCGTCGCAATCTACTATGCGCAGGTACCGCTGTATATCTCTCCACCACTGGCATGCCTTAATCACATCTGAGCTCCCCTGAATCTCTAGAGGGTGGCCCTTATGAAAAGTTTTCCTAACCCTTTGCCACACTGACGACCAAGGGCGGGACTGAATATCTGGTGCAACTTGTGATTGTGGCTGATGCTGAGGAAAATGGGGTGCCATAGCTGTATTAACCGCCTAGGCCACCACCTCTGCCATTTGAGCTGTCGTCACCAACCCTGGTGGGCCTGTGGCTATGGAACCTCTGGCTCCTACTAAGCCTCCCTCTCCTCATCCTTATATTCTGCCCTAATTCTCGCTCTCTCCTGGGAGGCATCTAAAATGAGAATCGAATTGTATGAGTTCACCATCAAATATAAAGAAATTGGCAGAAAAATGAAAATGCGTGCACGTAAAAGAATACAACAATCCTATCATAAGGTTCTATATCAAACATCGCAAATACTGAAACGTGAAAATCCGAACAAATCCTATGGACAATAGAACATAATGCTCTAATACCATCTGTGACACACCACATAATAAAATACTGGGTGATCAGTCCTATATCAAATTAAACAGGAATCTCATATGGATCATTCTTAGCATCACTGTCGAAAACTTTTTAAAACTTACTAACCAGCTAGTATTCAAAAGCTGATGTCAAAATTTTAATCTTTCTATTAACCAAGACATAATATAATACAGAACAAAATAAACATCACATACTGATAGAATCAAATCATCTCATCAAATAACGAAAACAAGGTCTTGCCGAATAAACCATTGGATAAATCCAAACCAAAATAAATTAATAGAGAGTATTAAATACCATACAATCTTAAATGAAATAACTGAATAAAAACGTGAGCGATATGCTCGAGATAAACTGAGATAACATTCCTAAACTAGGAGTAAAATAAGATAAGTGTCTATCCAAATCCTGCAACATCCACAAATGCTGCAGCTGCGAGTCCCTGGAGTGAATTCAAGCATGGCGTCCCTATGGCTAGACACCTAAAATATTTTGAAAATATTTGATAGCAAGGGTTAGAACCCCAAACATTTTGAAAATATTTAGCAAGTGATTAAATTACAATAATTTAAAATGCATGAATGCTCTTTAAATTTAAGCTAGCGTCGCACTCCCTTAAGGACAGACTCACCCCTCAACTAATGTGCACACCTAACGCTTTCTTTATATTCCCTTATTCATCTACCCCGTAACTAGATAATTGATATAATTTCTTTCAACCACCCTACTCAAACCCGAGTATGCTTAAGATATGATTTATAAGTTGTTAATCACATTAACTTAGTTAATTATTTTTTTTAAATCCATAAAATATTCACACCCATTATATAATTAATACAATTCACTTCATGTATTTAATTACCCGTATATAACTGTTTATCTCATTATATACGTAAAATCATACTACAACATTCACACATTTGTTGAATGTATATATAATTCATCCTCTCGAGTAATACCTCACTGGATGTATTCTCTAATGTTCTATCACCTTAGGCTACTCATTCCTACCTGGAGTTCCAAGACAACTATGGTCCGCTTAATCGGAATGTAAATAATAAACGTAATGAAGGCGATCATATTCCCCCGAGTATGAGGACATCATCGCAATGCCCGACCTCTGAAATTGGACGCTCTGACCTAGTGATATACTCGCCCTACTCCTCAAACTAGGGGATTCACCCACATCATGCAACCTTCCTTGGTATCACTTAAGTATATAATTGAAATAAATATCTAGTGACTGATATTTATAAGCATACGATATATATATATATACACACACACACACACAATCACACACTATATATAATTTAAATTTCGGCTTTACCGTGTACAAAAATTCAAAGCACTAACCTATATTTTTTCGAGTCTATGGTCTGACTCTAATTTAATTAATTTGCCCATTAATTAATTTATTACCTTCCAGAGTCTATGGTCCGACTCTAATTTAATTAACTTATTCATTAATTAATTTATTACCTTGGCGTCACTCAACAAATATACCCGGACTCGCTCACTTGGCCCGTATCTTAATATTACCTAAGTCTATATTCCGACTCCAAATTAATCTATTTCTCTCAATAATTAATTTAATACCTTGCCATCACTGAAGCAAACCAGTATACCCGGACTCGCTCACTTGACCCGTAATTTAATAATCAGAATTTAATGCCTAAATTCCCTTTAATAATTTTAACACACACTTATTAACTGATTATAACCTTAACATTTCTCTCACATTAAAATTCAAAGGCACCTACTGCTAGTCCCTTAAAGTCCCAACTAAACCAAATTCTAAAGTATGGAATCACTGTACGAATTTAACATCAAACCCTCATCATTAGTCAATCATTAAAGTAGCAAAAAGTGGCCGAATTCTTCATCTCGCTCTAACGAGATTACGAGGTCGTTCGAATGACTGGTGATGTCATTTGAACGACCATCGCAGTCACTCGAACCAAGGGTAGGTCTTTCAAATGACCTGTAAATTTTTCTCTCTCTTCTCCTTCTTCTTCATTTCGACGTTGTGTTGTATTTTTGCCTTCTTCAAACCCAAAACTGTTCTTAAAACCCATGACAATGGCCACTGAATACTTTAATCATTTGAATAACTCTAAATCGATTAAATCCCAGACCAAATCTCAATTTAACAATCAGTAATACTACCTAAGGATCTTACGTCCCAAATTACAACTAATCAACAACCCAAATACTAGATTTAATATGTCTTCCCCAAATCTTTTACAGTCACTAAATCATTCCCCATTTATCAATTAAATCCTCAACACCACATACAAATTAATAATCATTCTCAGTCCTCAATATTATTTCATATAATCCCACAAATTCAAAACCCAAATTTGTGTGTTAACCCAAATGTGTTGATGTTAGACGTTGTGACTGCTTTTCTCCTACTTTATGTGATATTGTGCACGATACTCAGGATAGTGTACCCAGTGTATGTACAATAGTAGTGTTGTATATGACTTATGCTATAAATGTATACTTAAATGTTTATGACTCAGTATTCTTTTATCATATATACTAAATGTGTATATTACATTATGACATGAGACAGCCATGGACGAATAGAATTGATATATATATTTTAAGACTATTAGTGGTGGTATGGTAATTTAGCAAGACGTGAGTTAGGTTTAAGACCACCGTACAACATATGATTAACCTAATATCAAAATAGTAAAGAATAAAGAAATAAGAGATGAATTTTATTCACATGGAACACATATGGGTTGAGATTAGAACCACATATCGTTTTAGGTTGTTGGGTTGGGTAACTAATAACTTAAAATTTACTTAAGACGAGAGAAAGATGCGTAGTTATATGGCAACCCAAGTTCAGTTATGATCTTATTCTGCATAAACTTGTTATTTACATTGTTGTTATATCTGTTTTTATAGGTCCTAGGCCATCGTAATGAAATAGACTTGGGTGATCGATCGATGAGTATCTCTAGCGACATTGTAATCTTTATTCCTAGGATGTAGATGTCGAGTTGTGTTACTCATCTATTTATTATATTCATTTACGTTTCAGAAAGCAACTGTATTTACTTTACTTTATCCCGAGTAAGATATTACACATGTATTAAGAGATGAATTTTATAGTATTGAGATTATATTTCAGAGTTGGGTTTATTTCTCATGGTAGAGATTATTATCAAAGATGTTGTAGTTATTTCCATAGTTGTACATTTATTTATTTCTTTTTTCATTCAGTTTCGTTATGCTAAGAATATTATCAAAAGTTTTTCAATCCCATGATTTTTGTATTAGGCTTGATCAATCCATTTATAAATTTTACGGGGTGTCACAGTTAGTATCAAAGCATTCCAGGTTCTATTGTCCTAGGGATCTTGAGTGTGTCATCACTTTTATGCGTTGCATTCTTTGATGACTTTAGCACTTTACCATTTAGGATTTGTACTCTGTATAACGAAGACTGCTTACGGGGTTTCGCTCTATGATTCCAAATGATCTATTTGAATCGACCAAAGTGTATCGGGAGGGTTTCTTATTTGAAATTTTCTTGTGAGATATCCCACGCATGGGGTCAACTTCTATTGGGAGTTTAGAACCATTAGACGTGGGACCTTTAATATGTGCTTAGTGTGTGTTTTCAGGGGAAATGGATTCCACTAACCATATGTAACGAAATCTAAAATAAGGTTTTAAGACCTCGTCAGGGGGACCGCATAGTAGCCTATATGAGGAGTAGTTCAACTATCTTTCTCTTTTTGCACCGGGAGAGATTAATACGAAAGTAAAGAAGGATATTCGCGCCATCAGTTACAGTATAAAAAGACTTTTGATTTGGCATAAGCCTTACGCGAAGGGTTTTGGCAGATGTTATTGTATAATAGTTCTTTATCACTTGCGCTCAAGTAGTGGAAGCGTAAAACGTATGACTGTGTGATAATTGATTAAATTCGCAAAATTCTAATTTGGCACACTTATTTAATTAGAGTCAATTTTTAAACCAAATCAATTCAACCCCTAAACATGCAACTACGTGTGTGCGCGTGTCAACCCATAAATAAATAAAGCATGCTACACAAATTTCAGGAAAAAAACCCCGCAGGGCAAAACCTTTTATTTCTAAAACTCTGACAAGTTTACAAGACCATTGACTTACATACCATCTTGCTTTCGCCTACAAGAGTAACGCACGGTGTCTTCGTCAAACCTTCAAAGCAACTGCTAGAAATCAGCAGTGGTTCACACGCAGCTATACCACAAGGACGCGCAGTCCAAACACGCAGTCTAAAGTCTTCCCAAGAACTCCCTCCACAATAGCACGCAGCTCTCCGGTTGTAGAGTTCACCCCACAAAGAATGATCAAAAGCAAAGTGTGTTCTTGAATACCAAAACAATTCACCAAAGCATATGGGATTTTTGTGAATTGAAAACAAAAAAGAGATTAAACCCTAAAAGAAGAAGTCAAAAGGATTCTGCAGTTTCACAGTTTTCTGTCTTTCAAAACGCTAGGACTTATTAATGAAAACGAAACCATTTAATGAGTATTTAAACACGCCACCTTTGTTGCTCGAACGATGTACACATGTCATTTGAACGACATCTCGTGACATCACCATGTCGCTCGAACGAGGAAAGATCTCGCTTGAACGACCTGGGCATCAAAATCGAGGTAGGTTACAGGACTTAGAAAAATTACTCATTCTTAAATTTTGACGAAAAAGTTCGCTCCAACACTTAGAAAATATTTTGAAAAAATATCCCAAAGCTTTAAGTGTAAGGTTAAGGTATTTAAAACATAACCTTACCAAAGTAAACTTTGCGGAGTCTTGAATGTTGAAGAACTTGATATTCGGATCCGTCTTTGATGCTTGAATGTTCTTGAATGCTCTTCGACAGTGTAGCGGTATATGACATAATTAATTATGACGGACATTTATAAAAATATGTCCTTACAAATCTCCTCCTATGTCTATGCCGGTATATACATAAAAACATCTGAATTATCAAATACCAAATTGCCTATACAAATCTACCCTCCCATGAATAAATTTGCAAGATCTATAACTTTTCTTCAAAACTCTTCATCAAATCTCAAAGCTTTTCTCATCAGGGTGTGCAACATAATGATCTTAAATCTTTGTACCTACACACATGAGATACAGAAAAAACCTTCGTGACGTATCAAGTTTGAAATGATAAAAGAATAAAATTAATAAATCAAACCTCCCCGATAATGCAAAAACTCCCCCATAACATGATAATTCTTCCCCCCCCTTTTTATGATGTCTCGAAATAGACAGATAAAAAAACAGTCAAAATATGGAGTGTCACGATAAAAATGCATAGCGAACATGAATCAAACTGCGCGCATGCAAAGGAGTATCTCAAAAATTTTCACAAACTATTTTTTATTTTTCAAATTTTTCGTACAAAAATAAGATACCAAAAGTCACACCATGGGTTTATACTAACACAACCAAGTCATGAAAATTGAATGTATGGGTGTGAATACATTCGATAGGTAAATAAACTCAATCAATCATATGTGCATGATGAATACATGTACTCCTAACGAATGAACATCAAAAGTATCCTTAGGTGTATACTACACCAAATCTGCTGAATTGTCACGATCATTTACCTTGACAAGTTCAACTTGTCAAGGTCATTGACCGTGACAATTCTTGGCGAGATAACTTTTTTTGTCACGGACTTGTCACGGTCATTGACCGTGACAAGTTCGTTAGAATTGTCATGGTCGTATCACGGGCCTTGATCTAGATAAGTTTTGTCACGGTTAAGGATCGTGACAAGCCCGTGATAATGCTAAAAAAATATCACGGTCATTGACCGTGACAAGTCCGTGACAACAATCCTTTGTCACGAACTTGTCACGGTCAATGACCGTGACAATTCTGGGCAGCATTGAAAAGAAATCTACTGGGCAGTTTGGCCACTGCCACTGCCCAGCAGTATATTTGTACCTGTTATAGCAACGTTGTACCTGTTCAAGCATCATATATCCAAATAAAATAGAGATAATGCAAATATACATTCAAAATAGAGACAATATGCATCACGATATAATCCAAATATAATTCAAATGTACTAACTTAAAAACAATACAATTCAATTCAAATAATGTCACTACATGTCTTGGGTAAGGTTAAATCCGAGGAGGTGAGTGGGACACACGATATACGAATTGACACACCCACTTATATACATCATGTCGCATTGTTCGCGGAACCACAATGGGGAGTTCTCCTTTCCGGGTATCACATGTGTGACGAGCACCTTGGATTCGATGTCTTGAAGCTCACGTCTATGAACTAGTCCACCCTGGACGATATTCGGGTCCCTCAACCCCCGTCCTATCCGCTGTCCATTAAATATGTACAGTATAAACACACTCAGCCAACCAAGTGTCGACATCGGTCGGTCGAAGGGAGCCAAATAGGGGAGTGGATCATCAAAGTCCGCACGTGTCGACGATGAAGCAGCGAGGTCCACATCCTCGTCATCCTGCACCTGGTCCTCCCGCACCTCCTCCCCCCCCACCTTTTCCTTCCCTTTCCCCTTGTATTTTTCTCCGCCCAACGAACGCTTCATGAATGAGAACATATCTTGGACCGTCGCCTCCAAACGGGACAACTTCGCGTCATGCGAGTCCACCATTCGAGCCAACCCGGTGTCGCTCATCTCCAATCCGATGATCCTAGATTTGGCTACCCGTAAGCTCACCCCCTTGTCCTCCCCTTACGACCAGAGCCAATCACTTGGCTGAGTGCGTCTATGGACAAAGATGCCTTGTCGGCATCAAACTACGACTCATGCACTTCCTTAAGCTTTGCCTGAAATGACAAAAAGCACATGATTAGTAAAATAAGTAAATTAAAAAATTATAACGTAATTAACAAAAAGTAAACTGTCCGATTACTTACAATCATGGCCGCGATGCTCAGGGATACCTCCTTATCCTTCCCCTTCTTCGTTCGAAGAGCCACATAAGTATCGAGCCTATGTGGCCTACCGCCAGGGCCACTCCCTGTCCCCTGAAATAAAATAAAGTAAAATTAGTATCGGCCCCGCAAAGTAAAATAATGTAGAATAATATATTTCTGTAGTTATAGAAAAATTGAATCTTACCATCATCCTATGCTCCACCTCGGCGTAAGACGTCCGGACGGAGTAGTGCACGTCCGTCTTTTTTTCCCGATTTTCCCTCCCTGATTGACGAGATGCCAATTGTTGCTCCCCGATCTCATTGTCAACGAACTTTTGCCATTGTGCCAATAAGATCGGCTCCTTCGGCGGGACGGATTCACGCCTTTGGATAATGGACTCTCGTGTCTTCCCAAAGTACCGGGTCCGCATATTTTTCTTCCACGTCTTGTGTTGCTCCCTTAACTGCTCCAAGACGGAATCGCTTAGCTTTGGATCCAGGCTGAATTGTTCCTGCCCAATAAATACAATGTTAGTTGCAAATAAATATAAATATAAATATGAAATGAAATTGAAATCGAAATTGAAATATTCATATGAATATGAATATAAATATAAATATAAATATAAATATAAATATAAATATAAATATAAATATAAATACATTACCTGTAATGCCACCCAAACAGCTAACTTGAGCTCATATGGCACCACCTTCCAACTAATGTATCCCGGGCTGATGATCGTCTTTACCAGCTCGAGGGATATCGCTAATAGCCACGACTTGTTCTCGATGGCCATCCCCAATTTTCCATATTTGGGGAGCCTAGGGGTCGAGGAGCCCTCGTCGCCTCCGCTACCACTGAGCCCAGACGACATCATCATAGCAAGCATCATCATCCTCGCCTTAATACCTGAAGGAGACATTTGCTGTAAAAAAAATATTATTAGTACATATCAAAATCAATTAAAAGAAGACATGCAAATATGGACAATTACTACAAATAAAAATGAATTGTTACTGTCAAACACCTCAATTATGAATTCCAAAACAACACCATCTAGCTCATAATATGTACAATTACTAAAAATTCGAAACATCCCCACCCCCACCCCTACTGCCCACCCCCATTACACAAGAGTGAAAATGATAAAGTGAAAATCAATTGAAAACATTAAAAATGGATGTTTCGATACAAATTCGAATATTTATTACAAATTGAAAAATTGTTTAAAATTCGGGTTATCATAAAAAAATGGATTGATATTCGGTAGGAGCAGCCAAGTCATCCACACTACTATTTAGACATTTTGGCGCGTGTTGGACAATTGACCACGACTCGTTGTTGATATACTCCGAGTAAAACACTTGGTTAACCTTTTGAAATGCACAAATAAACGGCTCATCGCTCACGTGGTCGTTGCTCTTCAACTTGGACAAGTCAACCATAATCAAATTGGTGACATGATTAACTTTACAAGAATTTTTATCCTCAACTCTTACCCAATCACAGTAAAATACAGCCTCTTTGAAGCTTATATAATCCAATTCAAATATATTTCGAATTACACCTTAGTAAGTCATTTCAGCTTCAACGAGGTTTTTATCTTTTGCGCTCGCTCGAAAGAAAGTAAGAGCCTTGTATGAAATGCCCGAGTTCTGTACATTTGTACTTTTCTCGTACACTTTAGCGCCAAAAATGTAACCATTCAATCGACACTTTTTGTACTCTTGTGCCACGAACAAGGGTCCAGTGGCTAGACGAGCAAGCCTTGATGTCGCATCACCCGTCTTTAAGAGCTGAGAATATAGATAAATTAATTATTTAGTTGTAAAATTTTAGTGTAATGTAATGATATATAACGGCCATTTTCATTATAATTACCTCTTGTGTCAACCACAACCTAAATTCGTTGTCTGATTATACCATTATTTTTTGTCTTTTATTGATCTCACAGGCTTCATATTTTTTGCATATTATAAAATTAATCTTGTATAAAATAATCTAAAATAATGTTAAACATTATAATAATCGAAACTTAATTTTTTCCATTCTTCGAAATCTTCATGTGTGTCAAATTGATAACGAGCTACTTGTTCATGTTGCAAACTCGTTAATTTCACTCGTTTTCCCATCACATGACCACCATCATCGACGAACTCATCAGTATTATCAAAGCTAGTTGAGTCAGGCATATATTCCCGAGTATATTTTGATGACTCAACGGTGATGTATTCCTCTGCAATTGATCATGTAATGTATCGCGTATTCTTGACGTAATCTTTAAAAAATTTCGTCAATCTTTCAAACGGATACATCCACCGATATCTAACTGGACCACAAAGAAGTGCCTCGTCGCATAGGTGTACCAATAAGTGAACACTTATATCAAAGAATGCTGGGGGAAAGTACTTCTCCAACACACAAATCGCTTCGGTCACCGCCAATTTTGCGGCCACTATGTGTTCTCGATTGACTACCTTCTCACACAAGAGTGAGAAGGTAATACTAATTTGCATAATAGACCTCCACAAATTCATGTGCTTGGAGAAACACTGCTTAAACAATAGAGGAACCAATTGCATGATCACATGCCAATCATGGGACTTACACTTATGTAAATCATGAGTAGCATAATTCACAATCCTTTGCAAGTTGGACGAAAAAGTAGATGGGGCCTTCAAATTATATATTGTGTCTAAAAGCACCTTCCTTTCCCCACTCGTCAAAGTAAACGCACCAGGGGGAATTATTGTCCTTCCCCTACTATCTTCTTTCAACCATAGTTGTGGCTTAAGTTTCAACGATTTAAGGTCTTTTCGTGCATTTTCTCCATCCTTCGAATGACTCCCCCCAAGGCAAGTGCCCATAATATGTTCAGCGAAGTTCTTCTCTGCATGCATCACATTCAATACATGGCGCACCGGGTTATTATTCCAATAAGGCAAGTCAAATAAAATTGACCTCCTAGATCATGCCTTTCTTGTCTCAGTTTCATTCCCAGTTGGGGTCTTCTTATGCTTGGTATTCTTAAATTTGGAATTCTTACCTGGCATATTAGGGTCACATTCAAAAGATTTACTTTCAATTTATGAACCCGAATGTTATCTCGGCGGTAGCCTATGTTCAACCCGCCCAATAAAAAATTGGAACCTTTCTCAAATCTGAAACTATGAGCCGGGGGTAAAAACCTCCTGTGGAAATGGTATACATTTTTTGAGCTAAAGGATAGGCGAAGAGATTCTGTATCCTCTCCGCAAATTAAAAACCCCAAATAACCATGTAGTACACAACCGGATAATGTCCCATAAGCTGGAAAATCATGAATTGCCCACATCAATATTGCTTTCAGCTTAAACTGTTCTTTTCTAAAAGAGTCAAATGATTACACACCCTCTTCCCATAACTCATTTAATTCTTCTACCAAAGGAGCCAGGTAGACGTCGATGTCATCACTTGGTGCCTTTGGCCCAGGTATTAACAAAGCCATCATCGAAAATTCAGGTCTCATACACTGTGAAGGAGGGAGGTTGAGTGGGGCTAGGTTCACTGGCCATACACTCTGATTGGTGCTTAGATTTCCAAATGGATTGAAACCATCTCTTGATATAGCCAAACGAATGTTGCGTTGTTCTCGAGAAAAATCGGGATACTCATAATTCATCCTCTTCCAGGTAGTAGAATCAATAGGATGACGTATGATATTACCCCTACTTCTGCCCTAGCATGCCAAGTCATTGCCTTCGCTATCCATGGTACTGTAAAAAATCGCTTTAATCTAGGCCCAACGGGAAAATATTTCAATACTTTTTAGGCACTTTTGAGCTTGTGTCTTCCTTACTAGTAGATTGGACATATCTAGGTTCATCACATACCGGACAACGATCGAGATTTTTATACTCCTTTCGGTATAGTATGCAGTCATACACACAAGCATTAATCGATTTATACTTCATTCCCAAAACTTTCAAACTGTTCTTCATAACAGGATAGTTATTTGGAAGTGTATTCTCCTTGGGTAGTAAGCCCTTTACCCATTTCAGAAATCCCGTCAGGCTATTTCCAGGAAAACCGTATTGCGTCTTGAAACTGTGCAAACCAACCATGGCATGTAAAGTTGTTTGATCTTTCTCACAGCTAGAGTATAACGGTTGGGTTGCCTTAAATTTTAAACTTTGGTAGTCATCGTCAAGTTTTATCGTGATATCTTCACAATCACTTGAACATTCTACATCATCAGTAACTTCATTCTCTTTTGCTTCATAAACTCCGTACGCATCATCAACTAAATCCTTTAACATATTATGATCTACATCGTCCCCTTCTACATCTATCCTACTTGTTGAAGGTTGTTGTGAAGGTTGGTCGGGGACAAAAGGAACTTTTAATTCACCGTGAAAACTCCAAAATCGATAACTATCTTGCATACCTGATCTTAACAAATGTAGTTCAATTGTTTTCCACTCAAACACCTTACCATACTTACACCTAGCACACGGACACGGATACTCTTCATCATTATGACATCTCTTTGCATATTTTACAAATTCGTTAGCACCTCTGCGAAACACATCCCCCATTCTATTTGTCTCACCCATCCACTCTTTGTATTTCGGATATCCCATCACAGCTACCATAACTAATCACCTATTAAAGGTACGAAGTGTATATTCATGGATTAGTATAAACAAAACTTAGATTTATAGTATATTTCATTTAATTATGTCTTATTTATATTCAAATTAAATTTATAATAGAAATTTCTATTTCCTCCATCTCCTCTAAAGGGTCAGTGGTCATATCCCATTCAAGACCGCATTTTTCTGTAATATACTTAACAACTCATGCAAATTGTTACGATTTGAAAAAAAATTGACAGCATATCCCCGTAGTTCTCCAAGTACACGACGTAAATTGGCAAGTGTGAGTGTTATTTCAATTGATCAATTGAAATAACAGTCACACTTGTCAATCTAGTATGTACCCAGAGAACATTAGGATACGACTGCAGAACTTCCTTCAAAAGTAACAACTTTAAGCCACTAAGAATATTATACATAAATTATGCAGTTCCAAACTGTCCAAACAGGACAATTCGAGAGATCTCATTACAGGTGTAATGACTCTCGAACGTGTCTAAGGGCTATTGAATGCGCACGCATAAGAACTAGAAGGCTAGTATCTATGCGAACTATATGTAATTTCAAGTATGTTTCATTTAATTATCATACTATATATATATTGTTCGATATACAAAGTAATTTTCAAAAAAAGTTGAAAAATCCCACCCCCATATGGATAATAATCCAGTGGTTATGCCACTTTTAAAACTAATCAACCCAACATCGATCCACTATAATCCAATAGTAATGTAAACAACAAATGTGTATCCCGTACTCCTTCTAATTCATCTACTCAATTAATTATTTTCATCAATTAAACTAACAATTAAAGTATACAATTATTAATTTACTAATTTACAATGAGGGGAAATCCTACTTTCATAATTAATCATATATTAATTTACTAATTTACAATGAGGGGCAATCATATATTAATTTACTAAAAAAATTAATAACCAATCGATTCGTTTACAAGGGACATTACGCACAAACACACACATACACGCACACTACACACACATATACACACCCTCGCACATTCACACACACACACACACACACGCAGCCCCCACCACCCACCCACCCCCACCCCCACCCTCCCCCACCCCCTTCCCCTTCCACACACACAGACACGCACACACACCACTACACACACATGCACACACACGCACACACACCACACACATACACACAAACAGCCCCCCTCCCTGCCCCCACCCCCTTCCCCCACCCTGCCCCAACCCCTCCCCACCCCCACCCACCACACACACACGCACATATATATATACACACACACACACATATATATACACACACAAACACACATATATATATATAAATGTAAGAGAGAGAGAGAGAGAGAGAGAGAGAGAGAGAGAGAGAGAGAGAGAGCAACGTAGAGATAGAGAGTAAAAAGGAGGGAAGAATTGGCGGGGGAAAAAAGAAGGGAAAAGGGTTTTTTATTGGGACATTTGTCACGGGCGTGTCACGGTCCTTGACCGTGACAATATTGTAAGGATTGTCACGGTCAATGACCGTGATAAATCCGTGACAAGTATAGTTGTCACGGACTTGTCACGGTCATTGACCGTGACAAGACCTTGTCACAGACTTGTCACGGTCAATGACTGTTGATGTAAAAAATTAGATCGTATCTAATTATTTAATCACTGATAAAATAAATGAGACATAGAAGTTTTAAAGTGGTTCAGCCTTATAAGAATGGCCTACGTCCACTGTTTCTGTTATTGATGACTGTTTGGGAATTCTCGATTACAAGTTCAATCAAGAAATTCCGGTCCCTTTACAATGAGGATTGTACAATGTATTTATAGCCCTGAGGCTGTAATGTGAAAGGGTAATACATTAAATGATGTACATATGAAAGGGTAATACATTCAATGCCCCTTAAGCGTATGCGTCTGAATGATAAGCATTTAATGAACAGTCAAACTGTTGGTTATCCTGCTATTAATGCTTTGTTCGAGGTGCAGCTCGGACCGCCTGAGTTGCTCGGACGGCCTAAGCTTCTCGGTACTCAAGAGTTCCTCGGAGAGTTCTTGTTCCTCGGAGCGTATGAGTTCCTCGGGGAAGCAGTGTTCCACATTGGAGTATGGTTCCTCGGAGCGTGTGAGTTCCTCGGAAATGTTTGTTGTTGCCACGTAGATTGCCATGTGCCTTCACTCAATTGAGCCATGTCAGCAGACTAAATTTGGTATCAACAGAAGCCCCCAATGTTTCATAGTTCGAACTTTGAGGAGTGTGGAACATTCTTTCTCGAAATATGGCAGTTTTAAATGGTCATCCTGAAATTTAGGAGTCTTTTGTATTTATTTCTCCTTCCATCTTCGTAGAACCAGGCTTTTTGAATTTTTCTACTCGCTTCGATTCCCGCGCCCTTTTTGTCTTTTTAGCCGCCGATAACGTAACCGTCTCTTTTTGTAATCATTACTTTTTCCTTTTCCCAAGGCAGAGTATTTAAGCGTCACGGACAATCCCATCATCTTCTACTTTTTCAAATTTATATCTTCGAATTTTCCATTTATCTTACTCTCTTGTGCGTTCATCCTTTCCATCGTTCGTTGTCAACAGGTCCACTCTTTTTCTGTAAGATCTTCTTCCTTCTTATTCATTTCCTTTATTCATCATGGTTTACCCTGTTGAATCTCTTGATAAGTTTCGCTCTGATTTCTCTATTCCCTCCTGGGTTATTTTGGAAGAGCTTTCTGAGCCTTCTGACTATTTCCGTTTGGCTGAGGGACATTGGTTCCCCAGTCTCTTTGTTGCTGAGTGTGGATTTTCTTTTCCTCCAAACCCTCTTTGTCTGGAATTCTGTCAATACTTTGACGTGGTTACTGCAAGAATAGCCCCCAATACATGGAGAATAGTTAATGGGTGATATGCCCCAAGTGTAACCTCGGCCTAGAGATCCCAGCCTCGGCCTAGAGACACCAACCTCGGACAATATTAGGGCCGACACTGGGCATGTCTTGGACACGCGATCTCAGCCTTTGGCCGTAGCAAGGTCGGCCCAGGCCGACACTACCATGGGCCACTCCAAGGGACATCACAAGGATCAACAGCACTCATATATGCCTTGAAATGGCAACCTCGGTCGTACATAGGCCGAGCCTGCAGGAAGTCACCGGCAACCTCATCAAGTCACCAGTTCAACCTCGTCTCAGGCCGACCCTGTCCATTGTCTCGGCTAGGATCAGGCCGAGACCTCCATGGTACACCCGGACTAAACAGGTATCAAGACTCATCAACCTCGGCCTCACCAAGGCCGAGGTCATACATCAAACACGATAGCCGAGCACCTGCTGACATTCAGATAAGGACACGTTGGCACAAATCAGTTATAACAAGATTATTCCCCACACGTGGGGAGAATATTGCATCATCATTCTCTATATCTGATAGTGACAGGTGGCACTCCTACATTGGTGAGGTTACCACACACATGCTCATGGCATGCATGGGGGTACATTACACCCCTAGGTACTATATATAGAGGTCATCCTCTACCTTGCAAAAGGATCCCAGATATTCAACCCTAGCTGAAACTCTGTCTAGATACACAATAGAGAGAGAAAGCTTGAGAGATTGTACCCATGGCCATTAGTGCCTTCATTCAGTGATATTACTCACACATACTCACAGTGGACGTAGGCCAAATTAGCTGAACCACTTATATACATGTGCCCTCTCCTCTTATCCTCATCTCATTCTCTTACCTCTTTATATAACTGTGCTACCATTGTTATTCTTGTATTGAGCTTGAAAACACCTTATCTGGTGGTGCTGTTTCTGGAATCATCATTTTGGCGCCGTCTGTGGGAACGAGAAGCTATCTCTTCCTCTTTTTCTGCTTAACCTCACCGGAGACTCTGGTGGTGAGCCAGGCCTCCCCCTAGCGCGGATCTGTTTCACCATTGAAAGAGGTCCTGTGAGGTACTAAGCTCACCTGCTACTCAAGCTATATAGTGTTAACATATGGCACCAGAGTTACCACCACCTCTTCCGTAGTCTGGGGGTGGAGGGCCTAGTTCCAGTCAGGCGCCCCTCCAGTTCGAAATGGCGGAGGTAGCAGCAGCCTTGAGATCCTTAGCTGCAACACAACAAGCCATGCAGGAGCAATTTGCTCAGCTCAGTCAAACTATGATGAGGCCACCTGGAGTCTCACCGGACATGATCACTCCGACGGCAGTTCAGCCTCATCCTGACGCCAGGGGACCACCCCAGGCGCCGATGAAGGACCAGCCTGCACCCCAGCGAAGAAGGGACGTTGCTGACCCTAGGCGCTTACGCCTGGGGAGGTAGGGAAACCCTTGCCCAGAGGACATGTATGATGACCTAGAAGCTGAAGAAGCCCCAGAAGACTGCTGGGAGCCGTATGAGGTGTTAAATAACACTGTACGGCCTCTTAGGCAAAGTCAAGGATGTGTCGGCTGAAGAGGTGAAGAGGTCCAACAAAGAGGGTCGGCCTTTGATAGGTTGAACAGAGGGTCGGCCTTCGAGAGACTGGGCCCGGTGAACGACCTAAGACAGAGGCTGTCGAGGTCAAGGAGCGCAGCAGGCTCTCAGAGAGGGAACAGGCAGGGTCGGCCAGACCAAGGCCGACCCTGTGAAAGAAGAGGCAGGGAACATGAAGAGGTCAACAACCAACGTGTCGTGGCTGGGGAACCCTCTGTCCATCGTAGGGAGGTGGCAGGGGATAACCTCGGCCGAATTGCTGACAGAAGACCCTGGAATGATTCTATCCAACGCCTTGAGGAGAAGATAGGAGACCTCATTAAGAGCAGGGACCCATTACAAAGGGGTTACTCAGAGGGCTCCCCCTTTGTGGCTAGGATAGTGGGGTTCCCAACCCCAGCTAAGTTCAAGCCTCCTACAGTGTCTCCCAAGTATGATGGCAGCATTAACCCTGTACACCATATCGAGATGTACCAATCAGCAGCAGACATTTACTCGATACCCGATGAGATGAAGTGTAGGGCCTTCTCGGGGACCTTGACAGGGGCAGCGCACAGTTGGTTCACCTCCCTTCCGAAGAACTCAATTGAGAACTTCAAAGGCTTGGCTGAGCAATTCATCCACAACTTCTGCTTTGGGGTGAGGCCTCAAAAGAAGACTACCCACCTGCTGTATGTCAAGCAGGCTAAGGGTGAGAGCCTAAGAGACTACATAGCAAGATTCAATAAAGAGAAATTGGAGGTGGAAGATTACGAAGAGAGCATAGCCATGACCGCCCTTATAAGAGGCCTCCAGAAGGGGAAGCTATTGTGGAAACTGGCGGAAGACCCCCCCAGGTCTATGGCGGAGCTGCTGGCAACCGCGGGAAAAGTAATGAATGCGAAAGAGGCAATGGCCGCCAAGTATGAGGAGGAGAACCGCGGTGGCACTGGGAGGTCCCAAAGCAAGAAAGAGGGGAAGAAGAGGTCAGGTGATGACAAGTTCGCTCATTACACTCCTCTGACTGTGAGCTGTGAGCACATACTCAATGAGATTAAGACTGACCGGACTCTGAGGTGGCCAGAGAAACTGAAGGCCCCACCACATAAGAGGAACAAAAACCTATGGTGCGAGTTCCATCAGGATCATGGCCATGTCACAGATAGATGCTTCGCTTTAAAAGATGAGATTGAGAAGATGCTGAAATCTGGAAAGCTGAGGAAGTATGTGGACGGTAAGGCTCCAAAGGGTGGAAGAGATGACCCTAAGAAAGAAGAAATGACAGATGCTGGGGGAATGTCCCGGCCAAAAGAGACGATGATTCGGAAGGAGATGATGAAGACGACACGGATCTTCCGCTAAAAGATGACAACACCCTGGTGAAGAGGGTCGGTACGATCTCCTTTGGTGTTAGCACCATATGTGGGGGATTTACAGGAGGTGGCTCTGAAGTAGCTGATAGGAAGTCTCATGTAGCAGAGGCCAGGTCAGTGGCCAAGCTTGAAGTTGTGAATCTTACGTCTTCCGATACAGTGCAGAAGAGGAAGAAGGTAGACATGGACACCCTCGTAGTGGGGTTCTCCAGACTCGACTTCAAGGGTATCTTAGCCCCCCACGATGACCCTTTGGTCATAACAACAAGGGTGCATGGGTGCGAGGTACGGAGGATCCTCATAGATGGGGGGAGCTCAGCAGACATGATGTTCTGGCCTTACTTTAAGAGCTTGGGTCTTAGCAGGGCAAGGCTGGTGCCCTATCATCACCCATTGATAGGCTTCAGTGGCGAAAAGGTCCACCCCTTGGGCATGTATGAGATGGATGTACGAATGGGAGATGAGTGGCCTAAGAGGCTGACCAAGAAGATAAATTTTTTCATTATGGACGAGAACGTCTTCTCGGCCTACAACCTCATCATAGGAAGGGTGGCCCTTAAAGAGTTTGAAGATGTGTCGTCGACGGTCCATCAGATGCTAAAATTACTGACTCCTTATGGAGTAGGGGAAGTGTAAGGGGACCAGACCACGACGCGAGAGTGTTACTTCAACTCGGTCGAAGAGAGAGAAGCACATAAGAGGGCAACCACCACTTATAACATTGACACTCTTGACCCAAGAGATGAAACAAAGTTGAAGAAGGGAGAGGCCGCGGAAGAGGTAGAATCCATCGTCCTCAATGAGGACGAGCCGGAAAAAACCGTCCAGGTCGGTAAGGCCCTAGAGCCAGGATTCAAGGAAGAGCTGATAAACTTCCTCAGGAGGAGACATAGTGTCTTCGCATGGAGTCACGCAGACATGCCTGGCATCAACCCTGAGGTCATGAGCCACAAACTCAACGTGGATAGAGATGACAAGCCGATCAAGCAGAGACGAAGAGTCTATTCCAGGGAGAAGTACGACATCATCCGAGATGAGGTCAAAAAGTTGGAAGAGGCCGAGTTCATAAGAGAGGTAACCTATCCGGAGTGGCTCTCAAATGCAGTCATCGTGCCCAAGGCCAATGGGAAGTGGCGAATGTGTATGGATTTCACTAACCTGAACAGGTCTTGCCCAAAAGACAGTTATCCCTTACCTCGGATAGACCAGATGGTGGACGCGATGGCGGGTCACGAGCTCATGAGCTTCATGGACGCTTATTCGAGCTATAACCAAATCTTCATGGATGCTGAAGACTCTGAGAAGACAACCTTCATTACTGATAAAGGGACGTACTGTTACAAAGTAATGCCCTTCGGTCTGAAAAATACAGGGGCAACGTATCAACGTCTTGTCAATAAGATGTTCGAAGAGCAAATAGGTAAGACCATGGAGGTGTATGTAGACGATATTATAACGAAGAGCTTTAAAGCGTGCATTCACGTAGCGGACCTTGAAAAGACCTTCGATGTTATGGACTCGTACAGAATGAAACTCAACCCAGCAAATTGTGTCTTCGGAGTAGGAGCTGGGAAGTTCCTGGGGTTCATCGTTAACTAGAGGGGAATTGAAGCGAACCCTGAGAAAATCAAGGCATTACTCGACATGAAGACTCCTAGGAGTATCAAGGATGTCCAGAGACTCACGGGAAGAGTGGATGCCCTGAACAGGTTTGTTTCTAGGGCAACGGACAAGTGTCTTCCGTTCTTTAAAGTTCTAAGAAAGGCCTTCCAATGGGACGAAGAGTGTGAAAAATCCTTCAACCAACTCAAGTCCTACTTAGGGTCTCCCTTATTGCTGTCTCGGCCCATCACATGAGAAAGGTTGTTTGTATATCTGGCAATCTCTGAATCAGCCATCAGCGCGGCCATCATACGGGAAGAGGACGGGATCCAAAGGCTTGTGTACTTCAACATTAAGGCCCTTCAAGGGTCTGAACAAAATTATCCCCGTATGGAGAAGTTGGCTTACGCCCTAATACATGCCTCAAGAAAAATGAAGCCTTATTTCCAAGCTCACTCCATGGTAGTCCTCACTGACTCCCCACTAAGGCAGGTTCTGCACAAACCTGAGAAGTTCGAGAGATTGATGACCTGGGCCATCGAACTAGGAGAATATGATCTTACCTACCAGCCTAGGACAACCATCAAGGGGCAGGCCCTCGTGGACTTTGTCGCAGAATTCACATGGGAAGAGGTCGATAGAAGTTCGAAAGAGGCCGAGACAGAGAAAGGCCTGGATAACGGTGAAGAGACAAACCGTAGTGTCTTCCAAAATTCGGAAGAGGCGGCACCAAACATCTTCCGAGATCGGGAAGAGATCATCTCAGGCAAAGCCCAGAGCAGAATAAAAGAGAACGAAGAGGATCGATACCTCTTCAAGCAAGGATTTATGACAGAAGGGGTCTTCTCATCAGATACAGACGTCTGGAGCCTCTTCGTTGATGGCTCTTCCTGTGATAGTGGAAGCGGTGCAAGGCTAATACTCTCGGCTCCAGATGGCGCCAACATTGAATATGCCTTTAGATTCAACTTCCAGGCCTCAAACAACGAGTCCGAGTATGAGGCCATGATAGCAGGTCTCTTATTGGCAACAACTCTTCGAGTAAAGCGACTCCTACTCCATAGCGACTCGAGGTTGGTTGTCAATCAGGTACTAGGGATATACGAGGCCAAAGATGAAAGGATGGCCAAGTACTTAAAGAGAGTAAGAAGGTTGTTAGAATATTTTGAAGAAGCAAAACTGAAGAGAGTGCCTCGACTAAGGAACAATCACGATGATGCATTGGCAAGGCTGGCCTCGGCAATGAAGACAGATATGGGAAGGACTATCCCAATCGAGGTCTTAGGAAAGGCAACCATCGAGGAAGAAGAGGTATGTAACCCTTGTCACAATGTGAACCTAGGAGACTCGTGGATCGACCCGCTCGTCAGATACCTAAGAGAGGGAGAGCTGCCTGAGTCCAAGCTAGAAAGGAGAAATTTGAGATACAGGGATGCCAAGTTCTCAGTGGTAGGAGACGTCTTATACAAAAAGGGGTTTCCATTGCCTCTCCTCAGATGTGTGCATCCCATAGAAGTTCCCCGGGTCTTACAGGAGGTTCATGAGGGTTCTTGCTCTAGCCATATAGGGGGAAGGCCCTTAGCCAAGAGGATCATCACTCAGGGATAATGGTGGCCTACCTTGTCCAAGGACGCTACAGACTATGTGAAGAGGTGCGACAAATGTCAAAGGTTCGCCACTATCCCTCATCAACCCCATCAGCATATGACGTCAATCTCTTCTCCATGGCCATTTGCGGTATGGGGAATTGACTTAGTAGGACCCTTGCCGAGAGTTGTCAATAACTATAGATTCTTGATAGTTGCCATTGACTACTTATCAAAGTGGGTGGAGGCAGAGCCGATGATAACAATCACAGAGCAGAAGACCTTCCAGTTCATTTGGAGGAACATCATATGCAGATATGACCTCCCAAACACTCTCATCTCGGATAATGGGACCCAGTTCAAGAACTCCTCCTTAGAAAAGTATTGCCTAAGGGTGGGGATTAAGCAGTTCTTCTCATCTCCTGGTCGACCTCAGGCAAATGGCCAGACCGAGGTCACAAACAGAACTATCTTGGACGGAATCAAGAAGAGGTTAGAAGATGCGAAGGGGAGATGGACTGAAGAGGTCTACGCTATGTTATGGGCCTACAGAACCACGGCAAGGACACCTACAGGAGAAACCCCATTCATGCTAGCACATGGCCCAGAGGCCGTCATACCAACGGAAGTAGGACTCCCAACTCATCAGATTCAGACATACGACCGTGACAGCAATGGGGAAGAGAGGAGGCTAGACCTGGATCTTATCGAAGAAAGAAGAGAAGACGCAGAGGTCATAAAATCAGCCTACCAGCAAAGGGAAGCAAAAATTCTACAACCAGAGGGTGAAGTCAAGACCCATTGCAGTGGGAGACCTAGTGCTAAAGAAGACCCTACAGAAAGCAAATAAGCTTCACCCAAACTGGCATGGCCCCTACAAAGTAACAGAAGAGGTTGTGCCTGGCACTTACAGGCTAGAAAACCTAGAAGGAGAACCTTTCACTAACCCATGGAATGCTGACCACCTAAAGAGATATTACATATGATGTTGCATAGAATTTTATGTAAATGTACCATCTTATTGTGAAGAGGTTATTAATAAAAATCAGTTTCCATGACAGTTTTGCTTGATTCTTAGATCAGAGATTCATTATGAGGATAACATCTTAGGTGATGACCTCAGACCCTTATAACATCATAATTTGGTGACAAGGTCTGAGATCAGACACCATAATGGGATGACCTCAGACCCTTAACATCATTAATTTGGTGAAATTCATTATGAGGATAACATCTTAAGTGATGATCTCAGACCCTTATAACACCATAATTTGGTGACAAGGTCTGAGATCAGACACCATAATGGGATCACCTCAGACCCTTAACATCATTAGTTTGGTGAAGTTCATTATGAGGATAACATCTTAGGTGATGACCTCAGACCCTTATAACATCATAATTTGGTGACAAGGTCTGAGATCAGACACCATAATGGGATGACCTTAGACCCTTAACATCATTAATTTGGTGAAGTTCGTTATGAGGATAACATCTTACGTGATGACCTCAGACCTTTATAACATCATAATTTGGTGACAAGGTCTGAGCTCAGACACCATAATGGGATGACTTCAGACTCTTAACATCATTAATTTGGTGAGATTAATTAAGAGGATAACATCTTAGGTGATGACCTCAGACCCTTATAACACCATAATTTGGTGACAAGGTCTGAGATCAGACACCATAATGGGATGACCTCAGACCCTTAACATCATTAATTTGGTGAAGTTCGTTATGAGGATAACATCTTAGGTGATGACCTCAGACCTTTATAGCATCATAATTTGGTGACAAGGTCTGAGCTCAGACACCATAATGGGATGACCTCAGACTCTTAACATCATTAATTTGGTGAGATTAATTATGAGGATAACATCTTAGGTGATGACCTCAGACCTTATAACATCACTCAGTGGTGACGAGATCTGAGCTCAGACACCATAATGGGATGACCTCAGACTCTTAACATCATTAATTTGGTGAGATTAATTATGAGGATAACCTCTTAGGTAATGACCTCAGACCTGCATAACACCATGCATTGGTGACAAGGTCTGAGCTCAGGACCATTGGTTGATTTTAAACAAGACCATTGCAAAGACAAGCTTTAAAAGAGGGCCTCAGAGCTTGAAGCTCATTGCAAATTTATTTCTAACAGACACCATAACAATGGAACTAAGAATGAAAAGCATCACATGACATTCAATGAAAAGAAAGTGAAGAGGGTCCTCGTCAGAGGTTGATATATATGTATTCAGAAATTAGATGTTCAATGATTACAGACAAGTGCCATCGTTAAATTACAAACATTGCGGATAAATTACAAACAGTGATAAAAAATATACTAAGAGTCTGAGGGGGGAACATTGACACCCTCGGCCTGGTTAGAGACCTCGGCCACATCATCACAAGGGTCTGCCCCTCCAACCTCGGTGACCTCCAATGTAGCAGTCTCGGCAGGAGCAGCGGCCTCTTCCTCAACCTCTTGAAGAGCTTGGGCAAATTGTGGATCAGCAAACCCAAGACCCACGAAGTCAGAGGCCTTCAAAATGCCGGCCTCTCTCTCTCTGATGTCAGCCCACTTAGTAGTGGCTTTGATACCTCTTTCAAGGTATTCAAAGCCAAACCCCATGAACTCATCAGAGGATTTGTAGTCAGCAATGATCTTCTCAGAGGCATCCTCAATGGCGGCCCTGACAGCTGAGTTGACCTTTTGCTGAAGAACGTCGTCCTTGGCCTTCAGGGAAGCAGCATGGTCCTTGCCGAGTTGGGAGATGTCCCTCTCCAACCCCTTCGCCTTCTCCTCAGAGCCCTTCAGCTCAGACTTGAGGCGCTCTATCTCTGCGTTCAGAGCACCGTGGACTTTCTCGGCCTCCTGCCCCTTTTGGATGAGAGGAAATTTCCTCAGAGTCCAGTTTGATAGATGGTGTATAGCGGTCAAGCCCTGCATGTTTAGTGATCATGAGTAAAGTTGAAGAAGAATCAGATGTTACACTTAGAAGAATTTGTAATAAAGAATCAAATCATACCTGAACGGCTCTGTGAAGGCCGAACTCAACCAGCAAAGGGGTGTCAATAACCCTATAGAAGCGCTTTTCAGCCTCGGTTATTACAGAGCCGATGGCATCCAAGGCCTGCATGCTGTGGCCGACAACGCTATCAGTCAACTTTAACTGATCCAGACGGGCCGACAGGATGTCGGACGAAGAGATAGGGATAGCAGCCTCAGTGGTCTTCTTCTTCGGCCTCTGATCCTCAGGGGCATGATCTTCGGGAGCCCTCTTCTTTTTGGTCGAGGGCTTAGAGGCCGAGGGAGATGGGGGAGGAGCGTTCAGACCTGCTTTTTTGGCAAGTCTTGTCAAGCTCGGTGCAGCCATCTCCCAAAGCTCATTTGGGATATCCCTTGGTCGCTCTGCAAAAAATTAATAGACCTGAGTTAGATAAATCAGATATGAATAAACTCAGAGGTTAAACTTAACAAAAATGCTTACCAAGCTCAGCAAGGGGACTTCCACCCAGACCTATCCCAGAGAGGAAGTGGGGAGTCATCAAATGTTCAAACCTGATAAATAGGCCATTTACCCCTGATCCTGAAGGGCTTTCACCTTCTGGACGTTTTGAAGACTTAGGCCAAGGTCGGCCCTGGCAGACATGGTGACCTTACCCCACCTTAAGGGCATCCTATGTTTTAGATGGGACGAGGGAACACATGGGCCAAACTCCCATGGCCCTGAGGCAAATAAGTACCGAGGCTTCCAGTTATGGTTGGAAGTCTGGGTCACGTGAAGCAATTTCTTCTCAGGCCTCCGAGCTACAAAATGGTAGTAGCTCGGATGATTTTTGGTCGAGGAAGGGACGTAACAACCGACAAAGACTTGAACTGGAAGGTCTGAGTGGTGGACGGCCTTCCATAACACTATGGCCCCTATTAGGATTCTCCAGGTATTAGGAGAGAGCTGGGAGGGGGACAAATTAATGTAAGAGAGGATGGATCTGATAATGGGGTGAATGGGCAGACGGAACCGCAACTTGAACATCTGCTTGTACAAGCAGATCTCCCCGTTTTGGCCGTGATAAGCCCTCTCTTCCCTCAGAGGTCTCCTAAGTTTTATGGAGGGGCTAATAGAATACAGATACCTGAAGCAGAGAAGGTCTACCTCAGTGATAGTACTTTCGATCTCGGCCGCCTCAGAAACGTCGACATCGCTCTCAACCTCATCATCATCTAACTCAACGTCAGCCGGAGCAGATGTTGATGGGTTACTAGGAAACCTCTGAGCAAACTCCGCCCCGGTCACAACCGACATAGGGATGGCGTCAATTGGTGGTGGTATGGCCACACTCGGCTCAAGAATCTCAACCTCTGAGGAAGAGGATGAGGTGCTTGATTGATTATGGGACGAGGCTCGGCTGGAGACCTCGACCTGATTAGGGGCCTGATCAGGCCTAGGTGTGAAGTCCATGGCCTCCTGAAAGGAGTCCACAGACATGGGGTCTGAAGTAAAAGATTCAGATTCAGACATAGGTATGGTATCAGCAGGAACCCCTGTCTAATAAAAGTTCTCCGGGGGGTCAGGATATATCACCTTCAGAGGCGGTGGAAATAAGGGTCTAACAGAAAACTCTTGCGACCTACGAGCCTCCTCTTGAGCTCTTTCTATTTGCCTAATCTTTTCTAAAGTCTTCTCTTTAAGAGAAGGGAACTCCTCAAGAAGCTTGTATAAGGGTCTGAGCATCAGAGGACGACACTACACTTAGGGATTTTCCTAAACTCCAAAAGTCACAAACAAGACTGGCTAATAAGCAAAGGAATTCAAATATCAAACTACTTAAATTTGGCAAGAAAAGCTCGCCTAAAACTATGGCAGTGATGCCGGAAAACTAAGAATGTCGCCGGAAAGTACGAAAATAATGGTGCTTACAAGTAAAATGACGGCAAAAAGTATGGAAAACCTTACCTGAGAAGGAAATGGTAAGGAAGAGAGGAGAAAACGTGAGAAATCACCACCAAAAGCCTTGAACCGAAAATCTTTCTAGAGAGAGAGCTGCTGGAACGAAAGCGGAAGAAATGAAGAAGAAATAAGGAAAGAAGGGTTCAAAACCCTTATATACTCAGGCAAAACTCCCAAGGCCCATCATTGCCTTGGGAGCCCCAAAGGACGGCTGACAGTACACGCCAACCAAGCAAGCTAGTTCCAGCGTTGGACAAGTGTCAAGCCAGTAATGTCTTGTAACAGACAGGCCTCGGAGGTGTAGAAATCCCCTAGCCACTTGCTCTCACATATGACTAAGGGCTGGGGGTGATTGATATACCCCAAGTGTAACCTCGGCCTAGAGATCCCAGCCTCGGCCCAGAGACACCAACCTCGGCCAATATTAAGGCCGACACTGGGCATGTCTTGGACACACGATCTCAGCCCTCGGCCGTAGCAAGGTCGGCCCAGGCCGACACTACCATGGGCCACTCCAAGGGACATCACAAGGATCAACAGCACTCACATATGCCTTGAAATGGCAACCTCGGCCGTACATAGGCCGAGCCTGCAGGAAGTCACCGGCAACCTCATCAAGTCACCAGTTCAACCTCATCTCAGGCCGACCCTGTCCATTGTCTCGACTAGGATCAGGCCGAGACCTCCATGGAACACCCGGACTGAACAAGTATCAAGACACATCAACCTCGGCCTCACCAAGGCCGAGGTCATACACCAGACACGATAGCCGAGCACCTACTGACATTCAGATAAGGACACGTTGGCACAAATCAGTTATAACAAGATTATTCCCCACACGTGGGGAGAATATTGCATCATCATTCTCTACATGTGACAGTGACAGATGACACTCCTACATGGGTGAGGTTACCACACACATGTTCATGGCATGCATGGGGGGTACATTACACCCCCTAGGTACTATATATAGAGGTCATCCTCTACCTTGCAAAAGGATCCCAGATATTCAACCCTAGCTGAAACTCTGTCTAGATACACAGTAGAGAGAAAGATTGAGAGATTGTACCCATGGCCATTAGTGCCTTCATTCAGTGATATTACTCACACACACTCACAGTGGACGTAGGCCAAATTGGCTGAACCACTTATATACCTGTTCCCTCTCCTCTTATCCTCATCTTATTCTCTTACCTCTTTATATAACTGTGCTGCCATTGTTATTCTTGTATTGAGCTTGAAAACACCTTATCTGGTGCTGCTGTTTCTGGCATCATCAATGGGGTTCATAGACTAAATCAAATTCATGGAACTCGCATATGAATTCCAGAAATCATGTTTTGTTATAGATGGGCTATTGGGGATAATACTTTTTATTTAAAAACTAGATTTTTAAATAGGGCTTTAGTGGTCAATCTCTCGGATGCCAATAGGGACTATTTTGAGCACGAGATTGTTATAAAAAATTGGCAACATGCTCCTTTATCTAGAGATGAAGTGTATCAGGGTCCCAGATGCCCTCCCTATGGCAATGGGATAGGTTATTTTTATTTTATTTTACTTATTTTGATATTATGCTTCCTTTATGTTGAACAAATCAAGAAGGTAGATCAAGAATTTCACGAGCACCGAGCAACACTGCAGAATAAATAATCCATCCTTTCAAGTAAACCATCAAGCATGAAGCATTGGGGGCTTCTGTTAATGCAAAAATTCTCCATCTACGAGGACCAATCAGAAAAGGACACATATCATCCTACGTGGCAATATTCGACACCCGAGGAGAGTTGGTCAGTACCCGAGAAGAATTAGTCGGCCCCCGAGGAGAGTTGGTCGGCCCCCGAGGAGAGTTAGTCGGCACCCGAGGAGAGTTGGCCAGCATACCAACCAGGAAGATCAAAGGATAACTATGCATTTAATGTGCATTAATGAAGATGACAGCGCATTTAATGAGCCTTAATGTACATTTATACTGTATTAATAGATGACAACACATAGCATACTAAGAAATTCAAGAATTAGATTCATTGAATGTAGACATAAATGTCAACATACAATGAATCTCTTTATCTCCCATCACTATAAATACATGTATCCCCTTAGCCAAAAGGGAGGAGATCCGGGAGAACCTAGAAACACCATACACAAGATACACATCCTTTCTCTCTCTACACCTTATGGTGCTATTGTAAACCCCTGGGAATAAAATAACAGTGGACGTAGGCTTTATTCATAGCCGAACCACTTTAAAAATCTTTGTCTCTTATGTGCTTGATTGGATTGCTTTCATCTATTTATCTGTGATCATAAAAATGGGATTCGGTCCAGTTTTTTGCATCAACAGATTCTCCTCGGGTACTGACCAACTCTCCTCGGGTGTCGAATATTGCCACGTAGGATGACATGTGTCCTTTTCTTATTGGTCCTCGTAGATGGAGAATTTTTGCTTTAACAATGACCTTGACAAAAAAAGGGTGCCAATTTAGCCATTTTGGTGTAGTGGTTAAAATTGTTGAATTTAGATGACATCGTCTTATGCAAATCAAAAAATCAAAGTCTAAATGATTTCCGTACCAATAACGTCCAAAACTATGTAGCGCTTTTTCAAGACTTTCAAGGACGTGCAAACCCGTTTTAATTCTCCATCCAAACTCCCTCATATATATTTTCTTTTAGAGGTAATCTAAATTCTCAAACATTGGAGAATTGGTGCAAAAATCTAATGGCCCCTTTTTGGCATGAATTTCTTTTTATTACCTTTAAAAAAAAATTCGGCCTCTTTTAAACCTCTTTGGACCCCGAATAATAAAATTCCTCAATTTTTTAGGTCCGATATAACGGTGGCTTAGTATTCGCAAAGGTCAAATGTAAACCTTTCGCAACCCTTCTCCGTTTTCAAATAAAGCACACAAACTCACAAATGGCTCTTACATGCACAACTTTCTTATCAAGTTTTATCACGCTTGGTTCATTTTTAAAGACAGTATTGAAGTGAAAACACCCAACCAACAAATCCGTGCATGTAAAACGTATGACTGTGTGATAAGACAAGCACAATAATCAAACAAATCCGTGCATGCGTGAAATAAAGTAAATCACGAGTCAAATATGTAAGAAGTAACACTTAATTACATCTCAATGACTCCAAACATTATAAAGCACATGGATGAATTGACCTATTGTCTCAAAACACTATCAAATAGTCACATGAAGAATGGAATGATATTGTGAATTGGTCATCCTAAGTGTTCATCCATAAAAGGTGCAAACAAAATACAAAAATCTTTTTTGATTTTTTCAAAAATTTTATCAAAATAAAATCTTTTTGTATTTTTCAAAATTTCTAAAAAAATGAAAAAATATACAAAAATGATACATACTAGCAATAGGCAAATAATGACATCATCGAAAACATCCTATGCTAGTAAACAAGTCAAACCTCAATCGTTAGGTGCGGAGGGGTTTTCCAAAGGTGGTGCCAACTAATGAAACATCTCCATCAAATTTTGTAATGTTTTGACAAAAAACATAACTTGATCACCTAAATGTGCAAACTCTCTCATGTAGTCTCCAGGAGCATGTAAAGTATCATGAGTGGGTGCATGTGTAGCAGAAACACATGTAGTAGCAAAACGTGACACATAACCCAACTTAAAATAAAATTTCCTAAGGTGTCCTCTCCTCTTGTAGTGGGAACAAACATAAATAGGCCTAGGAACACCTCTCTCAAAAACTCTAGGACGTGCTCTCCTAACGGGAAACGGACGCCTAGGTGGGTTAATTTTCGGACCATGTGAATCTTTCACTAAAGTGGGAATCGACTCGGGTGCGACAAAAGAAGTGGAAGCACCGTCATGAACTTTTTCTAGCCCGTCAACTCTACCCTTATCAGAATTACGAGCCACCTTTTCAACCTTCTTAGGTGCGTTTTCAAAATTAACTTTGACCTCCCTGGCACATTCGAGATCACTCTCGAGTTGGGATATATGTGTCGTCAGACTAGACACTGTGTCGGTCAAATCACCATTTTCCTTTCTTAAAACCTCCTTCTCTCTTTCCAAATCTAACACTCGACGACCTTAATCCCTGTTATACTTCTTTGTTTTTAATGTCTCGGTGTACAAATCTCTAAATTCTTTTTGGATCTCACTTTCATCTCCACTTTCACTCTCGCTTTCTCCCTCACTTGAAGTGCTCAAATTATCTCCATCGCATTCGTGTGCACTATTATGGGACAAAGTGGGTGTGCTCACATGACTTGCTAAAAAGGCAACAAAATTCTCACCACTAGTCTCATCACCCTCACCTTCACTACTATCACTAAGTGTGGCGGGCATGGCTACTTTCCTACTTCCTTTCTAAGCTACGTAGGACACTCAAACGACTTATGCCCCTTACCCCCACATTCAAAACAAGTTACGTTCTCAAAATCCTCCTCACGCTCCTCATCTGAGTCATTCTCTTTTTCCCTCTCACCGCTTTCTTTGGCCTTTCCTTTCTTTTTATTTTTCTCAAAAAATCTCTTTTTATTGGAAGAATTATTTTTGTTCATGTTGAGAAATTTTTTAAAATTTTTCGCAAACAAGGCCATATCATTAAAATCAAAATCTCCCTCAGAATCGGACTCACAAACTTTTTCTTTCTTTTTATTAAAATGAGTCTTTAAAGCAACGCCTTTATCCTTAGCCTTAATGGTATGGGGAAACATGTCAATCTCATAGGTTTGAAGATCTCCTACAAGTTCTTCCAACTTAAGTGATTTCAAATTTTCCAAAGAGTTCAAAACAGTGACTTTAGGAATAAAGCGTTTTGGGAGAGATCTCAAAATCTTTTTAACGATACGCGTGTTATCAATCGCCTCACCCAAATTAAAACTAGTATTGACAATGTCCGGCAAACGTGCATAAAAGTCATCAAAGCATTCAGACTCAGACATGGTGATTGATAAGCACCCAAAACAGTACATTTTATACCCCGAATAGACGTATTTTAGTTACCAATTCTCGACAATTTGGGTCCTATGCGCTTTATTGTCTATTTTGTAGGTCGAATGCATGTTGCGGTGTTCAAACGTGTATTTTAAGGCAATTGTCCACAATATGGAGCTAATTACCCTTTACCCATACCCTAGCCTACCCTAAACCTACCTAAACCCTGTCCCGAGCCATGTGTGTTTGATTTGATCCCTTTTGTATTTTATATTTGATTCGTTTTTATTTTTAGGAATTATTTTTTATTTCTTTTTATTTAATGTTGTTTTATTTTGATTTTTGATTTTTGATTTTATTTTATTAGGATTAGTTTTTTTTAGGAATACTTTTCTTTTTTTAGTTTTATTTGGATTTACATTTTTTGTAGGTCTTTAGTTTTTATTTTTAAGTTTTAGGAATTTATTTTTTTATTTTCTTTACTTTATTTTTTTAGGACTTGAGTTTTTATTTTATTTATGTTTTTATTTTTATTTTTTACGATTTAATTTTTAGTTTTATTAGTTTTAGTTTATTTTTTTAGGGGTCATAAGTTAAACACACATACAACCCATCACACCCAATTACTACACACTCACACACACCTAAACCAACCCTCATCTCACCCACATCCTAACACCCTACACCTCACACACACAATAACCCTACCCACATCCATCTTCAACCTCCCATTTCTCTCTCCTGCCAACCTCCATTATCACCCACCATTCTTACCCAACCAACCAAACCCTCCACCCGGTTACACCCATTTTCGATCGCCGCCTCTGACCGACGACCCCCTTCCAACCTTCTAACCCGCGTTCACCTCCGGTGGTAAACCTAACCCAATTGAACAAACCCTCGACCTACCAAACCCGACTTCGGTGAATCCCAAACCCTCCGGCCAACCCTTAACCCGCTGTCTCCAACCCGAAATCCAACCCACCTCCATACCCATTTTCACCCAAGTCCAAGACCCATTTTCCATGTCTACCCATTTCATTTCTCAAAGCCCTTCCCACGATTTCTCCACATCTGCCAAAGCCAACTAAAAACCAAATGACCACATGTTTAAAATACCCCTTTTAACCCAATTACCATTTTACCCCCAAATAAACTTCCACCCAACTAAACCCCCTCTCTTAACCACTACCTCACCCAACACACATGCACATTTGTGCATTTCTCCAAATTACCCCCATGTGCACACACCCCATGCTCATTCAATCCCAAATACCCAAATTACCCCATGCTCCATACCTATTTAAAGAATGGAAGACCCAATTTGAAAAAAGCTTTAGAATAGGAATCAAATTTGTAGAGAGAATTCTAGAGAGAGATAGTTTAGTGTAGAAAATAAATTAGGATAAACAACATTTTGTAAATAGTTTTATTTTTTTATTTTTGTTAGATATTTGTGAGGTTAAATTTTGTAAGAGATTTAATTGAGTAGTTATTTAATTGAAAATCCCTTGGATGCTCAATTGGAGGGATGTAAATTGCAAATTCAAGGATTTGAGTCCAATTTCACTCAAAGAGATTTGGTTTTATTGTTCTTCTCTTCTACTTTATTTTATCAGGCTTTGATTATTTGATTATCATGTTTGATATTATATTAGGCTAAATCCCCTTTCAAGGGGTGGGGTGAACCTTTATTTGATGTTATTTTGATTTAATTAGTTTGATTACTTTAAAATTTCCTTTGAATATTAATTTTGATCCCTCACCCTTTAATTTATGCCTCGAGAGAGGGTAAATGATTTTCGAGAGAAAATAAAAATTCTAGTTATAATACCCATTTTAGATTCGAACTAGAGATAAAGGTTTCTTAAGTGGGGTATTATTACTTGAATTTTAACTCTATTTTTATTTTCTAAGATTTACATAAATTTTAATTGATCGATCCTAGCGGGTGATTAATTAAAAGGAGTGTGGATCTATTTTCTAGAGTTGTGGGGGGTTAAACTTAATTTTCTAAAAGGTTACTATTAAAATTACATTTGCAACGAGAGTTGATTTGTAATTTTGATATTAATTTGGGAGAATTCAATTAATTAAATTAATTAGTTAGAATAGCTAAAATTTGTGGTGTAATCCCACTCCTTGATTGTTCTCACAATTATTTACCTCATTTATCTCTTATTTTAGTGTTAGACTTTATTTTTTATTTTAGTCACTTTTTAGTTTGTAATTTGATCTTTCATTTTAGTTTAGTGTTATTTCACGTCATCACCTCACCTACTTATTTTAATATTTGAAAAAGCAAAAAAATTAAAAAAGCAAAAGTCCAAAAAGAAAATAAAAAGTGAATTACAATTGAGTTTGTCTCTAGCTTACCCCCTTGATGTGGATTGATACCCTTACTTACCTCTACACTTTATATTATTATATTTCATAGGTAATTTGAGGATTTTGATTAGAGGAGCTTTTCAAGCAACAACGAAAAATACTACGAAAAGTCTTTCTATCAAATGGCACCGTTGTCGGGGACACTAAAAAGTTTTTCCTAGCAAATGGCGTCGTTGCCATTCTTGGGAGCGTGAAGCACTCGGAGCGGATTCAATTTTGTAGTTCATTTATTTCTTATATTTTGTTGCATTTTAGTACCATTTTTCTTTATTTTAGAAGGGTTGTATTAAGTTTATTTTATCATTGCTTGTATTGCGGTGCATAGAGACGCCATATATTTCATTTTTTAAAATTGTAATAATCGAAGAAAGCGTGATAGGGAAACCGAACAAGGTAGAGAGAGGGCGTCCAAAGGTGAGGATTTAGAAGCCTCTCTACTTTGGGTCGGTCGGACTCCCAGGGCTGACTGAGATAGGCGTAATCTCTCCCCGATCGACTCAAATTTTTCGGCACCCCACGGCGTAAAAACCGTGGGAGGTACATTTTTTACACACTCGCGCCTCTCCTGTTAGCGAGTCAATTCTTTTGTGTGCTTGTGTGCTCTTGTATGATTTTATTCTCGCATTTATTTTTCAAATGGTGTGATGAGTTAAATTACTAAGACCTACACCCGGTCATTCACGAGACGGGATTTCATCACCCGACTCACTCGCTTACCAATTGTGTGCTACCATAGCCATCACTACATTTAAAATCAATTAACTAGGTAGCCCAATAGGAGAAAAATTTTGCAAAGGCAATCACAAAGAAAATTCCGTGAGTTTTTATCGCCCTCGGACTTAATTAAAATTTGACTACCCCTTTCACTAAATTTCAAGATAAAAATTGGCTATGTTCTAGTTAGGATTTCTCCTTGGCTTTCGTGTGTCCAATTCATTTTTCGGTAGTCGACTTTAATTAGTTCGTCCAAATCAAGAGTCCATATTTTTCCCCACCTTTTCTTCCCAAAAATCCAAAAACATCTTCATTATTTATTTAAAAAAAAAATCCAAAAACATTTTCTTTCCTTTTGAAAAATTTAAAAACTCCAAAAAAATATTTCTCTCCACATGGCCGAAGAGCGTCCCTTACGAGACTACTTTGGTCATTTTTCATTGACACGCGACACGTGTGAGAGTGATCCTGAGCCGTATCTTTATGATATCCTTAGTGGTCTCACCTCTCTCACGAGTACCGTAGATACTCTTGACCCGTCCATGCACGCACCTCATTTTCCATCACCCTCGGTGTCATGTGTCGACGTGTCGCATACCTTGTCGTGAACCCATTATTCCTATGTCGATCACTTGTCCCATGAGTGCCCTTACATTCCATATCCATCTGAACCCACCATGAAACATGTGCATCCATATGACACTGTTTCGGAACCCACCTTGAACTACTATCCCGATATACCTAATTCCGAGTTGTGTGAGTACCCGAGCTATTCGTGGAGGCATGATCACCCTTCCACGCAATATTAATCCCAACCCGATGTTGCGGATCCTCATACGTTCCCACAGTTGTCATGAAAACCTTGTGCACCCATTCACGATCAGTTCCTTTCGTGTTTGATTAACTTGTCCCCACTCCACACACTTCATTTGAGTATTCTTCGTATAGTCCTATCCATAACGAGTTGTGCCCACCTCAATCACCACCACCACCCATCACTCCACCACCATCATCCACCTCTGCTCTCTAAGGCCTCTTGCAAAAGTTCATACTTGGGCAAGAGCAAGCCACTCAAATTCAAACTCAAGCTCTCCAAAGGCTTGAACAACGATTAAATAAAATTGACTATGTGAGAGAGTTGAACATTCCCATGCATCCACCCATTATTGCACCCAAGTGTGATAATGATGTGTCCTCTTGTGACACGGACTTTGAGTGTGACCAACCCTACCACCCCGAGAATCTCGAAGTTGAGACCATCCCATGGTCCGGGCCCCAAGTCGACAATTGTGTTGACTTACCTTTCGATAGTGAGCCTGATCAAATTCCACCATATCCAAATGAACCCCACTTTGAGGTTCCTATTCCCACTCCCGTATTATCCAAAAATACGCCCGAGCTTTTACCTTATGCCCCAATTTCATATGTCTTTGACATGCCCATATCTTTTAGGTTAGCTCCGACTACGAGTGCTCACCATTTTATCGAGATAGAATCCGTGATAGTTTCTCCCTATCCAGATATGGATGATGTCCCACCATGAATGGATCCCTTTGAGCCCGATATTTCTAATGATTCCTCTATCTCTGATCTTGGTGCCTTATCTTACCCACCCACCACATTCACTGATGCTACTCTTATAGAGAAGTTGACCACTCCATCTTTAGAAACCACACTCCCATATGAGTATTCCTTTACTCTTCCCAATGAGTGTGTGTCTCCCACGCTTGAGTTGGCTCATCTTTCCCCACCATTTATCCCACCCGACGCACCCATTGTCCCTTTCACCCCATCACCTTGTTTGGATCTTGATTTTACACATTTCAAGTTTCCATATACAGTTTTAGATCCTCACCTAAAACCATCCTCCACCCATGAGAGTATTTGTGGTTCTACTCTCTACTTTCGTGACATCGATCTTGTTACCCCATGCACACCACTCTATTGTGGTGTTGATTTTTCTTCTCGACAGCTCCCTGGTGTGTCACGGCGCGACCATTATCATCGCCCATTCATAGAACGGTCATGTGATTTCTCTGAGGCCCAACCCATCACAATTCTCACACCATTTCGCCTCCCTCACCAACTTGAGAACCATGCTTATAGGACCCTTGTTGCCCTCACCTTTAATCTCAACAAAGCCCATGGTCGATACCTCATAACCCTCACCCTTACCCTAATACCCACCCGCCCATGGTCCACCGATGCTTTGCATCGTGTGATGCACTTTGCCATACAGGTGCATTGACCATTTTAGCCTTCATCCAATAAGACTGACACTTCAGTCTTGTTTGGGGGTTATTCTCATCACCCCAATTTTTCTATCTCCCCGTGCTTTCATAGATCTTATCTTTAGGGTGAGAATGGTTCGGTCTGGCTGAAGATATCAAACTTAGCACTACCGGGAGGCAACCCACGTTTCTTGCACTAGTCTCATCCTGTTTGGGGGTTGTGTTTCACATCACCCAATGCTTTATCATGCTTATAGACTTGTACACATTTTTTCTCTTATCAATTATTCAGGTTTATTCTTGGCTTCATCTGTTCACTTCATTAGTGGTTGATTCTGGTAATCTCTTTTCTACCTTATGCTCTTAATTTTAAAAATTATTTTACTTAACATCAAGGACGATGTTTCTTTTTGTTTGGGGGTGTGGAATTTTATCAAAATCGTGCCTCTTTTGAATTTTTTTGATTTTTAAACCTGATTTTTAAAATTTTCGTGCAGTTTCTTTCATCTCAATCATTGACGTGAATTTTCTATCATCCAACTTTTAAGTCTAGGAATCAAGCTAGAGGATTTATCTTTTTATAAATAGCTTATGTAATACATCCCAAGGCATGTTGCACTATGAATTTCTAGACTCAACAAAATTTGCGCACTTATCATGTCACTACGGTTTAGAGTTGAGGAGTACTACAATTCTAAAGAGAAACTTAAGGATCACTAGTGGCGACTTTTGCTTATGAGATTTGTGCCTTTCACCCTTTTAGAATGTTTTACGCAATCTCTGAGTCACAAGTTGATTAAACTTCCTTTGGGTCCGCACTAAATCGTTGTATGATCTCATTATTCTTCATAAATGTTTTTGGCTTAATCACTGAGAACTACATCACTTTCGAGTTGTAAGAAGCGCGTGTATTGAAATTTGTCTACATTCTCATCCATACACATACCATTTACCATTAACTTCACCCATATTCTACCCTATTCACACATATTCCCCATACCCTCACCTATCATCTCCATTTATATTTTATCCATCAATTTTTGATAAAAATAGTGTTAATTCCAAATGTAAATGTCTTTAGTGTTGGTTTGAAAAGAGAGAGAAAAACAAAAAAAGAAAAAAATAGCATAAATAAAAATATAGAAAAAAAAGAATATAGAGAAAAAAATATAGAGAATTTTGTAGTTTGTTGTGAAATAAATACATTTATGCCAAAAGTGCTATACACTCTCTCACATCACATATCCATCCATCTTCCATCCATCATCCATACATCACCATCCAATCTCATATCCCATCCTTCTCATTTCATTTCCCCCTCATCCATAAACATCCATATTTCCCCTAGGTGTTCGGGAAAATGAAAGTCAACGTGGTGAATAACTCGACGTTCTCACTATAGTGATTAATATTATTTCATGAGATCATTTTTCTTACAAATATGTCCGTTCTTTCTTACATGTGTGTGAGACGTTTGAACTTGATTACATTTACTCACCTCTTCACACACAAGAGCGATACACTAACCTTAATCTCGAGAGTTCGTTTGAGAGAGATATATCCAGTGAGATTTGAAGTTGAAGCATTGATTCCAAAGAGGCAATCTAGGAATTACTCTTGTGATACTCGAACTTTTTTGACGGATTCAGACTACACACGTTGAGTTCTAGGAAGGATGTGCCTTGTGTATTTACTTAGCTAAATATTTTTATATTCTAGCGTGTATTTATCAAATTAATTCTCTCATGATGGATTGTGCGATTATTCTACGTCAAATAAGAGATTGACTGCCCTTCAATAAATCTTTTCAAATAAAGAATTTTGTGGGTATATTTCCTGCAAACCCTCTCGAGACACAACTCGTCCTGTAGGGCAACCTATAGGTTTAAAGGCTTGTTGCGCATGCTAAGTGTAAACGCAAGTGCCCGCGAAAGTGGTACACTTTTGGTTTCTTATCTTTCTCTTTCTCTCTATCTTATTGCTCAAGGACTAGCAATACTCTGTTTGGGGGTGGTGTGATAAGCACCCAAAACTGTACATTTTATACCACGAATAGACGTATTTTAGTTTCTAATTCTCGACAATTTGTGTCTTATGCGCTTTATTGTCTATTTTGTAGGTCAAATGTATGTTGCGGTGTTCAAACGCGTATTTCAAGGCAATTGTGCGCAATATGGAGCTAATTACCCTTGTCTCGTACCCTAGCCTACCCTAAACCTACCTAAACCCTGTCCCGAGCCGTGTGTGTTTGATTTGTTCCCTTTTGTATTTTATTTTATATTTCTTATTTGAATCGTTTTTATTTTTAGGAATTATTTTTTATTTCTTTTGTATTTAATGTTGTTTTATTTTGATTTTTGATTTTTGATTTTTGATTTTTGATTTTTGATTTTTGATTTTTGATTTTTGATTTATGATTTATGATTTTTGATTTTTGATTTTTGATTTTATTTTATTAGGATTAGTTTTTTTGGGAATTCTTTTATTTTTTAGTTTTATTTGGATTTACATTTTTTGTAGGACTTTAGTTTTTATTTTTAAGTTTTAGGAATTTATTTTTTTACTTTCTTTACTTTATTTTTTTAGGACTTGAGTTTTTATTTTATTTATGTTTTTATTTTTGTTTTTTAGGATTTAAATTTTAGTTTTATTAGTTTTAGTTTATTTTTTTAGGGGTTATAAGTTAAACACACACACAACCCATCACACCCAATTACTACACACTCACACACACCTAAACCAACCCTCATCTCACCCACATCCTAACACCCTACACCTCACACACACACTAACCCTACCCACACCCATCTTCAACCTCCCATTTCTCTCTCCTGCCAACCTCCATTATCACCCACCATTCTTACCCAACCAACCAAACCCTCCACCTGGTTATACCAATTTTCGGTTGCCGCCTCTGACACACGACCCCCCTGCCAACCTTATAACCCGTGTTTACCTCCGGTGATAACCCCAACCCGATTGAACAAACCCTCGACCTACCAGACCCGACTCCAGCGAAGCCCAAACCCTCCGGTCGACCCTTAACCCGCTGTCTCCAACCCGAAATCCAACCCACCTCCATACCCATTTTCACCCAGGTCCAAGACCCATTTTCCATGTCTACCCATTTCATTTCTCAAAGCCTTTCCCACGATTTCTCCACATCTGCCAAAGCCAACTAAAAACTAAATGACCACATGTTTAAAATACCCCTTTTAACCCAATTACCATTTTACCCCCAAACAAACTTCCACCCAACTAAACCCCCTCTCTTAACCACTACCTCACCCAACACACATGCACATTTGTGCATTTCCCCAAATTACCCCCATGTGCACACACCCCATGCTCATTCAATCCCAAATACCCAAATTACCTCCATGCTCCATACCTATTTAAAGAATGGAAGACCCAATTTGAAAAAATCTTTAGAATAGGAATCAAATTTGTAGAGAGAATTCTAGAGAGAGATAGTTCAGTGTAGAAAATAAATTAGGATGAACACCATTTTGTAAATAGTTTTATTTTTTTTATTTTTGTTAGATATTTGTGAGGTTAAATTTTGTAAGAGATTTAGGTGAGTAGTTATTTAATTGCAAATAACTTGGATACTCAATTGGAGGGATGTAAATTGCAAATTCAAGGATTGGAGCCCAATTTCACTTAAAGAGATTTGGTTTGATTGTTCTTCTCTTCTACTTTATTTTATTAGCCTTTGATTATTTGATTATCATGTTTGATAATATGTTAGGCTAAATCCCCTTTCAATGGGTGGGGTGAACCTTTATTTGATGTTATTTTGATTTAATTGTTTGATTACTTGAAAATTCTCTTTGAATATTAATTTTGATCCCTCACCCTTTAATTTACGCCTCGAGAGAGGGTAAATGATTTTCGAGAGAAAATCAAAATTCTAGTTATAATAACTATTTTAGATTCGAACTAGAGATAGAGGTTTCTTAAGTGGGGTATTATTACTTGAATTTTAACTCTATTTTTATTTACTAAGATTTACATAAATTTTAATTGATCGATCCTAGCAGGTGATTAATTAAAAGGAGTGTAGATCTATTTTCTAGAGTTGTGGGGGGTTAAACTTAATTTTTTAAAAGGTTACTATTAAAATTACATTTGCAACGAAAGTTGATTTGTAATTTTGATATTAATTTGGGAGAATTCAATTAATTAAATTAATTAGGTGGAATAGTTAAAATTTGTGGTGTAATCCCACTCCTTGATTGTTCTCACAATTATTTACCTCATTTATCTCTTATTCTAGTGTTAGACTTTATTTTTCATTTTAGTCACTTTTTAGTTTGTAATTTGATCTTTCATTTTAGTTTAGTGTTATTTCACATCATCACCTCACCTACTTGTGTTAATATTTAAAAAAGCTAAAACAAATAGAAAAAGCAAAAGCCCAAAAAGAAAATAAAAAGTGAATTATAATTGAGTTTGTCTCTAGCTACCCCCTTGATGTGGATTGATACCCTTACTTACCTCTACACTTTAGACTATTATATTTTGTAGGTAATTTGTGGATTTTGATTAGAGGAGCTTTTCAAGCAACGACAAACTTTTTCTTTCTTTTTCTTAAAATGAGTCTATAATGCAACGCCTTTATCCTTAGCCTTAATGGTTTGGGAAAACATGTTAATCTCATAGGTTTGAAGATCTCCTACAAGTTCTTCCAACTTAAGTGATTTCAAATTTCCCAAAGAGTTCAAAACAGTGACTTTAGGACTAAAGCGTTTTGGGAGAAATCTTGAAATCTTTTTAACGACACGCGTGTTATCAATCGCCTCACCCAAATTAAAACTAGTATTGAGAATGTCGGACAAACATGCATAAAAGTCATCAAAGCATTCAGACTCAGACATGGTGATAGTCTCAAATTGAGTGGCTAGATTTTATAATTTTGAATCTTTAACCACGTTCGTAACCTCATGAGTCAATTGGAGTACATCCCATGCCTTTTTAGACGTGGTACACGTCATAATTCGGTGGAACTCGTCGGGAGTGACGGCTCCAGAAATAGCACTCAAACCACGTGAATTAAAATTAGACATTTTAAAATCATCTTCAGTCTAGGCCGACACGAGTTTTAAAGAGGTGATATTTTCAACGGTGACGGTGGGAGGAGTCCACCCTCTTTCACACAACAACCAAACACGTTCATCAATAGCCTTTAATTGAGATTTCATACGAGCTTTTCAATAGGCATAATTAGACCCGTCAAAATAGGCATCATATTATATGAGTGCTCCATCGAAAAAATTATGATTTTTCAAAAAAAAATCAATATCACAAAAATTTTGCGGAAAATAGGAATATGCGAGAAATTAGAGCAACCTGCTCTGATACCAATTTGTAAAACGTATGATTGTGTGATAATTGATTAAATTCACAAAATTCTAATTTGGCACACTTATTTAATTAGAGTCTATTTTTAAACCAAATCAATTCAGCCCCTAAACATGCAACTATGTGTGTGCGTGTGTCAATCCATAAATAAATAAAGCATGCTACATAAATTTCAGGAAAAAATTCTCGTTGGGCAAAACCTTTTATTTCTAGAACTCTGACAAGTTGACTAGACCATTGACTTACATACCATCTTTCTTTCGCCCACAAGAGTAACGCACGGTGTTTTCGTCAAACCTTCAAAGCAACGGCTAAAAATCAGCAGTGGTTCACACGCAGCTATACCACAAGAACTCCCTCCACAATAGCACGCAACTCTCCGGTTGTAGAGTTCTCCCTACAAAGAATGATCAAAAGAAAAGTGTGTTCTTGAACACCAAAACAATTCACCAAAGCATATGGGATTTTTGTGAATTGAAAACAAAAAAGGTATTAAACCCTAAAAGAGCAGTTTCGCAGTTTTCTGTCTTTCAAAACGCTGGGACTTCTTAATGAAAACGAAACCATTTAATGAGTATTTATAGAAAAACGCGTCACCTCAGTCTCTCGAATGAAAAAGTGATCTCGCTCGAACAACATACACGTGTCATTTGAACGACATCTTGCGACATCATCATGTCGGTCGAACGAGGCAAGATCTCGCTTGAACGACCTGGGCGTCAAAATCGAGGTACGCTACAGGACTTAGAAAAATTACTCATTCTTAAATTTTGACAAAAAAGTTCGCTCCAACACTTAGAAAATATTTTGAAAAAATATCCCAAAGATTTAAGTGCAAAGTTAAGGTATTTAAAACATAACCTTACCAAAGTAAACTTTGCGGATTCTTGAATGTTGAAGAACTTGATATTCGGATCCGTCTTTGATGCTTGAATATTCTTGAATGCTCTTCGACATTGTAGCGGTATACGACATAATTAATTGTGATGGATATTTATAAAAATATGTCCTTACAGGAAGTTACCCTCCTACATCAGCAGGACCTGTATAACTATCTAAATGATAGAGTTTCTAAGAAAGTGAAGAATGAGGCCAAAGTAGGACCAAATGAATAGAGACGGTGTATCATCGACTCGGGTAGGGAAGACCTCACCAGCCTAAGGATCTGCACGAAGGGGGAAGACCCTAAGAGGTTCCTGTAGCATACAAGTAGGATTGTCATAGTCATTAGAGACAAGGGCATTATGGCTAGTGGTATCCATGACCAATGATAACATGGTCGATAATTTCAGTCTTAGAATAATCGACCGTGGAGTTTGGATCAACAAGTCTGTCGGTAGGATAATCATTTTGATGTTTCCTTTAGAGGGAAATTATTATACTTATAGTGAGAGAGGCCATTTATCTAGTAGATGCCAATGGGGTAATCGGTTTATATAAGTTACATCCGTGGATGGTTACGGTTATGCTTGCAGCTCACGAGTATGAGTCTTACTTAGACATCAAAGAGTAATAATTCTTTATTAGTAATGTGTTTAATACGACTATGAGATATATAGATGTTATCAAGGAGCTTTATTTATATATAGGTCCCCCAGCACACGGGGGGTTATTTTACGTCGTGATATTAGAGACAAGATAGTTTGTTTAGTCTACTTAGTTTTATCCACTTTGTCGACCTTTTAGATGAGAGATCATCCCATTTTTTAACTTATTTGGATAGCCATGTACTACGCTTTATGTTTGTTGTTTTTAGACAAAGGATATTTTTTCGATTATGCTTAGGCTCGGGAGAGGGTATAACACTCACTTAGGTATGGATGCGAGCACATTAAGAGGGGACTATGATTTCATAGGGGTGTTACTAGTAGTCTGAAATGATTAAATATATCTGGAGAGGTAACACGTTACCACATATATAAGGGAATACTTATAGCCTTAGAGTTGGAACTAGTATAGGGGCCTTTGCGAGGGAGTATCATATTGCGTTAACTCCATTGGAGATATAATGTGTCACATGAGTAGTCACTACAACGTTTGAGGGGTAGGTTATTCGGAGAATACGTAATTATAGGGAAGACTCCCAAAAGACAAACGGTTCACTGAGTTGATGTGTATACCATCTGGGATTAGCTAAGGTCATGATACGGGACGAGTGTTCATTTCTACATATCAAAGACTTGTTGGAAAAATTGAGGAAAATGATTTATTTTTATGAATGAGTTATCACTAGTGGTGGAATCGAGAGGAGAAGTTTTTGAAGGTAGTTTTTTTATGCAATATGAAGCATGCACGTCATGTGGTGGATTTTAATCGCACATGAGATCAATTTGCTACAATTTTTGATAATATTTTATTAAGATGAAAGTTATGGAGCGGTAGTGGATGTTACACTAAAATTGGAGTTGTGGGTGGTTCAGGCCCAAGAGTTGGTATTCAAGTCGTAATTGGGAGGAGTTCCCTTTCTGCATTCGATGACAAGAGAGTGCTACTTTTTCCAATAAAGGTTATTTATGCCAAAGGGTCCCAAGCTACGGGAGGTAGTTTTAACCAAGGTGTGTATTTTTTGATTCACTTTACATTCCATAAATGATTGGATGTACAGTAATTTGGGATGTCTGTATTATGGGTATGGTGAAGCATTTTTAGCATAATCTGTGTCGAGAGGGTTCTCGTGCCAGTAAAGAAAGTAGAACACCGAAGACATTCGAAGAATTTCAATGTTTAAAATCCTAGTATAAAAGAGGGAGAGTAGACCTATTGATTTTGATTGGGATCAGAGGTTTCGAAGAGGATATGGAATTATTTGGGGTCATCTGAGTTAGATTGACTAAGTTGATTAAACCTAAGAGTTAGTTAATTCTTCATACTAGGAGAAATTCGAGACACCCCAAAGTAAGTAGTGTTCACTATAGAGCATGTAAGTATTACCGGAGCAGGGCAAGGACTTTTTAAGTCGAATGAAAGCTTGGTTTGGTATCCCAAGAGTTAGGCCGGGTGATTTTGAAGATCTTTCTGAGAATGGGCATTATAAAGTTTGGATTCCAAGGGAAAGTTGACTTTCCTATGTATAGATACATTTCATACTTGTCGATAAGGTGAGGCCGATGTTATTTGACCTCACCTTATCCTGTCAATGCGTACATAATGGTTTTAAGGGTAAATGATAGAGAAAGATCTTGAGGGACAAGTTGATGTTTCAACGATTAGACTAGTTTGGTTGAGAGTAACCGAACATGATTAATGATGAGGCCTTAGTGTGTAGTAGGTTGTAGGACAAGTAGATTTTGCATAGAGTATGAGGATAATACAGGTGAGATATTCTTACACTTTCGAGTATAAGTATAATGAGTTCGAATTTTGAGGATGAAATTTCTTGTTTAAGGGGAAAAATTTAATACCTCGTATTTCTAGTGCATTATTTAATTGTGAAAATTAATTATGTATGCTTGTGGTGACATGTTATGTCACTATTTAAAATTTATATGTGTTATATAATTCATTGCCATACCTTAAGTTAATGAGAAAATTTATTTAATATATATTGTCATATTTCATATGAACTTTTGTGACATTTAGAATGTCCATTTTGACTTAATATATTGGAATTTAAGCCCATTGGGTTGTTACATAGCTTGGGTGGGGTTTTTGACCATTTATAAGATCATTTGGGCTCATTAGGTTAGGGTTTTAGTTGGGACAAGGCCTAATTTCACGGGAAGTAGGTTTATAGGGTTAGAAAACTAAACTTAAAATACATTTGGAATAAGGGAGAAGCCTTAGGAGGCTAGAGGAATAGGAGACACTCAAGGGGAAGAATATATTTGGTAATTTTAGGCTTGAATTTTCACAGTTGGCCTAAGGCAAGTTTAGTTAAAGTTTGATTTTAATTGTTTTTGTGTGGTGATATACATATTCATTGAAATCTAAATCTAATTTTAATTATAATATGATTTAAGAAGATTAATTAGTTAAATTAATAATTAACTTAAATTGAGACAATAATCTTATTAATTGCATAATTTGAAATTGGATAAATTGTGCATGACTTCGAGTTAGCTTTGATATATAATTGTTAGAACTTGGTTATATATTATTCATCCATCAAAATTCCCATGTTAATTAAATAATCTGTTGTAAATCTAAATTAATTGGATGAGATTTTATAAAACTAGGGTTATTATGTTTAATATGAAATTTACCCTTTAAATCATGTTAAATTTGTATATAATTATTAAAAATAGGTTTGGATTGATGTTGGGACAATTATATGTGAATGAGGTTGAGTTTGGATCTGATTTGGGAGCTTGGAGTGGTGTTAATGGAGGTTTTTGGGGTTGAATCCCTTAAGGGATACAATGCAATATATGGGACAACCGATCGATCGATCTCACCTATTTGGCTTAAGAACGGGTTAAATTATTGTTTGGGTTCGATCTTTTGCGTAGGTATATATTAGATTGGGCTTTAGAAATCTTACACTTGTAGAATAAAGTGAATATTATTATTCCGAGGTTTCGTAATTTAGAGTTTGACTAATTGTATATTTGACCTCGATTGGTCTGTAAAGGTTAATTTGAATATGAGGTAATAGTTTGCAAATATGAGAATATGATTGATTGTTAGATGGGATTTTGGGAAGTTTAGAGAATTGGACTAATTGACCGGGTTTGTTAGGATCATTGTGAGGTATTATTTGAGACTTTATTCCTTGGGGAGACTAGGATTAAGTAAACACAAACTAAAGTGGGGTAGTTAGTATATTCGATGTTCCTACATAAGTTAGGTGTGTAATATTACCTAGATGCAGAGCCTTAAAAAATCAATCCAGGATTATATGAGATGGGATATAATGATTGTGTATGGTTCCAATATAAGTTAGGTGTGAGAATATATCTGGACTTAAGGGCCTTAGAAGCTAGGGCTGACGTTATATAAGATTAATTAGGTAGTCTGTATATAAGCTTATCTATTAGTGATATTATGTGTGACTCGATAGCGTAGGTTGGCTTGTGTTTTCTAGAGTTAACCCGTTAGTGAAGGATTATGTTTGCGTGCTTGTTTTATGTGCAATGCATACCATGTGTGAGTCTCTTGTACTACTAAAGGGGATATCCTTATGAGGAGCGTACGATGTAGACAGTGTTGGTACTCTAGTGATAGAGACTAGTTTTACCTTAGTCATTTTACCCCAGACACTACTGCCTTCATACCCGTCTCGAGGGGGAATACATGTGGGTTATCATCGTGTAGTCATTGTATAGGCGACTGATAGTCATCATATAGTCTTGGATATTGTTATACCATAAAACTATAATGTAGCATATATCAATGAAATTACGACACCTGTCATCATTAAATGTTCATTGGACAACATCAGCACCTCGTTACTTTTGCCTGCTCAGTATTTGTCGTTATTCGATTATCTGGCCGATCACGAGTAATTAAGACTATTAAGCATATGTGTAAGCTACACATGTGAATATGTACCGTCTCATTACACATGTACATGGGTTAATCCTTTCAACTACCTACAATTAGCTCATCATTAATTATTAATTAGAATGTAGAAATGTGAACTGTCGGACTTCTAAAGGAATTCCACCTCTTCTTCTCCTTTCGCACACGATAAATGGAACCCCATATTACATGGCAAGGGCCACAAGAAAGTGGCATACATAAAACTCCAGAGAGATTCTTGAGAGCTCGTACCCCCTTCCAATATAGAATAACAATGCACTTGTGGGTGTAGGCACCTCATTACCTAGAACCATATTAACCTCTTGTCTCATTCTCTATCTCTCATCTCTCAAGCTCAAACTGTTTCTTTCTATATTTGTTATAGTTTATTTTTTATAATTCCTAGCTAAGACCTACAAATATCTTTTAACCAGTTTTAGACATTAACATCTTAGCACTGTTTGTGGGAACGATTAGACAAGCTATCTGTTATTTCCTATTCAAGTTCTCCTGTCAGTTACTTCATTGTGGGAAATGGGGGATCTATAAGGAATTTTGATGAGCATAGCCAAAGTTCAAGAGGGAATGTAGGAGACAGTGTTGCAGTTAACTTAGACATTCCAGGCCGGCCAAAATAGGCCTAGAGTAGATCTCATCACGGTATTTGGAAGAGGACCCTCTGATGAGAGAGGGGAAATGTTACCTCCTACCCCTACATAGACAGACAACTAGCCCATCAGGAATGGGTGATAAAAAACCCTACAACGATGAATTTTAGATTATGAAATGGAAGAAGAAGATCTGGTTATTCTAGATCACATGATGACAGGTCATATCATCCCAAGAGCTACCTCGTCTCCAAGACAATTGATCACTATGACGAGAAATTATTCTTCGACGAGAGGCCAAGCATGTTGGAACAACTGAGCAGGGGCTCCGTATTTGATCGGCTAGGTTCTCGAGAAGTAAGAAGGGGGTATCACAAAGATCTTCAAGGGTTCAAAAATCATCGAGAACGGTCCATCAAGTTAAGGACTAGCAGACAAGGTTCGTGCGTGCCGACCAGATTCACAGGAAGAGAGCTTGACGTAAAATGATAACCGAGCAGCCAAAACCATCTCTGCCAAGGCTAATCAGGATGACCGACTATGGAAGGGCTTAATCCAGCGACTGGAGGATCTCTTAGGGGAAGGAAATAAATAAAAAAAAATCCCTTATATAGAAGTTTTGTGAAAGGTTTTCCATTCAAACATTCCATTTCGGATTACCCCAAACCTGCTAAGTTCAAGCCACTTGTAGTGACTCCGGAGTATGATGGTGAAAATGATCCAGTGTTATATGTGGAACAATACCAATATACTATCTACATCTACTCAGTCCCCGATGAGATTCATTGTTGAGGATTCTCCAGTACGGTGACTAGGTAGGCAAAATTCTGGTACAATAATCTACCACGAATATAGATCTCCAGCTTTTAACAGCTGGATAATTTATTCTCTAGCAACTTCTACTTTGGAGCTAAGCCGGGCAAGAGGGTATTCAATCTGCTAAATGTTCATCAGAAGGATAACGAGACTACTCATGAATACATCACCTGATTTAATTATGGGACGCTAGAAGTCGTTGACTACGACGAAAAGACGAAGATCACTGCATTAATGAGAGGCCTTATACATGTAAAAAGTTATTATGCATTTGCTAAGGAGCCACCTAAAACTATGATCGATTTTCTATCCAAAGCTGGCTAAATTATGAACGCAAAAGAAGCTATGGCTGCTAAAGAAACCAATAATTCAAAGACTGAACAAGAGCTCGGAGAAGAAAGAGCAAAAAGATAAAAAGGTGGAGAAGCCAAAGAGATATGACGAATACATTCTTTTGACCATTGGGATTCAATATATTCTGGAAGAGAACCGTGGAAGCAGATACCTAAAATGACCTGAAAAGATGAAATCTTCTCCAAACCAAAGAAATAAAAGTAAATACTATGATTTTTCATAAAAATCACGGTCATAAAACCAACAACTGTATAGCCTTAAAGAATGAGATAAAGAACCTGATCCAAAGAGGGAAACTATTAAATTTCTTGGAGAAGGGAGTCCGAACAGATCACACGGACAAGCAGGAACCCAGGAGACGGTCAGAATCCCCTTGTAGTAGGGGAGATAATAAGAAAAGAGGAAGAGATAACAACTCCGAAGAGGACCTGGATTTATCGAAGAGACTTAAGGAGCTTGTGTGTAAGGTAAACAAAATCTCTTTTGGATGTAACTTTATTACATGAGATCATGCTGGTGGAGGAGATGAAATATCAAAAAGGAAAGCCTACCATAATGAATCTAAGGCTTGTGCCTATATTAGGCAGATCAACCTACATGTAATGTGGATACTCGTCTGAGGAAAGTAAATAAATATGTTTTATTGGTAATTTTCTCTAAAGATGATCTATAAGAAGTGCTTTATCCTCATAATGCCCCCTGGTTGTCACAATGATGGCACGAAGGAAGGGTGGCCAGAGTTTTGGTCGATAACGGCAGTTCGGCTGATGTCTTATTCTATAATTGCTTGAGAGCTTTGGTACGGTGAGAAATCAAACTTGAATCTTGGCACATACCTCTCATCTATTTTTTAGGAGAGAAGTTTTAACCCCTGGGAATAATTAGTCTCGAAATAGTGATCGATGTATAGCCGACCTGTCGAACTGAGAAGATTTATTTCTTCATCCTACATAAGAACGTCAACTTAATGTAAAATATTATCTTTGATAAAGTTGGGTTAAAGAAATTCGAAGCAGTACCATCTATCTTACATCGGTGTTTAAAGTTTACCACTCATTATAGGGTCGGCGTGGCTAAAGGGAATCAAGTTAAGGCTAGAGAGTGCTACTACACTTTAACCGACTAGGAGGAATAACAAAAACTGACTACCACTTACCAGATTAAAATAATGGATCCACATAAAGAGGCAGATCTGGTCAAAGGACAAGTCGTAGAAGCATTAGAATCAATTCTCTTGGATTATGAACACCTAGAGAAACTAACCCAGATTTGCTCATCACTAGACCCTACCATTGAGAAGGAGTTGATTGATTTTCTCAAGCAATAGAAGAACGTGTGCACTTCGAGTCATGAGGACATACCGAGGATTAATCCAAAGTTCATGTGTAATGAATTCAACCTAGTCAAAGATGTCAAGCAAATTAAACAGAAACGGTATGTCTTCAGCCATGAAAAGAACATTCCCATACAAGAAGAAGTGTAAAAGCTACAAAAAGTGAATTTAATTACGGACGTCAAGTATTCGGATTGGCTGTCCAATATGGTGATTGTATGGAAAAAGAATGACTAGTGGCGTATGTGTATTGACTTTACCAATATGAATAAAACTTGTCCAAATGACCATTATATTTTACTAAGGATTGATCAATTAGTCAATACCAAAGATGGATATGAGTTACTCAGTTTCATGGATGCGTACTCAGGCTATAATCTAATCAATATGAAACTAGAGGATAACGAAAAGACTTCGTTTATAACCAGCTGAAGTGCCTATTGCTATAATGTGCTCAAGAACACCGGGGCAATATACCAGATGTAGATGAACAAGGTGTTTGAAGAGCAGATCGGTAGAAATATATAAGTATACATTGATTACATGATCACCAAGGGAAAGATAGCTGCTGACCATATCAGAGACACGGGTCAGACGTTCGACCAGTTAGAAAAGCATAAAATGAATCTTAGCCCATCAAAATGTGTGTTTGGAGTAAAGAAAGGAATGTTACTTGGCTTTATAGTAAACCAAAGACTCATTGAAGAAAATCCAGCTAAAATCCAAGTGCTGATCAATATGCACTCTCCAACGAACAAGAAAGAAATGTAGAAATTAATGGGTAGGGCAACAACGCTAAACCGATATATTTTGCGAGCTACCGACAAGTGCCTTCCCTTTTTCAAGTTACTATGCAAATTATCTGAATGGAATGAGGAATGTGAAAATACCTTCTTGGAATTGAAGAAATATATGGGATCTCTATCTTTTCTCTCAAGGCTTGTTTTGGATGAAAAACTTTAATTATACTTACCTATATCTGAATCAACAGTTAGCTTGACATTGGTCCGACTAGAAAATGGGGTGTCAAAACCTATATACTATACAAGCAAAGCATACCGAGGAGCGGAGATACGATATCCAATGCTGGAAAAACCAACTCTAGCCCTAATTGAGGCTTCCTAAAGAGTGAAGCCATACTTCCAAGCTCACACCATTTTACTCTTTACAGACCTGTCGCTGTGATATAGTGTTCATAAACCTCAGAGACCAGGTAGATTGATGGCTTGGGCTATATAATTGGGAGAGTGTGACATACAATATGAACCAAGAATGAAAATAAAATGCCAAGCCATAGCAAACTTCATTGTTGAGTTCACATACGAGGAAAAAACTGTCGAGCAGACTTCTAAGGAAGAAAGTTAATAAGGGAAAAGATAAAGAAGGATTTTACGAAGGAGAACTCATCTCCACCTGTCAAGTAAATTTTTTTAAAAGAGAGCTTATTAGCTCAACCAAATGAGTAGACTCCTATGGGAGATAACCTGACCATTTATCCGGTCGATCGCAGCACTGACGTATCAGAATCATTAGATACATAAGAGGAAATTTCTTACAAATTAGAGCAATAGAAAAAGTTGTTCAATTATGGTTTCTTAGTCGAAGGATACCTCAAGGAAGACCTCCCTGTCTGGTACGTCAATTATGGTTTCAATTATGGCTTCTTTATATTATATGTTATACTTAGATTACATTTATTTGTATAATTTATGTATATATATCCTTGGGCCCCATGAGTTTTTAGATATTCCTATTCTCTATAGGCTATAAACTACCATGAACAGTAGTTAAACGCACAGTGTGTGTGGTTCCTTATTTTCTGCTTTTGTCAGTGTAATTTTCTTTTGATTGTCGTGTATCATACCTCAGAAGTTAGAATTATAGACTTTGGGCCATGCATAACTTATTATTTTATATACCTTGGATAGACTTTGTAATCTTGTCAAATGATGTTGATAATTCTCAGTCTAAAATGAACCAGATAGAATATCTTCTACAATATTTTTTATATCACATGATATATATTATTTTTATTTGTCTTGGATATAGTTCAATCGGATATATCAAAATACTTATCTCTCTCTCTCTCTCTAGCTTTTGGGTGCTACTAATTTTTATTTTGCAGAAACTCTATAATCTCCTCTATTCATATAAAGAGAAACTATTTTTGGGACTATATCTCTGCTAAAAATAAATCAAGAGATATGCATGCCTTTTTGATGTCTCAATAACCATATTTTCTTGAGAAGACAAAATGAACTTTTCAAGATTTTTATCCATCTTCATCTCAACAAAATCAGAGCATTTAAAGCTATCAAGGGCTGTGTCTAACAGCTATATTTTTGAGTCTCCATTCAGCCATTATTTAAACATTCAAGTGATGCATTGAAGACCAAGAGACTTTAGAATTTATTCAAGAGCATTTGAATTTATTATTAAGCTACACCAACCAATAAGAGAGAAATAAATTTTTACATTCTGCTCATACACATTGAAGAGAGCAACATAAGTTGATACTTAACTCTACATTTTGAGATAGCAACAAAATCCATCGTCTGCTATTTTTAAAGAAGAAAATCAAGAGTGCAAGAATTAATGTCTTGCTACAATTTCAAATGAAGACTAAAACCAAAATCAGAATCATTTTTAAAGTCTTATTCAAGAAGAAACTCAAATTAAATTTATATTTTAAGAAGTTTTATTTATTCAACCTTGTACTACATATTCAGATTTATTTTCAAGTTTTATTGAAGCTTCGATTGTAATGGTGCTCGGTCCTACTCATAATTGGATCGCAGTTGTAACGGTGCTCGGTTCTACCCACAAGTGGATCGTGCGTGTGAACGGTGATTTGATCCTACCCACAAGTGGATCAAGGAGTGAAGCACAAGGAGCGCGTGAATGTAGAATGAGATATGGCCGAACCACGTTAAATTTTGGTGTCATTTATTTACCGCACTTATATTTATTTATTTGCGTAAGCTTGGTTGATTTAATATTTTTAGAACTTAAACTTGCAAATAAATTAATTTTGAAATTTAATAAAATTAATTTGAAATTAAAATCAATATTTTTGAACTAAATAATTAATTCCAAAATATTAATTAATATCAAATATGAAAATTAATTAAATATTTATTGGGCGTTATAATATGTTAATTTAACTTCTTTAATTAATTGGTGGTATTTTTTTGACATTCTCTGTTTTAATCATTAGATATTTATTAATCCAAAATTTGGTTAAGTGTTTTATATTAAAACTTTTAAAATTTTAATTTAACAGAAAAAGTTTGCAAAATTCCAATTCACCCCCTCTTGGGTATTTTTCTGGGAAACAATTGTTATCAGAGCAGGGCTCTAATTTATTTTTTATTTAATAATCCTAGTGTTAAAGATCATGGAAAACTTTTCTATGTTTATCTTAAATGTTCACTATTCATTTTTATTATCTGTATGATTAAATGTTTGATCTCTTATAGACGTTCATTATTTCAATTTGTGAGAAGAAGATAGACAAATTGTCAACCTTGTATTTCAAGCTTTATTTTAAAGGAAGACTTCAATGAAAGCCTGGATGTTGATGCACTAAATGGAAATACATGTAATCCTTGTCTATTTACTTATATTGATCAATCAAGTAGTGAAGAGACGAATGGTCATTGTCTCATGGTAAATGATAATGAGGAGATACACTTTAACCCTAGCTTTATTCATAATGAATCATATTCTACCCATAGTATAAACACTGATGTTGATGATGATATTATTGATAATTGTGATGAATTACAAGATTCCCTTAATGAGTTATTTGAAAAATATGATGATCTTAGAAAGAAGATTATTACACTAAAAAAAACTTATGCTAAATGTGATTCTATATCAAAAGATTTTGATAATTTAAAATTAGAAAATGAATCTTTAAAGAATGAAATTAAGATCTTGAAATAGGAAAAATATGCTATCCCTCTTGAATTTGAAAATAGTGAGCTAAAAGGGGAGACTGATTATTTAAAGAAATCACTCAATACTTTTACTAAAGGAACTTAATATTTTCCTAACATTTTGAAAATCAAAGAAGTCAGTTTAATAAAAATGGTCTTTGATATAATGAAGAAGATGAGAAAATGAGTTATTATAGTTTATTTCAAAATGATGCCTCATCTAGTCATTCTAAATCCTTATACACATATTGTGGTAGATATACACACTATTCTAAATTTTATTATTTTAGAAAAAGGATGTATAAAAATATTAAATTAGCTTGGATTCCAAAAGAAACAATTATGTATGCTAACCCTAATCAATAACACTCATTTTGGATTTCAAAAGATAAATTTTTTAGGTGCAAGACAAGTGTTGGTACTTGAATTAAAAAAAAATTAAGAACTAGTATTGTTTTTTTGTGTGTTTATTATTTGATATAACTATTGTGAAATGTTATTTTCATTAGAGTTGAACACTATTCTTTATTTAAAAATATTTTAGTGATTAACGATTTATACTTTTATTTATTTCATATTAATCTCAAATGTCTTAATTGCTTAAAAATGTGAATAAGTTTATTTTTGTCAAAGTCAAAGCATAATAAAGATGATAAATTTTTTAATATATTTGATGAATAATCTATTATTTTATATGATAGAATTGAAATTTTTGATTACATGACAGTATATCATTACTGATCTTGATAATTATCATTTATCATGTCTATGCTTGATTTTTTTTTTATAAGAAACGAATTTTGAAAAATTGTTCTCTAATATTATGGATTTAACACATTCTTGGTGTCAAAATAGAATCTTCAAAGTTGTGTGTTGAGATGAGTTGTGAATTTTTTGTAATACCCCTTATTTTTGTGACTTTTAATTTTGGGGTTAATTAAATGGAGTTGCTTTTAATTATGGGATTTATTAAATTAATTTGGGATAATTAATTGGAAATTAATTCGAATTTAAATGCTAGCGGGACGAGAGTTAGTATTTGGTTATTAATATGTTATTGAATATTACAGAGTGATTATGGTAATATGTGATCATTGAATTTATTAAAATGTCGTGAGTTGAAAATACGGCAGTTTCGATAATTTAGTTGGGACGCGCGTGTCCGTCGTGTCAGGACCCAATTTAATAGATTTAAAAGTATTTTATTTTTATGTCATCCATATGAGCTTTTTGAGTGTGCCAACGTGCCCGGAAGGGTCGAGATAGTCAGAAAACACTAGCCGGGAGTTTAGTTTGGATCCCGGGGCATTTCTAGGCCAAACCGGCAACCCGGAATGGTATTTTGGTAATTTTAAAAAATAAGGAATTAAGATCCATGATTTTTAGTGTTGATTTATTTATTTTTAATTAGGCTATTAGGGCCCTTTTCAGCCAAAAACAAAGGGGGGAGTTACGTGAGTTAGAGGAGAGGTTACAAAAAGTCCCCAAACCAAAACCACCACCCACCACCACCAGTTTGGACGGAATTATGACCGGAAAGAAGAGAGGACCAACCCTTGAACAACAATAACGGATCAGAACATCAGATTTACAGGCAAGTGGTTTATCTTGCAAAGATTCAAAGCATATATTTTACATGTTCTTATAGAATTTAAGATTTCTCATAAATAATAGAAATTGAATGGATTTGAATGGTTTAAATCATAATCTGGGTAGGACTTGCATGTAGGTTTATGTTGGAGATCATAACAACTAAGAATTTATGATTGATGGGTAGAGGATTTCGAAATTTGAGGGGATTATGGGATGTTCTTGAAGAAATAGGAAAACTAGGTTTTATATGATTTTTGGGTATTCTGATCCAAGAAAGTGATGTTATATGTTGATTTGATGAATCTAAAACGTGGGGAATTAAGTAAACATGTTAGTAGGATGATTAGTATATTCATTTGTGAGTTTTGGACGTTAGAATGAAGATTTAGAGGTGTAAAAAGTTGATAAACCGTAACTGTTAAGGAATTTCTAGGCTGATACCAGCTTAATCGATCGATCGACTCAAGAATGTCGATCGATCGAATCCATCGATCGATCGATACCCTTTCTTCGATCGATCGACCCCTTCTGGTTTTTGACAATTGTTTCTCTTTAAGGTTAAAGAGTATTCCAAAACCGATGTTAGTTATTAGAGTGTTAAATATAATACGATGGGACTTAGATAAGGTCCGTATGGTGTTAAATTATTATCGGAGAATGGTATAAATTATGGGATTGATTGATATTGCTTATGAGGGTCTACCGAGTGAGGTGCGATTAGAGAGCGTTCGAATTGAAACTATAATGAAAAATTATGATGATGTAAGGTTAAGGGCAGGAACGGAGTGACTTTGAGTGCTGATATAACATAAAAATTTAATAAGAAACCTAGTAAACTTTTGAGATAGGTTTAAGTACCCAAATTGATACGACGAGAGAGTTATCAAACGGAATTTATATTGTGTGTAATGTTCGGGGTAAACTTACTACGTACGAGACTAACTAGATGAAATGTGTGAACATCTATATTGATATATGATTACTTAGGTTGTGTGAATTCCTAGTGTATGGATTTCTTATGTGTATGACATACCTACCATACTTGCTATCACGGGAGGTTAGTTTTTATTCTGAAAAAGGACCCTCTTATCCTTGTGTGCCTTCGGGGGGATTTAAACTGGTACCTTAAGGGCATAGTACTGTGAATAACTTATTTGTGAGTTGCAAAGTCAGATGACCATGGAAGCGTAGGTATGTGCGTGACCCATGGATATGTGAACTATGTTCGCCTCCAATATGTGTGATTTTTATTTAGATGGTTCTTGAGAGATTCGGAACACGTGATCCTTACGTACGTGATGTACATGGATTTGATAGCAGAGTATGCGTGCACCGCAACTTAGCCTAGGGGTGCCATATATGTATTTATGTACTGAGAGTGATATACTTATGTACTTATGATTGGTTCATTATTGCGTAGTAGATGTGAAAAACTAAGATATTTTGAATGGGTTAAGTATGAGAATTTAATTAACACTTGAGATAAGTAATTTAATGAATATGAACATGGGTTATAAATATGGCTTACTTAGGGGTTACGTGTACATACTCTATGTTAGAATGCGAAGGCAGGAGTGGCACAAACTAGTTATATAGTGACATAACTAGGATGGGTTAAAGGCATACGTTAGGCGTGCACTGTAGTCGAGAGGTAAGAAACTCATGTGACAGTACGCAACTAACGTGTTTATAATATGTGATGTTTAATTGAAATTTAAATCACTTGCTAAACTTTTAAACTGTTTTTCACAACGGGCTTTGACCCATTTTCGTCCAAATCTATTTTTGTTTTGTAAAAGTATTTTAGGTGCCCAACCACAGGGACGCCAAGCATAGGAGTTCCATTCTGTTGACGTGCTGTAGTTGTTGTGGAAGTTACAGGATCTTGGTAGCAGACGCTCATTTTAGTCTTGATTCCTTTAGAGTCATTTGTATCAGTTAGGGCATGTCGTCCATTCTTAGTTAGAGGTTGTAGTTGCAGACTTTCCGTATTTCAGTTTTTGATTTATTATTTATTTCAGACTCTTGTATTGGGACATTATTTATTCTGGCATCTTTATTATGGCAGTGTTTACTCCAGACTTATTTGATTTCTTCTCATTGAGCATTTATATGAGATTGTTTATGTGTTCGATGGTTTATAATTAAATTCTTGTTTAATTGTTAGCTTAATTAATAAAATTGACATCTTTCTTTTTAAATATTAGGTGGCTAGTAATTAATTAAATATTTTTCGACAGTGATGCTAAGACTAAACCAACTGGATATTCTGTATTAATTTGATAAAGGAGTAACTACCCGAAATTTAATTAGACGAGGTGTTACAGGTGGTATCAGAGCATCAGGTTCTAGTGTGCTTTAGGATCTGTGCGGCTTATTATGCTTCCAGCGTAGCTTTCTTTGATGTAGAACCCTATGTTTAGGATTGTTGATTTCTTTGGTGAGATTCGGTTCTCCTGCTATGACGTATATGATAGTGGATCTTATTTTCATTCGGGCATGTTCGTGTGCCGAACGATGGAGTACCTCAGGCGAAGACAGTTGGGCGAACAGCAGAAGGCAAAGTTCCGATGAGGTTATTTGATTTATTAAAGAGGGATGACCGTTGTAGAAGTCACCCATAGTATGGCACGGAAGTCCAGGACGGTATACACGACTAAGGCGCGATTTTGCGACTTTTAGGTACAACTATAGCAGGAGTTGGGTCAAATTAGACTCACCCAACAAGGTTGAAATGAGAGAGAAATAGTTAGCTGAAACATTAAAGAGAACCAGCACTGGAAATACTCGAAATGTGGAGATGGCGTGTGCTAGGAAACGAACGTAATATATCCAAAGGCTTGGACATATGTCGGGGTATGGCCCATTGGGAGTGAAAATTTGGGGAAAATTTTTCTTGGCTCGTAAGAGCGGAGTTTCAATGGTGATAGACAATCAACATACTTAGAAGTGGATTGTGACGTCGAGAGAAGGCGTGCACGTATGGTATGACCATAAGTTCCTTCATAAGATGTTAGGGGTGAAACACGAATGTTATTCTGAACTCACACAAGAGGGACGAACAGAAGTCACTTTGTGAGGAAAAAATTAATTATTTAGCGAACCTTACACCGGGTGAAGTAGGTGAAATGGAGAAGATGATATTAAAGGTAGGACTTACAAGAAGAATTGTTAGCTCTTCTGGGAAATTTACTTGGGAAGTAAATGCAGATGGTAATATTGTTGTGTAGTGTTAATTTGGAGGTAAGAGTTTCCTTGGGTGGGGGAAAAGAAAGAATCGAGGAAATTCTATAGAGTAAGACTAGGAAAATGGTATTGGAGAAGCACCACAAGGGGAAGACCCAACGGAGAACCCGTTGAAATGATTCGGATAGCGGAATTATTACCCAACGATGGTGATTTCAGTAAGAGAGGTGGAAACTAGTAGCGTGTTCCTTAGGTCCACTAAGCTAAGGGAATAATGGAGGTAGTCATCAAAGCCGAGACTACCAACATTCGAGAGAAGGACCACCTTAACATGGTCAGTGTGACCGAAGATAAGTGGAGTATGTGTAAAGGTATTTTGTGGGGAGTGAAACCTGTGCGTTATAAATTTTTTCCGATGTTATTGTGCCTGGAAAGGGCAACAGTTATTAAAATATTCGGTTAGTACGAACAGGCGTGTTGAGTCCAGGAACCATTTGAGCATCCAGGACGATTGTCAGGATAGAAGTATGAGTTATATCCTCAGATGATGTTGCATGTTGTTTGTGGCATGAACGAGTTACTACAATTGTTATTATTGTTATTTTTGCTTGAGAGTCGAGTTTAGTGAGTATCGGCAATTTTAGTAGTATCTATGTGAATATTTTCCCTGGTAGTGTGGGGTTACCTTTATTGTCATCTGTGGAGGATGAATGGGTATATTGATAGCGGTATATACTTTATTGAATTTTCTCATTTTAGTGTTGTGTTATACGAGTATGATAGTATCCTAATTACGGTTTTAAATATGATTATACCGATAGTGTGCTGGCATTGCAAGTTTATTGGTGTTATTACCTTGGGGTAGAAAGTTTCATTCTGGCGAGGCCCCATCCGTGAAAGGGTCGGGCTCGCAATTGTACTTTTGTATATATATATTGTCATGATTTCAAAAAGGTATAATGGTATCGGATATTAAATCCCATTATGCGTAGGGATTTAATTGATATGATTCGTATGTAATTAGTTTACTAGTCAGTGAAAAGGTTTAGTTGGTTATATTAATTAACGCTCAGGATGTTGTAATAAGTAGAGTGCATTGTTTTATAATCCCTTTTAGAGATTTGGGAGTCTATACTCATAGTTGTGTGTCTGGGGATGGGATTTTGAGAACCCCGATTATATTTGCATGTCGTATATGGAATGTTTACCATCAATGTCAAGAGAAAGTGTCTTTCGGAAAGAGTTCCTCATTTAAGTGAAATTGCGGAAGAAGACATAACTTTGTTGTTAAGAGACGGAAATATAGGGGTACATGTTATGAACTGAGGACTTAACGGATCCCGATGACCGATAATGTTAGGTAGTAGTGTATCGGGGGGGTTCCTTATTTGTATTTCGCTTTGTGAGACATCCCACGTATGAAACTTAGCGTAAGGTTGGTAGTAGGGAGATGTTTGACCATTCGTCCATAAATTGGGTACCTCAATCGTTATGGAAGTAAGTAGTTATAACTGGAAGTTAACAAGGTAAATTACGATGTAAGTACTGATAATGTTGGTTTCATCACGACGGGTTGAAGGATGCATTGAGGTTAAGGAGGATTTAGGATTTCAAAATTCAGGGGTGATTGAGGATGCCCAAGTGGTAAAGCCACGTTACAAATGTAGGGGGCAACGAAGAGTTTGGAGTACGTATGAAGCGTATGTGATGTTTAAACCCGTATGCGTGGGTTATAAGGGTGTAGACACCCTGGTTTGCTTACGTGTTAATCTCCGAAAGAAGGGACATAGGTGGGTGAAATTTTTACTTGTGAGACTAATATGATGCAATGGGAGTGGTAGAGTGAATTAAGCGTCATGGGAAGGTGACAATCTATTGATTCTTGTGCAATCAGAGTAGCACGTCCGAATTTGGTGAAAAGGCAGTGGAAAGCCATTTAATAAAGGGATATCTCTTGAGAAGGCAATTATTTAATTATTATGGGCAATTTGGAGTAGAGTTCCGACCAATCGAATGTTGAGGGTGACTCAAGAGTAAATAGAATGAGGATGTTAATAAGGTAAAAGGGTCCAGAGGTGCACAACGTGGTGAAAAGTGCAAGGGTCGCAACTTTTGGTATACGTCGAGAGAAAAAAAAGATCATTAAGTATCACTTAACGGGAAGAATTATACGTGAAGGTCGGCATTAAAAGGGCTGTAGTGAGTAGTAGAACTGTTGGGGTTAGATGTACAACCAGATGATTTTGTATCAAGCCGACGATTCCAGGGATGGAAGAGTCAAGTTGATAAATTTCCTTGAAGAGTTGCCAACTTATAGATAAGTAACGAGTCCCTTCAAATATGTGGGACAGGTTGTCCAGAAGGAGAGAAACGATTATATTGGGTGATTTACACTATTAAATAGTGAACAAGATGGTACGTGGTCCTACGCAGTATTATTTTGAACCAATAGGAGGTTCCCGAAATCCACCTTCAACATAGGGTAGCAAGAAGTAGTGGAAATAGCACTTCGTTCTGAGGGTTGTATCACCTATAGACCCACTGATGGATCGTATGAAAGAAATTTTGGATTCATTGCGATCTTTTCATTTCAAAATCGGGTATTACTAGTAAGTGTGGTATATTGTGGTAATGGGGAGAAGAGTGTACCTAAGGGTAGAGTTGGGGGAGAGCACCCGTATCTAATTATAGTGGACAAGGTGCTTACAAATGTTTTGTGTAACACCAACTGGATGAAGTGGTTTTCCCTTGTGTAAGAGTCACAACACCGAAAATAGAGATTCAAAGAACGGACAAGAGTAGTCAGATGTGTTATTGATTTCTTCCAGAATGGGAGTTGGGTGTTTTGATAAACGCGGGAGTTAATGCGTAGTGAGGAGCGGACTCACAATAATATTGAGATAAAGCGGCCAATAATGTATAGGATATTTTTATTCGAATGTTGTTTAGTAAGAGCACAACGTGACGTGTAATTATTGAAGTGTAATCTGATAAAGTGTCAAAACTGTAGATACTCTATGTGAACATGGATTAACACTTGAGATAAGTAATTTAAATAATGTGAACATGGATTATAAATATGGCTTACTTAGGGGTTACATGTAGATACTCTATGTTAGAATACGAAGGCAGGAGTGGTACAAACTAGTTAGATAGTGACATAACTAGGATGGGTTAAAGGCATACGTTAGGCGTGCACTGTAGTTGAGAGGTAAGAAACTCATGTGACAGTACGCAACTAATGTGTTTATAATATTTGATGTTTAATTTAAATTTAAATCAATTGCTAAACTTTTAAACTGTTTTTCAGATCGGGCTCTGACCCGTTTTCCTCCAAATCTATTTTTGTTTTGTAAAAATATTTTAGGTGCCCAGCCACAGGGATGCCAAACATAGGAGTTCCATTATGATGATGTGCTGTAGTTGCTGTGGAAGTTACAGGATCTTGGTAGTAGACGCTCATTTTATTCTTGATTCCTTCAGAGTCATTTGTATCAGTTAGGGCATGTCGCCCATTCTTAGTTAGAGGTTGTAGTTTTCCGTATTTCAGTTTTTGATTTATTATTTATTTCAGACTCTTGTATTGGGACGTTATTTATTCTGGTATCTTTATTATGGGAGTATTTACTCCAGACTTATTTGATTTCTTCTTATTGAGAATTTATATGAGATTGTTTATGTGTTAGATGGTTTATAATTAAATTCTTGTTTAATTGTTGGCTTAATTAATAAAATTGACATCTCTCTTTTTAAATATTAGGTGGCTAGTAATTAATTAAATATTTTTCGACAGTGATGCTAAGACTGAACCAACTGGATATTCTGTGTTAATTTGATAAAGGAGTAGCTACCCAAAATTTAATTAGACGGGGTGTTACAAGTGGTATCAGAGCATCAGGTTCTAGTGTCCTTTAGGATCTGTACGGCTTATTATGCTTCCAGCGTAGCTTTCTTTGATGTAGAACCCTATGTTTAGGATTGTTGATTTATTTTGTGAGATTCCATTCTCCTGCTATGACGTATATGATAGTGGATTTGATTTACATTCGGGCCTGTTCGTGCGCCGAATGATGGAGTATGTCAGGCGAAGACAGTTGGACTAACAACAGGAGGTAAAGTTCCGATGAGGTTATTTGATTTATTAAAGAGGGATGACCGTAGTAGAAGTCACCCATAGTATGGTACGGAAGTCCAGGACGGTATAGACGGCTAAGGCGTGATTTTGCGACTTTCAGGTACAACTATAGCAGGGGTGGGGTCAAATTAGAATCACCCAATAAGGTTGGAATGAGAGAGAAATAGTTAGGTGAAACATTAAAGAGAACCAGCAGTGGAAATACTCGAAATATGGAGATGGTGTGTGCTAGCAAACGAACGTAATATATCCAAAGGCTTGGACATATGTCGGGGTATGGCCCATTGGGAGTGAAAATTTGGGGAAAATTTTTCTTGGCTCGTAAGAGCGGAGTTTCAATGGTGAGAGACAATCACCACACTTAGAAGTGTAATGTGACATTGAGAGAAGGCGTACACGTATGGTATGACCATAAGTTCCATCATAAGATGTTCGTGGTGAAAGGCGAATGTTATTCTGAACTCACACAAGAGGGACGAACAGAAGTCACTTTGTGAGGAAAAATTTAATTATTTAGCGAACCTTACACCAGGTGAAGTAGGTGAAATGGAGAAGACGATATTAAAGGTAGGACTTACAAGAAGAATTGTTAGCTTTTCTGGGGAATTTACTTGGGCAGTAAATGCAGATGGTAATATTGTTGTGTAGTGTTAATTTGGAGGTAAACGTTTCCTTGGGTGGGGGAAAAGAAAGAATCGAGGAAATTCTATAGAGTAAGACTAGGAAAATGGTATTGGAGAAGCACCACAAGAGGAAGACCCAACGGAGAACCCGTTGAAATGATTCGAATAGCGGAATTATTACCAAGCGATGGTGATTTCAGTAAGAGAGGTGGAAATTAGTAGCGTTTTCCTTAGGTCCACTAAGCTAAGGGAATAATGGAGGTAGTCATCAAAGCCGAGACTACCAACATTCGAGAGAAGGACCACCTTAACATGGTTAGTGTGACCGAAGATAAGTGGAGTATGTGTTGAGGTATTTTGTGGGGAGTGAAACCTGTGCGTTATAAATTTTTTTCGATGCAAGTGTAGGGATAAAGGTATTGTGCCTGACAAGGGCAACAGTTATTAAAATATTCGGTTGGTACGAACATACGTGTTGAGTCCAGGAACCATTTGAGCATCCAGGACGATTGTCAGGATAGAAGTATGATTTATATCCTCAGATGATGTTGCATATTGTTTGTGGCATGAACGAGTTACTACAATTGCTATTATTGTTATTTTTGCTTGAGAGTCGAGTTTAGTGAGTATCGACAATTTTAGTAGTATCCATGTGAATATTTTCCCTGATAGTGTGGGGTTACCTTTATTGTCATCTGCGGAGGATGAATGGGTATATTGATAGCGGTATATACTTTATTGAATTTTCTCCTTTTAGTGTTGTGTTATACGAGTATGATAGTATCCTAATTACGATTTTAAATATGATTATACCAATAGTGTGCTGGCATTGCAAGTTTATTGGGGTTACTACCTTGGGGTAGAAAGTTTAATTCTGGCGAGGCCCCATCTGTGAGAGGGTCGGGTTTGCAATTGTACTTTTGTATATATATTGTCGTGATTTCAAAAAGGTATAATGATCTCGGATATTAAATCCTAGTATGCGTAGGGATTTAATTGATATGATTCGTATGTAATTAGTTTACTAGTCAGTGAAAAGGTTTAGTTGGTTATATTAATTAACGCTCAAGATGTCGTAATAAGTAGAGTGCATTACTTTATAATCCGTTTTAGAGATTTGGGAGTCTTTACTCATAGTTGTGTGTCCGTGGACGGGATTTTTAGATCCCCGATTATATTTGCATGTTGTATATGGAATGTTTACCATCAATGTCAAGAGAAAGTGTCTTTCGGAAAGAGTTCCTCATTTAAGTGAAATTGCGGAAGAAGATATAACTTTGTTGTTAAGAGACGAAAATATAGGGGTACATGTTATGAACTGAGGGCTTAAGGGATCCCGATGACCGACAATGTTAGGTAGTAGTGTATTGGGGGGGGTTCCTTGTTTGGATTTCGCTTTGCGAGACATCCCACGCATGAAACATAGCGTAAGGTTGGTAGTAGGGAGATATTTGACCATTCGTTCATAAATTGGGTACCTCAATCGTTATGGAAGTAAGTAGTTATAACTGGAAGTTAACAAGGTAAATTACGATGTAAGTACTGATAATGTTGGTTTCATCACGACGGGTTGAAGGATGCATTGAGGTTAAGGAGGATTTAGGATTTCAAAATTCAGGGGTGATTGAGGACGCCCAAGTGGTAAAGCCACGTTACAAATGTAGGGGGCAACGAAGAGTTTGGAGTACGTATGAAGCGTATATGATGTTTAAACCCGTATGCATGGGTTATAAGGGTGTAGACACCCTAGTTTGGTTACGTGTTAATCGCCGAAAGAAGAGACATATGTGGGTGAAATTTTTACTTATGAGACTAATATGATGCAATGGGAGTGGTAGAGTGGATTAAGTGTCATGGGAAGGTGACAATCTATTGATTCTTGTGCAATCAGAGTAGCACGTCCGAATTTGGTGAAAAGGCAGTGGAAAGCCATTTAATAAAGGGATATCTCTTGAGAAGGCAATTATTTAATTATTATGGGCAATTTAGAGTAGAGTTCCGACCAATCGAATGTTGAGGGTGACTTAAGAGTAAATAGAATGAGGATGTCAATAAGGTAAAAGGGTCCAGAGGTGCACAACGTGGTGAAAAGTGCAAGGGTCGCAACTTTAGGTACACGCCGAGAGAAAAAGAAGATCATTAAGTATCACTTAACGGGAAGAATTATACGTGAAGGTCAGAATTAAAAGGGCTGTAGTGAGTAGTAGAACGGTTGGGGTTAGATGTACAGCCAGATGATTTTGTATCAAGCCGACGATTCCAGGGATGGAAGAGTCAAGTTGGTAAATTTCCTTGAGGAGTTGCCAACTTATAGATAAGTAACGAGTCCCTTCGAATATGTGGGACAGATTGTCCAGAAGGAGAGAAACGGTTATATTGGGTGATTTACACTATTAAATAGTGAACAAGACGGTATGTGGTCCTACGCAGTATTATTTTGAACCAATAGGAGGTTCCAAAAATCCACCTTCAACGTAGGGTAGCAAGAGGTAGTAGAAATAACACTTCGTTCTGAGGGTTGTATCTCCTGTAGCCCCACTGATGGATCGTATGAAAGAAATTTTGCATTCATTGCGATCTTTTCATTTTAAAATCGGGTATTACTAGTAAGTGTGGTATATTGTGGTAATGGGGAGAAGATAGTACCTAAGGGTAGAGTTGGGGGAGAGCACCCGTATCTAATTATAGTGGACAAGGTACTTACAAATGTTTTGTGTAACACCAACCGGCTGAAGTGGTTTTCCCTTGTATAACAGTCACAACACCGGGAACAGAGATTCAAAGAATGGACAAGAGTAGTCAGATGTGTTATTGATTTCTTCCAGAATGGGAGTTGGGTGTTTTGATAAACGCGAGAGTTAATGCGTAGTGAGGAGTGGACTCACAATAATATAGAGATAATGCGGACAATAATTGATATGCCCAAGTATAACCTCGGCCCAGGGATACCTACCTCGGCCGAGATAATGGCCGAGACCTTGATCGGCCCAATGAGGGGTAAGGGCCCACGATATCATCCCTCGGCCAGGACTACCTCGGCCCCAGCCGACACTACCACATTGACCTCCCCAAGGACACTACGCACGTCGCAGACATCAACAGCATCCTAAAAGCACCCGGGAATAGAAACCTCGGCCATCAGTAGGCCGAGAGGACAAGAAGCCCCTTTCAACACGGCTCCTACCTCGGCTTGGGCCGAGGCTACCAGAGGTATTAATAATCATCAGCATGTTGCAAGCCCAACCTCGGCTCTGGCCGACCCAAGCATATGTATCGGCTGACATCAGGCCGAGACTCCTCGTGACACTTCGCGGATTGAGCGGACATCCAACCTTTACAGCTGGGCCTCTCTTGGGCCGAGGTCATTCACCAACATGACTGCCGAGTTTCTGTTGACATTTGGATAAGGACACCTGAGAACAAATCAGTTGTAACAAGATTATTCTCCACATGGGGGAGAATATTTCATCATCATTACCTACATGTGACCACGACAGGTGGCACACCCACATTGGTGAGGATACCACACACATGCACATTACATGCATAGGGGGTACATTACACCCCCTAGGCACTATATAAAGGGATCATCCCCTACCTTGCAAAAAGATCCAGATATTAAAACCCTAGCTAAAACTCTATCAAAATATACTGTAGAGAGAGATAGAGCTTGAGGGAATTGTATCCATGGTCATTAGTACCATCTTTCAGTGATATTACTCACACACTCACTGTGGACGTAGGCCAAACCGGCTGAACCACCTATATTCCGGTGTTGATCTCCTCCTATCCTCACCTCCTTCTCTTACCTATTTTTATAGCTGTGCTGCCATTCTCATATACATATAGAGCTTGGAAACACCTTACCTGGTGGTGCTGAAACCCAGCATCATCATTTTGGCGCCGTCTGTGGGAATCGAGAGGCTATCTCTTCTTCTTTTTCTGCTTTTCCTCACAGGAGACTCTGGTGGTGAACCAGGAGCCACCCCTTGAGTGGAGTTGTTTCACCATTGAAAGAGGTCCTTTAAGGTATTAAGCTCACTTGCTGTTCAAGCTCTTTATTATTAACACATGGCACCAGAATTACCACCGCCTCTTTCGCCGCCCGGAGGCGGAGGGGCTAGCTCCAGTCAGGTTCCTCCCCAGTCCGAAATGGCGGAGGTGGCGGCAGCTTTGAAATCTTTGGCTGCAACACAACAAGCCATGAAGGATAAATTTGCCCAGCTCAGCCAAACCATGATGATGAGCCCACCTGGAGTCTCCCCGGACATGATAACTCCGGAGGCAGTTCAACCCCATCCTGATGCCAGGGGACCACCCCAGGCACCCATGAAGGACCAACCTGCACCCCAGCGGAGGAGGGACATTGCTGATCCTAGGCGCTTGCGCCTGGGGAGGCAAGGAAACCCTTATCCAGAGGACAGGTATGATGACCTAGAGGCTGAAGAGGCCCCGGAAGACTGCTGGGAGCCGTATGAGGTGTCAGATAACACCGTACGACCCCTTAGGCAGAGCCAAGGATGTGTCGACCGAAGAAGAGACGAGGCCCAACAAAGAGGGTCGGCCTTTGATAGGCAGAGTCAAGGATGTGTCGGCCGAGGAAGAGATGAGGCCCAGCAGAGAGGATCGGCCTTTAACAGGTTGAGCAGAGGGTCGGCCTTCGAGAGGCTAGGCCCAGTCAATGACCTGAGGCAAAGGCTATCGAGGTCAAGGAGCGCGGCAGGATCTCAAAGAGGTAATAGGCCGGCTCGGCCAGATCAAGGCCGACCCTTGGAGAGAAGAGCCAGGGAGCAGGAAGAGGTCAATAGTCAGCGTATTGTGGCTGGGGAACCCTCTGTCCATCGTAGGGAGGTGGCAGGGGATAACCTCGGCCTAGCTGAAGAGAGAAGACCCTGGAATGACTCAATCCAACGTCTTGAAGAGAAGATAGGGGACCTCATCAAGAGCAGGGACCCGTTGCAAAGGGGCTACTCGGAGGGCTCCCCGTTTGTAGCTAGGATAGTGGGATTCCCAACCCCAGCTAAGTTCAAGCCTCCTACAGTGATGCCTAAGTATGATGGCAGCACTAACCCAGTGCACCATATTGAGATGTATCAGTCGGCGGCAGATATTTACTCGATCCCTGATGAGATGAAGTGTAGGGCCTTCTCAGGAACCTTGACAGGGTCGACTCATAGTTGGTTCACCTCTCTTCCAAAGAACTCGATTGGAAACTTCAAAGGCCTGGCAGAGCAATTCATCCACAACTTCTGCTTTGGGGTAAGACCTCAAAAGAAGACTACCCACCTCCTGTATGTCAAACAGGCTAAGGGAGAAAGCCTAAGAGACTATATAGCAAGATTTAACAAGGAAAAACTGGAGGTAGAGGATTACGAGGAGAGCATAGCCATGACTGCCCTGATAGGAGGCCTCCAGAAGGGAAAGTTATTGTGGAAGCTGGTGGAAGACCCCCCCAAGTCTATGGTCGAACTGTTGTCCACCGCAGGGAAAGTGATGAATGCGGAAGAGGCAATGGCTGCCAAATATGAGGAGGAGAACCGTGGTAGCACTGGGAGGCCCCAGGGTTAGAAAGAGGGGAAGAAGAGGTCAGCAGATGACAAGTTCGCTCATTACACTCCTCTGACCGTGAGCTGTGAGCACATCCTTAATGAGATCAAGACTGACCGGGATCTGAGGTGGCCAGAGAAATTGAAGGCCCCACCACATAAGAGGAATAAGAACCTTTGGTGTGAGTTCCATCAGGATCACGGCCATGTCACAGATAGATGCTTTGCTCTGAAGGATGAGATTGAGAAGATGCTGAAATCCGGGAAGCTAAGAAAGTATGTGGATGGCAAGGCCCCGAAGGGTGGAAGAGAAGACCCTAGGAAGAGAAGAGATGACAGGTGCCGCGGCGATGTCCCGACTAGAAGGCATGATGATTCAGAGGGTGATGACGTTGATGACCCGGATCTCCCACCTAAGGATGACAATACCCCCGTGAAGAGGGTAGGAATGATCTCCTTTGGTGTTAGCACCATATGTGGGGGATTCGCGGGAGGTGGCTCTGAGGTAGCCGATAGGAAGGCTCATGTAGCGGAGGCCAAGTCAGTGGTCAAGACTGAGGTTGTGAATCTGACCTCTTCTGATGCAGTACAGAAGAGAAAGAAGGTAGACATGAACACCCTAGTGGTGGGATTCTCCAGACTTGACTTCAAGGGCATCTTAGCCCCCCATGATGACCCTCTAGTCATAACAACAAGGGTGCATGGGTGCGATGTAGGGAGAATCCTCATAGATGGGGGAAGCTCAGCAGATGTGATGTTCTGGCCTTGTTTCAAGAGCTTGGGTCTTAGCTGGGCAAGGCTGGTGCCCTACCATCCCCCATTGATAGGCTTCAGTGGTGAGAAGGTGCACCCATTGGGCATGTATGAAATGGATGTACGGATGGGTGATGAGTGGCCTAAGAGGCTGACTAAGAAGATAAACTTTTTTGTGATGGACGAAAATGTCTTCTCGACCTACAACCTCATCATCGGAAGAGTGGCCCTCAAAGAGTTTGAAGCCGTGTCGTCAACGGTCCACCAGATGCTAAAATTCCCGACTCCTTATAGGGTAGGGGAAGTGCAAGGGGACCAGACCACGGCGCGGGAGTGTTATTTCAACTCGGCCGAAGAGCGAGAGACCCATAAGAGAGCAACCGCCACTTACAGCATTGACACACTTGATCCCAGAGATGAAACAAAATTAAAGAAGGGCGAGGCCACGGAAGAGGTAGAATCCATCGTCCTCAATGAGGACGAGCCAGAAAAAACCGTCCAGGTCGGCAAAGCCCTGGAATAAGGGATCAAGGAAGAGCTGATAAACTTCCTTAAGAGGAGGCAGAGCGTCTTCGCGTGGAGTCATGCAGACATGCCTGGCATCGACCCTGGGATCATGACCCACAAGCTCAACGTGGATAGAAATGCTAGGCCTATTAAACAGAGGCGAAGGATCTACTCCAGAGAGAAGTATGAGGTCATCCGGGAGGAGGTGAAGAAGTTGGAAGAGGCCGAGTTCATAAGAGAGGTTACTTATCCAGAGTGGCTCTTAAATGCAGTCATCGTGCCTAAAGCCAATGGAAAGTGGCGGATGTGTGTAGATTTCACAGACCTGAATAGGTCTTGCCCGAAAGACAGCTATCCCTTGCCTAGGATAGACCAGATGGTGGATGCAACAGCAGGGCACGAGCTTATGAGTTTCATGGATGCCTATTCAGGTTATAACCAAATCTTCATGGATACCGAGGACTCTAAGAAGACAACCTTCATTACCGACAAGGGGACGTACTATTACAAGGTGATGCCCTTTGGTCTGAAAAATGCCGGGGCAACGTATCAATGTCTTATCAATAAGATGTTCGAGGAGCAGATAGGTAAGACCATGGAGGTGTATGTGGATGATATGCTAACGAAGAGCCTGAAAGCATGTACTCACATAGCGGACCTTGAGAAGACCTTTGATGTCATGGACTCCTACAGAATGAAGCTCAACCCGACGAAATGTGTCTTCGGGGTAGGAGCCGGGAAGTTCCTGGGGTTCATCGTTAATCAGAGGGGAATTGAAGCAAACCCGGAGAAAATCAAGGCGTTACTCGACATGAAGACTCCTAGGAGTATCAAGGATGTTCAGAGACTCAATGGAAGGGTGGCGACCCTTAACAGGTTTGTTTCCAGAGCCACAGACAAGTGTCTTCCGTTCTTTAAAGTTCTGAGAAAGGCCTTCCAGTGGGACGAAGAGTGTGAAAAGGCCTTTGATCAACTTAAGTCCTACTTGGGGTCTCCCCTGCTGTTGTCCCGGCCCATCGCGAGAGAGAGGTTGTTTGTGTACCTGGCAGTTTCTGAGTCAGCCATTAGCGCGGCCATCATACGAGAAGAGGATGGGGTTCAGAGACCCGTGTACTTCAATAGTAAGGCCCTTCAAGGGTCTGAGCAAAACTATCCCCGGATGGAGAAGTTGGCTTATGCACTGATACATGCCTCAAGGAAGATGAAGCCTTACTTTTAAGCTCACTCTATGATAGTCCTCACCGACTCACCACTACGGCAGGTTCTGCACAAGCCTGAAAAGTCTGAAAGATTGATGACCTGGGCCATCGATCTAGGAGAGTATGATCTTACCTACCAGCCCAGGACAGCCATCAAGGGGCAGGCCCTCGCAGACTTTGTCGCAGAGTTCACCTGGGAAGAGGCAGATAGAGGTTCGAAAGAGGCCGAGGTAGAGAAAGGCCTGGATGACGGCGAAGAGACAAACCGTGGTGTCTTCCGAAATTCGGAAGAGGCGGCACCAAACGTCTTCCAAGACCGAGAAGAGGTAGTACCAGGAAAAACCCGGAGCAGAGTAGAAGAGAACGAAGAAGATCGGTACCTCTTCAAGAAGGGGGCTATGAGTGAAGGGGTCTTCTCATCCGATGCGGACGTGTGGAGCCTCTTCGTTGATGGCTCTTCTTGTGACCATGGAAGCGACGCGGGGCTAGTACTCTCGGCTCTAGATGGCGCCAACATTGAGTACGCCATGAGATTCAACTTTAAGGCCTCCAACAACGAGTCTGAGTATGAGGCCATGATAACAGGTCTCTTGTTGGCAACAACTCTTCGAGTAAAGCGGCTCCTACTCCATAGCGACTCGAGGTTGGTTGTCAATCAAGTGCTGGGGGCATACGAGGCCAAGGATGAAAGGATGGCCAAGTACCTAAAGAAAGTAAGAGGGTTGCTAGAGTACTTTGAAGAGGCCAAATTGAAGAGAGTGCCTAGACTGAGCAATAATCACGCTGATGCATTGGCAAGACTGGCCTCAGCAATGAAGACAGACTTGGGAAGAACCATCCCAATCGAAGTCTTAAGAAAGGCAAGTATCGAGGAGGACGAGGTATGTAACCCTTGTCACAATGTAAACCTGGGAGACTCGTGGATTGACCCGATTGTCAGATACCTAAGAGGGGGGAGCTACCTGAGTCTAAGATGGAAAGGAAAAAGTTGAGATACAGAGCTGCAAAGTTCTCATTGGTAGGAGACGTCTTGTATAAAAAAGGGTTTCTCTTGCCCCTCCTCAGATGTGTGCATCCTGAGGAGGTACCTCGGATCTTACAGGAGGTTCAGAAGGTTCCTGCTCCAGCCACATAGGAGGAAGACCCTTATCCAAGAGGATCATCACTCAGGGATACTGGTGGCCCACCTTGTCTAGGGACGCTGCCGACTATGTGAAGAGGTGTGACAAATGTCAGAGGTTCGCCACTATCCCTCACCAACCCCATCAGCCTATGACGTCGATTTCTTCTCCATGGCCATTTGCGGTATGGGGGATTGACTTAGTAGGAACTTTGCCAAGAGCTGTCAACAACTATAGATTCTTGATAGTTGCCATTGACTACTTTTCAAAATGGGTAGAGGCCGAACCAATGATAAGAATTACGGAGCAGAAGACCTTTCAGTTCATCTGGAAGAACATCATATGTAGGTATGGCCTCCCAAACACGCTCATCTCAGATAATGGGACCCAGTTCAAGAACTCCTCCTTGGAGAAGTATTGCCAAAGTGTGGGGATTAAGCAGTTCTTCTCATCTCCTGGTCGACCTCAGGCAAATGGCCAGACCGAGGTCACAAATAGGACTATCTTGGATGGAATCAAGAAGAGGTTAGAAGACGCGAAGGGGAGATGGATAGAAGAAGTCTATGCTGTGCTATGGGCTTACAGAACTACGGCAAGGACACCTAGAGGAGAAACCCCATTCATGCTGGCACATGGCTCCGAGGCAGTCATACCAACGGAGGTAGGACTCCCGAGTCATCGGATTCAGACTTACGACCCTGACAGCAATGGGGAGAAGAGAAGGCTAGACCTGGATCTCATTGAAGAGAGAAGAGAAGACGCAGAGGTCAGGAAAGAAGCCTATCAGCAGAGGGCAGCAAGATTCTACAATCAAAGGGTGAAGTCAAGACCCATTGCGGTGGGAGACCTAGTGCTTAAGAAGACCCTACAGAAGACAAACAAGCTACACCCGAACTGGCATGGCCCCTACAAAGTAACGGAAGAGGTTGTGCCTGGCACATATAGACTCGAGAACTTAGAGGGAGAACCTTTCACCAACCCGTGGAATGCTGACCATCTGAAAAGATATTTTATATGATGTTGCATAGGATTTGTAATTTGTAAATGTATCGTCTTAACGAGAAGAGGTTGTTAATAAAGATCAGTTTCCATGGCAAATTCTTATTCCATTCTTAGAGCAAAGATATTATAGGGAAATAACATCATTAAGTTGGTGACACTTATTATGAGGCTAACCTCTTAGGTGATGACCTCAGACCCTCATAACATCACTCTGTGGTGACGGGGTCTGAGCTCAGACACCTGGGTTAGATTACCTCAGACCCTTAACATCATTAAGTTGGTGATATTTATTATGAGGCTAACCTCTTAGGTTATGACCTCAGACCCTCATAACATCACTCTATGGTGACGAGGTCTGAGCTCAGACACCTTGGTTAGATGACCTCAGATCTTTAACATCATTAAGTTGGTGATATTTATTATGAGGCTAACCTCTTAGGTGATGACCTCAGACCCTCATAACATCACTCGGTGGTGATGAGGTCTGAGCTCAGACACCTGGGTTAGATTACCTCAGACCCTTAACATCATTAAGTTGGTGATATTTATTATGAGGCTAACCTCTTAGGTGATGACCTCAGACCCTCATAACATTACTCGGTGGTGACGAGGTCTGAGCTCAGACACCTGGGTTAGAGTACCTCAGACCCCTAACATCATTAAGTTGGTGATATTTACTATGAGGTTAACCTCTTAGGTGATGACCTCAGACCCTCATAACATCACTCGGTGGTGACGAGGTCTGAGCTCAGACACCTTGGTTAAAGGACCTCAGACTCTTAACATCATTGATTTGGTGATATTTACTATGAGGCTAACCTCTTAGGTGATGACCTCAGACCCTCATAACATCACTCGGTGGTGACGGGGTCTGAGCTCAGACACCTTGGTTAAAGGACCTCAGACTCTTAACATCATTGATTTGGTGATATTTACTATGAGGCTAACCTCTTAGGTGATGACCTCAGACCCTCATAACATCACTCGGTGGTGACGGGGTCTGAGCTCAGACACCTTGGTTAAAGGACCTCAGACTCTTAACATCATTGATTTGGTGATATTTACTATGAGGCTAGCCTCTTAGGTGATGACCTCAGACCCTCATAACATCACTCGGTGGTGACGAGGTCTGAGCTCAGACACCTTGGTTAAAGGACCTCAGACTCTTAACATCATTGATTTGGTGATATTTACTATGAGGCTAACCTCTTAGGTGATGACCTCAGACCCTCATAACATCACTCGGTGGTGACGGGGTCTGAGCTCAGACACCTTGGTTAAAGGACCTCGGACTCTTAACATCATTGATTTGGTGATATTTATTATGAGGCTAACCTCTTAGGTGATGACCTCAGACCCTCATAACATCACTCGGTGGTGACAAGGTCTGAGCTCAGACACCTTGGTTAAAGGACCTCAGACTCTTAACATCATTGATTTGGTGATATTTATTATGAGGCTAACCTCTTAGGTGATGACCTCAGACCCTCATAACATCACTCGGTGGTGACAAGGTCTGAGCTCAGACACCTGGGTTAGATTACCTCAGACCCCTAACATCATTAAGTTGGTGATATTTATTATGAGGCTAACCTATTAGGTGATGATCTCAGACCCTCATAACATCACTTGGTGGTGACGAGGTCTGAGCTCAGACACCTTGGTTAGAGGACCTCAGACCCTTAAGTAATGGGTGACAACATCATATTAAGTAATGACTTCAGAGATTGCATAGCATTCAAATACATTCAGAGATCAAAGATGAAGGAAGACACTGGCATTCAATAAAAGGAATAAACTACAATATTTAAGTGTCTGATAAATTACAAGCAAAGAGTTACAAATCAAAAAATACAAAATACAAGGCCAAGTTAAGCATCTGAGGGAGGAGCATTCAATGTCTCATCCGGGTTGGCATTGGACACCTCAGCCACTTCATCTGCAGGTTCAGTCCCTCCAAGATCAGTCCCTTCCAGAGTTACAGTCTGACCAGGGGCAGCAGCCTCGTCCTCTATCTCTTGCAAGGCTTGGGCAAACTGAGGGTCGGCGAGGCTGAGGCCCACAAAGTCGGAGGCCTTTATATTGCCAACCTCGGCTTCCCTGACCTCGGCCCATTTGGTGGTGGCTTTGATACCTCTTTCAAGGTATTCAATACCAAAACCTACAAACTCCCCAGAGACCTTGTAATCAACAATTATTTTCTCTGAGGCATCGGCAAGAGAGGCCTTCACAGCAGCATTGACCTTCCTCTGCAGGGCATCGTCCTTGTCCTTCAGGGCTTGGGCGTGGCTTTGGACAAGTACAGAGATATCTTTTTCTAGACCCTGGGCCTTATTTTCAGAATTCTGGGCCTTGGTCTCAGCATTCTGTAACTCTGACCTCAGACGGTCAACCTCGGCCTTCAAGGTGCTCTCAACATTCTCAGCCTCTTGCCCCTTCTGAATCAGAGGCAATTTCCTCAGAGCCCATTTAGAGAGCTGGTACATGGCGGTCACCCCCTGCACAGACAATAAAGAGGTTAGAGGGAAATAAATTCAGACGTTGCACTTGCAAAATTATTGGCAAAAAGAACAAGCCATACCTGGACGGCTCTGTGGAGGCCGAACTCAACCATCATATGAGTGTCCATAGCCCTGTAAAAATGTTTGTCGGCATCAGTCATCACGTTGGCAAGGGCATCCATGGCCTGCCTGTTGTTGCCGACCACGCTTTCGGTAAGCTTTAGCTGATCCAGACGAGCTGATAATGTGTCGGCTGTGATGGGGATCGCAGCGTCTGAAGTCTTCCTTTGCCTAGAGGCCGGCCTCTGATCCTCTGAGGCATGGACCTCAGGGGCCCTCTTCCTGGATTTGGATGTTGAGGGAGCAGGTGGAGGAGCACTCAAACCAGTCTTCTTGACGAGCCTAGCCAAACTTGGAGCTGCCATCTCCTACAACTCGTCTGAAACGCCTGGTGGTCTCTCTGCAAAAGTGAAAAGATAAGAGTTAAGAATCAAATATGAATGATCAGAGGTTAGACTTGTGAACTAAAAAGAAAAATCCTTACCAAAGTCAACTAGGGGACTTCCACCTAAGCTCGTTCCCGAGAGATACTGGGGGGTCAGCAGATGCTCGAACTTGATAAACAGTCCATGAGCCCCTTGGTCTTGCAGGGCCTTCACCTTTTTGCTGTTTTGAACACTTAGTCCAGGATCGGCCCTTGCAGACATGGTGACTTTACCCCATCTGAGGGGTATTCTCGGCTCAAAAATGGAAGAGGAAATAGATGAGCCGAATTCCCATGGCCCTGAGGCGAAAAAATACCGAGGTTTCCAATTGTGGTTCGAGGTCTGAGTGACCAAGAGCATCTTTTTCTCAGGCCTCCGAGCCACGAAGTGATAGTAGCTCGGATGATTCTTGGCCGAGGTGGGAACGTAACACCCAGCAAAGACCTGAACTGGGAGGTCAGAGTGGTGGACTGCCCTCCACAAGATGATGGCCCCTATAATAACTCTCCAAGCATTGGGAGAGAGCTGCGAGGGGGCCAAATTGATGAAGGAAAGAATGGACCTAATGACAGGGTGAAAGGGAAGACGAAAACCTAGTTTGAACATCTGCTCGTACAAGCAGACTTCTCCATCTTGACCATGGTAGGCCCTCTCTTCCCTCAGAGGTCTCCTTAATTGGATTGAGGGACTGATGGAGTATAGGTATCTAAAGTGCAATAGATCCACTTCAGTGACCGTGCTCTCGTACTCGTCCGCCTCAGAGGTATCAACTTCACTTTTGGCATCCTCATCATTGTCAGGCTCAACGTCGGCCGGAGCAGACGTAGATGGGTTACCAGGGAACCTATGAGCAAACTCGGCCCCGGTAACGGCCTTCAGAGGGATAGCATCTAGAATGGGTGGCACAACCACACTTGGCCCAACAAGTTCAACCTCGGAAGAAGAACCTGAGGTACCTGTGCCATTTTGAGACGAGGCGCGGCTAGAGACCTCGGCCTGGTCAGGGTTCTGACCAGTCTGAGGAGTAAAATCCATGGCCTCTTGGAAAGAGTCCACAGACATTGGGTCGGAGGTGGAAGACTCAGACTCAGACATCGGCAAGTTGTTGGCAGAGACATCTGTCTGATAGAAATTCTCAGGTGGACGAGGGTATACCACCTTGAGAGGGGGAGGAAAGAGGGGTCTGACAGGGAACTCCTGTGACCTACGAGCTTCTTCCTGAGCTCTCTCTATTTGCATAATTTTCTCTAAGGTCTTTTCTCTAAGAGATGGGAATGTTTCGAGAAGTTGGTACAGGGGTCTGAGCATCAGGGGACGACCCAAAACTTTGACAGACCCTAAACTTGAGGAAAACTCCTAAAAACTACAAACAAGTTTGGCTTGAAAAATTAAGGAGCCCAAAGATCAAACCAAGGAATTTTTGCAGAAAACCTAGCTCACCGGAAAACTCAAGTCCTCGCTGGAAAACTCATATAACCACCGGAAAACTCAAAACCTCACCGGAAAATTCAAATGAAAATGCCAAAATGAAGGAGATGGAGAGGGAGAGGTACCTGGAGATGAGTTGATGGATGAAAAAGAGGAAATCGCGCAAGAAACTAGACAATCCCCTTGCAGAAAGAGCGTTGGGACGAAGGAGCTTCGGAGAGAGAAATTGCAGAAAGCAGCGCGCGAAAGAGAGAAATGAGGAAGAAGAAAGGGTTCAACCCTTAAATACTTGAGCACGATTCCCAAGGCTCATCATTGCCTTGGGAAGCCCAAGGGACAACTGGCAGCGCACGCAAACCAAGTGGGCACGCTTTAGCTCAGGACAGGTGTCAGCAGGTGTTGGCCTTGGGGTGAACAGGCCTCGGAGGTGAGAATCCCCTAGCCACCTGCTCTCGCAAATGACTAAGGGCTGGGGGCTGATTGATATGCCCAAGTATAACCTCGTCCCAGGGATACCTACCTCGGCCGAGATAATGGCCGAGACCTTGATCGGCCCAATGAGGGGTAAGGGCCCATGATATCATCCCTCGGCCAGGACAACCTCGGCCCCAGCCAACACTACCACATTGACCTCCCCAAGGACACTACGCACGTCGCAGACATCAACAGCATCCTAAAAGCACCCGGGAATAGAAACCTCGGCCATCAGTAGGCCGAGAGGACAAGAAGCCCCTTTCAACATGGATCCTACCTCGGCTTGGGTCGAGGCTACCATAGGTATTAATAATCATCAGCATGCTGCAAGCCCAACCTCGGCTCTGGCCGACCCAAGCATATGTCTCGGCTGACATCAGGCCGAGACTCCTCGTGACACTTCACGGATTGAGCGGACATCCAACCTTTACAACTCGCCCTCTCTTGGGCCGAGGTCATTCACCAACATGACTGCCGAGTTTCTGTTGACATTTGGATAAGGACACCTGGGCACAAATCAGTTGTAACAAGATTATTCTCTACATGGGGGAGAATATTTCATCATCATTACCTACATGTGACCACGACAGGTGGCACACCCCCATTGGTGAGGATACCACACACATGCACATTACATGCATAGGGGGTACATTACACCCCCTAGGCACTATATAAAGGGATCATCCCCTACCTTGCAAAAAGATCCAGATATTAAAACCCTAGCTAAAACTCTGTCAAAATATACTGTAGAGAGAGAGAGAGCTTGAGGGAATTGTATCCATGGTCATTAGTACCATCTTTCAGTGATATTACTCACACACTCACCGTGGACGTAGGCCAAACCGGCTGAACCACCTATATTCCGGTGTTGATCTCCTCCTATCCTCACCTCCTTCTCTTACCTATTTGTATAGCTGTGCTGCCATTGTCATATACATATAGAGCTTGGAAACACCTTACCTGGTGGTGCTGAAACCCAGCATCATCAATAATGTATAGGCAATTTTTATTCGAATGCTATTTAGTATGAGCACAACGTGACGTGAAATTATTGAAGTGTAATCTGATAAAGTGTCAAAACTGTTAAACAAGCTTGCTGTGAAGCGAGGGCTTTAGTGATTGGGCCTTTCTTTATATTTTGTTTTGAGTACTGGAGGATACTTAATTTTTCCAAGTATGCCTTACCTTTATGAATTTCGGGCCGAAGTTCCGTTATTAGGGAGGAAGTATGTAATACCCCGTATTTTTGTGACTTTTAATTTTTGCGTCAATTAAATAGAGTTGCTTTTAATTATGGGATTTATTAAATTAATTTAAAATAATTAATTGGAAATTAATTCGGATTTAAATGCTAGCGGGACGAGAGTTAGTATTTGGTTATTAATATTTTATTGAATATTACTGAGTGATTATGATAATATGTGATCATTGAATTTATTAAAATGTCGTGAGTTGAAAATACGGCAGTTTCGATAATTTAGTTGGGATGCACGTGTCAGTCGTGTCAGGACCCAATTTAATGGATTTAAAAATATTTTATTTTTATGTCATCCGTATGAGCTTTTTGAGTGCACCAACGTGTCCGGAAGGGTCGAGATAATCAAAAAACACTAGCCGGGGGTTTAGTTTGGGTCCCGGGACATTTCTAGGCCAAAGCGACAACCCGGAAGGGTATTTTGGTAATTTAAAAAATTAAGGAATTAAGACCCACGATTTTTAGTGTTGATTTATTTATTTTTGGTTAGGCTATTAGGGCCATTATCAGCCAAGAACAAATGGGGGAGTTACGTGAGTTAGAGGAGATGTTACAAAAAGTTCCCAAACCAAAACCACCACCCACCACCACCAATTTGGACGGAATTATGACCGAAAAGAAGATAGGACCAACCATTGAACAACAACAACGGATCAGAACATCAGATTTACAGGCAAGTAATTTATCTTACAAAGATTCAAAGCATATATTTTACATGTTTTTATAGAATTGAAGATTTCTCATAAATAATGAAAATTGAATGGACTTAAATGGTTTAAATCATAATCTGGGTAAGACTTGCATGTAGGTTTATGTTGGAGATCATAACAACTACGAATTTATGATTGATGGGTAGAGGATTTCAAAATTTGAGGTGATTATGGGATGTTCTTGAAGAAATAGGAAAACTAGGTTTTTATATGATTTTTGGGTATTTTGATCCAAGAAAGTGATGTTATATGTTGATTTGATGAATCTAAAACGTGGGGAATGAAGTAAACATGTTAGTAGGATGATTAGTATATTCATTTGTGAGTCTTGGACGTTAGAATGAAGATTTAGAGGTGTAAAAAGTTGATAAACCGTATCTGTTAAGGAATTTCTGGGCTAATACCTGCTTAATTGATCGATCGACTCAAGAATGTCAATCGATCGAATCCATCGATCGATCGATACCCTTTCTTCGATCGATCGACCCCTTCTGGTTTTTAACAATTGTTTCTCTTTAAGGTTAAAGATTATTCCAAAGCCGATGTTAGTTATTAGAGTGTTAAATATAATATGGTGGAACTTAGATAAGGTCCGTAGGGTGTTAAATTATTATAAGAGAATGGTATAACTTATGGGATTGATTGATATTGCTTATGAGGGTCTACCAAGTGAGGTACGATTAGAGAGCGTTCGAATTGAAACTATAATGGAAATTTATGATGATGTAAGGTTAAGGGCAGGAATGGAGTGACTTTAAGTGCTGATATAACCTAAAAATTTAATAAGAAACCTAGTAAACTTTTGAGATAGGTTTAAGTACCCAAATTGATACGAAGAGAGAGTTATCAAACGGAATTTATATTATGTGTAATGTTCGGGGTAAACTTACTACGTACGAGACTAACTAGATGAAATGTGTGAACATCTATATTGATATATGATTACTTAGGTTGTGTGAATGCCAAGTGTATGGATTTCTTATGTGTATGACATACCTACCATACTTGCTATCACGGGAGGTTAGTTTTTATTCTGGAAAAGTACCTTCTTATCCTTGTGTGCCTTCGGTGGGATTTAGACTGGTACCTTAAGGGCATAGTACTGTGAATGACTTATTTGTGAGTTGATAAGTCAGCTGACCATGGGAGCGTAGGTATGTGCGTGACCCATGGGTATGTGAACTATGTTCGCCTCCAATATGTGTGATTTGTATTTAGACGGTTCCTGAGAGATTTGAAACACGTGATCCTTACGTACGTGATGTACATGGATTTGATAGCAGAGTATGCGTGCACCGCAGCTTAGCCTAGGGGTGCCATATATGTATTTATGTACTGAGAGTGATATACTTATGTACTTGTGACTCATTCATTATTGCTTAGTAGATGTGAGTAACTAAGATATTTTGAATGGGTTAAGTATGAGAATTTAATTAACACTTGAGATAAGTAATTTAATGAATGTGAACATGGGTTATAAATATGGCTTACTTGGGGGTTACGTGTAGATACTCTATGTTAGAATGCGAAGGCAGGAGTGGTACAAACTAGTTAGATAGTGACATAACTAGGATGGGTTAAAGGCATACGTTAGGCTTGCACTGTAGTTGAGAGGTAAGAAACTCATGTGAGAGTACGCAACTAACGTGTTTATAATATGTGATGTTTAATTGAAATTTAAATCACTCGCTAAACTTTTAAACTGTTTTTCACATCGGGCTCTGACCCGTTTCCCTCCAAATCTATTTTTGTTTTGTAAAAATATTTTAGGTGCCCAGCCACAGGGACGCCAAGCATAGGAGTTCCATTCCGATGACGTGCTGTAGCTGCTGTGGAAGTTACAGGATCTTGGTAGTAGACGCTCATTTTATTCTTGATTCCTTCAGAGTCATTTGTATCAGTTAGGGCATGTCGCCCATTCTTAGTTAGAGGTTGTAGTTGCAGACTTTCAGTATTTCAGTTTTTGATTTATTATTTATTTCAGACTCTTGTATTGGGACATTATTTATTCTGGCATCTTTATTATGGGAGTGTTTACTCCATACTTATTTGATTTCTTCTCATTGAGCATTTATATGAGATTGTTTATGCGTTCGGTGGTTTATAATTAAATTCTTGTTTAATTGTTGACTTAATTAATAAAATTTGACGTCTCTCTTTTTAAATATTAGGTGGCTAGTAATTAATTAAATGTTTTTCGACAGTGATGCCAAGACTGAACCAACTGGATATTCTGTATTAATTTGATAAAGGAGTAGCTACCCGGTATTTAATTAGACGGGGTGTTACATTTTTCAAAGCCTTTGATTTGGAATGGAAAGCAAAGTAGACATTAGAAGTATCTTTAGCAAAAGATAAAAATACCACACTTCGTGAAAATTTCATGAAAATATCATTGGTGTTGATAAGGTGATAAGAAACACCCTTCTTGAATTTTAAAATATCTTAGATTGATTGATGACTTGAAATAGTCTTAATCGATATTGTTCCATTGTATGTTATGTTTAGATTATTTTTACCTTGATTGAAGTATATTAATAATTTGTCGTTGATGTTAAGTCTTCACATGCTAATTTGTACATTTATTATTTTGATGATAAATTTTTGAGATGAAAATTCATAATTTTTTTGTTACATCTAGACATACATTTGTTGTTAACAATTGTTGATGTAAAAAATTAGATCACTCTAATAATTCAATCACAGATAAATAAATGAGACAAAAGATTTTTAAGTGGTTCAGCCTTATAAGAATGGCCTACGTCCACTATTGTGTTATTGCTGAGTGCTTAGGAATTCTCGATTACAAATTATCAAGAAATTCCTCTCTTGATTCCAGGGTTTGGATTCGGGGTCCCTTATAATGAGGATTGTACAATGTATTTATAGCCCTGAGGCTGTAACGCAAAAAGGGTAATACATTAAATGATATACATATGAAAGGGTAATACATTTAATGCCCTTTTTGCGTGTGCGTCTGAATGATAAGCATTTAATGAGCAGTTAAACTATTGGTATCCTGCTTCGAGATGCAGCTCGGACCGCCTGAGTTGCTCGGACCGCTTGAGCTTCTCGGTGCTAAAGAGTTCCTCGGAGAGGTCTGTTCCTCGGAGCGTATGAGTTCCTCAGAGTAACATGGTTCCTCGGGGCTTGTGATCATCTCGGAAGTGCTTGTTGTTGCCATGTAGATAGCCACGTGTCTTCATATGATTGGTCCATGTCAGCAGATTAAATTTGGTATCAACAGAAGCCCCCAATGTTTCATAGTTCGAAATTTGAGGAGTATGGAACATTCTTTCTCGGAATATGGTATCTTTAAATAGTCTTCCTGATTTTTAGGAGCGTTTCCCTTGTATTTATTTCTCCTTCCCAATTCGTAGAATCATGCTTTTTTGGACTTTTCTGCGTGCTTCGATTCCCGCGTCACTTTTTGTCTTTTTAGCCGCTGTTGTCCGCTTTGATTCCCGCGCCACTTTTCATCTTTTTAGCCTCCGGTAACGTAATCATCCTTTTTTGTAATCATTACTTCACCATTTCCCAAGGCAAGGTATTTAAACTTCACAGACACTCCCATCGTCTTCTACCTTTTCAAATTTTTATCTTCGAGTTTTACGTCGTCTCTTCCCACTCTCTTGTGCGTTCATCTTTTCCGTCGTTCGTTGTCAGCAGATCCATTCTTTTCCTGTAAGATCTTCTTCCTTCTTCTTCATTTCTTTATTCACCATGGTTTATCCTGTTGAGTCTCTTGAGAAGTTTCGTTATGATTTCTCCATTCCCTCATGGGTTGTTTTGGAAGAGCTTTCTGAGCCTTCTAATTACTTCCATTTGGCTGAGGGACATTGGTTCCCCAGTCTCTTTTTTGCTGAGTGTGGATTTTTTTTCCACCAAATTCCTTATGTCTGGAATTCTGTCAGTACTTTGACGTTGTTCCTACACGAATAGCCGCCAACACATGGAGAATAGTTAATGGGGTGCATAGGTTAAATCAAATCCATGGAACTCGAATAGGAATTCCAGAAATCATGTACTGCTATAGATGGGCAATTAATGATAATATTTTTTATTTAAAAACTAGATTTTTAAATAGAGCCTTAGTAGTCAATCTCCCTGATGCCAATAGGGATTATTTTGAACACGGGGTTCTCATAAAAAATTGGCAACACCCTCCATTAGCTGGAGATGAGGTTTACCAGGGTCCCAGATGCCCTCCTTATGGCAATGGGATAGGTTATTTTTATTTTATTTTATTTATTTTGAAATCATGTTTCTCTTGTGTTTGATAAAATGTGCCACTGATAACAATGTTTATTTATTTGTAGTTGATAACAAGAGAAAGTGCCCAAAAGATGCAGATGTCAATATAAGGCATTTGAAACTTATCTGGAGTCTGCATCAAAGTGTTGCTAACGAGCACATTAGATCAGCTTCGTATCTGCTCTAGTACAAGAGCTACACCACTTCTTTCACTGCTCGTCCAGTGATAAGTGAGTCAGAGCCAGTACCAGCTTCCACCAGCTCATCGCCTGAATCCCATATTCCTTTAAGTGAAAGGATGAAGAAGAGAAAACCTCCTACCCTGTTTGAGAAAACTGCCTCCGGTTCTAGGGAGGCAAAAAGGAGTAGGATTGATGTCCCAAGGGAGGGGACAAAGAAGACTGATGCAGATCCTCTAGTTGCTCCTGTTAAAGTTGCCGAGAAGCCCGCAGTGGCTCCGAGCAGATCTGCTGCTTCTGGAGAGGTGATTGTGATATCACCGACCAAGGGTTCCTCCTTAGTTGAATCTGTACCTGTTCCCCCGAGGAGGCTGAAAAAGAGCTCCTCGATCAATTTGGCTGACACCATTACTCAGCCCCCAGCTGTTGGGGCTGTAGTTCCCACTTTTATTCCCTCGAGCTCTGCCATGAGCTCGATAAAGTCCTGGATCATTCCCGAGGTCCAAGGTATTGAAGAAAACCTTACTTGGAATATGGTCACCTCGCTAGCTGCTCATCACCTTGCTTCTGTAAGTCTCTTTACTTTGAATTTTTCATATTTCCCTTATCATTTTTGTTTCTGACTTGCTTTCTTTTTACTTTCACAGTTGACGAGCTACTTCAATATAATTTTGAAGAAGGATGAAGCAATTAAAGTTTCATGATCCTCGTCCAGCGTGGAGGGAGCTCTGGAGGAAGCTACAAAATCTCTGGCAGATTCTCGTCAGACATATACCACTGATAAGGCTATCTGGGTGAAGAAGCTTGCTTCCACGTGGCCTCATTCTCCTACTCGCCTCAATCAGCGCCAGTGCCAATTTCTCCAACCTTGGATATCTGATCTCTACTCCTCGGAAAGCCTTACTTGTGTAGTAAATTGGTTTTTGCACTCCATTCTCCACCCTGATCAACGTCGAGCTAACTGCATTCTCGGACACTGCAAGGTACAAATATAATTTTTCTTCCATTACCGGCCTGGACAATAGTGGAGGTACTCCCAAGTATTTCTTCAAGTCTTGAAAAGCCTTCTCACATTCATCATTCCACTCAAAAATCTTTATGAGTGTCTTGAAGAATGGGAGACATCTATCAGTTGCTTGTGACATAAATCTGTTGAGTGACGCTACTCGTCCTGTGAGACTCTGTACCTCCTTCTTCGTCGTTGGAGATCGCAGCCCTAATAGAGCTTTGATCTTTTCAGGATTTGCTTCAATGCCTCGTTGATTGACAATGTACCCGAGGAACATGCCTTCTCGTATTCCAAATATGCACTTCGTCGGGTTCAGCTTCATTTGATATTTATCTAGTTGATCGAAAGTTTGACTTAAGTCAACTAGATGATCGACAACTTTCTTACTTTTTGTCAGCATATCCTCAACATAGACTTCCATATTGTCACTGATTTGTTCAGCAAAGACCTTGTTCATCAGCCTCTGATATGTCGCACCTTCATTTTTCAAACCAAAAGGCATAACATTATAATAATAAGTTTCCCTAGGGGTAATGAAAGAAGTACTCTCCCTATCTTCAGGTTTCATTTTGATCTGATTGTAACCAGAATAAGCATCCATGAAGCTCAGCAATTCGTGTCCCGAGGTAGCATCCACCAGTTGATCAATTCGGGGTAATGGAAAGTGATCCTTTGGACATGCTTTGTTGAGGTTGGTGAAGTCTACACACATCCTCCACTTGTTGTTCTTCTTCTTTACCATCACCACATTAGCTAACCAATCTGGATATTTAACATCTTCAATGAAATAAGCTTTCTGGAGCTTCTCGACTTCCTCCTGTATCGCTTGATTCTTCTCGGGACTGAATACTCTTCTTCTCTGCTTCACAGGCTTGATCTCCTTATTCACATTGAGCTCGTGACATAAGAAGTTTGGGTCTATCCCAGGCATATCTTCATGACTCCACGCAAAAGTTTGTCTTCTGCTTCTAAGGAAAGTTATCAATTCCTGTTTTAATGAGGCTTCCAACGATGAACCTATTTAAGTAGTTCGCTCAGGGTGTTCGTCGTCCAGAATGATGTTTTCAGTAGCTTCCACCACTTGACCCTTCACTAGTTGCGACTAATCTCGAGGGTCCAATGTTTCAATTTCTGCACCTTCATCCACTTGATAGGTAGTAGTCTTTTTCTTTGATTCTTCCAGTTCTTCTTTCTCGGCGGATGAATAATAGCATTCCCGAGCTACTTTCTGATCACCTTTCACAACTCCTACTCCAAAGTTTGTTGGAAACTTTAGGCACTGATGCACTGTAGATGGTACAGCCTCGAACTTCTTCAATCCAACTCTTCCCATGATGATTGTTGATGTAAAAAATTAGATCACTCTAATAATTCAATCACAGATAAATAAATGAGACAAAAGATTTTTAAGTGGTTCAGCCTTATAAGAATGGCCTACGTCCACTGTTGTGTTATTGCTGAGTGTTTAGGAATTCTCGATTACAAATTATCAAGAAATTCCTCTCTTGATTCCAGGGTTTGGATTCGGGGTCCCTTACAATGAGGATTGTACAATGTATTTATAGCCCTGAGGCTGTAATGCAAAAAGGGTAATACATTAAATGATATACATATGAAAGGGTAATACATTTAATGCCCTTTTTGCGTGTGCGTCTGAATGATAAGCATTTAATGAGCAGTTAAACTGTTGGTATCCTGCTTCGAGATGCAGCTCGGACCGCCTGAGTTGCTCGGACCGCTTGAGCTTCTCGGTGCTAAAGAGTTCCTCGGAGAGGTCTGTTCCTCGAAGCGTATGAGTTCCTCGGAGTAACATGGTTCCTCGGGGCGTGTGATCATCTCGGAAGTGCTTGTTGTTGCCATGTAGATAGCCACGTGTCTTCATATGATTGGTCCATGTCAGCAGATTAAATTTGGTATCAACAGAAGCCCCCAATGTTTCATAGTTCGAAATTTGAGGAGTATGGAACATTCTTTCTCGGAATATGGTATCTTTAAATAGTCTTCCTGATTTTTAGGAGCGTTTCCCTTGTATTTATTTCTCCTTCCCAATTCGTAGAATCATGCTTTTTTGGACTTTTCTGCGTGCTTCGATTCCCGTGTCACTTTTTGTCTTTTTAGCCGCTGTTGTCCGCTTTGATTCCCGCGCCACTTTTCATCTTTTTAGCCTCCGGTAACGTAATCATCCTTTTTTGTAATCATTACTTCACCATTTCCCAAGGCAAGGTATTTAAACTTCACAGACACTCCCATCGTCTTCTACCTTTTCAAATTTTTATCTTTGAGTTTTACGTCGTCTCTTCCCACTCTCTTGTGCGTTCATCTTTTCCGTCGTTCATTGTCAGCAGATCCATTCTTTTCCTGTAAGATCTTCTTCCTTCTTCTTCATTTCTTTATTCACAATGGTTTATCCTGTTGAGTCTCTTGAGAAGTTTCGTTCTGATTTCTCCATTCCCTCATGGGTTGTTTTGGAAGAGCTTTCTGAGCCTTCTAATTACTTCCATTTGGCTGAGAGACATTGGTTACCGAGTCTCTTTTTTGCTGAGGGTGGATTTTCTTTTCCACCAAATTCCTTGTGTCTGGAATTCTGTCAGTACTTTGACGTTGTTCCTGCACGAATAGCCCCCAACACATGGAGAATAGTTAATGGGGTTCATAGGTTAAATCAAATCCATGGAACTCGAATAGGAATTCCAGAAATCATGTACTGCTATAGATGGGCAATTAATGATCATATTTTTTATTTAAAAACTAGATTTTTAAATAGAGCCTTAGTAGTCAATCTCCCTGATGCCAATATGGATTATTTTGAACACGGGGTTGTCATAAAAAATTGGCAACACCCTCCATTAGCTGGAGATGAGGTTTACCAGGGTCCCAGATGCCCTCCTTATGGCAATGGGATAGGTTATTTTTATTTTATTTTATTTATTTTGAAATCATGTTTCTCTTGTGTTTGATAAAATGTGCCACTGATAACAATGTTTATTTATTTGCAGTTGATAACAAGAGAAAGTGCCCAAAAGATGCAGATGTCAATATAAGGCATTTGAAACTTATCTGGAGTCTGCATCAAAGTGTTACTGACGAGCATATTAGATCGGCTTCGTATCTGCTCCAGTACAAGAGCTACACCACTTCTTTCACTGCTCGTCCAGTGATAAGTGAGTCAGAGCCAATACCAGCTTCCACCAGCTCATCGCCTAAATACCATATTCCTTTAAGTGAAAGGATGAAGAAGAGAAGACCTCCTACCCTGTTTGAGAAAACTGCCTCCGGTTCTGGGGAGGCAAAAAGGAGTAGGATTGATGTCCCAAGGGAGGGGACAAAGAAGACTGATGCAGCTCCTCCAGCTACTCTTGTTAAAGTTGTCGAGAAGCCCGCAGTGGCTCCGAGCAGCTCTGCTGCTTCTGGAGAGGTGATTGTGATATCACCGACCAAGGGTTCCTCCTTGGTTGAATCTGTACCTGTTCCCCCGAGGAGGCTGAAAAAGAGCTCCTCGGTCAATTTGGCTGACACCATTACTCAGCCCCCAGCTGTTGGGGCTGGAGTTCCCACTTTTATTCCCCTGAGCTCTGCCATGAGCTCGGTAAAGTCCTGGATCATTCCCGAGGTCCAAAGTATTGAAGAAAACCTTACTCGGAATATGGTCACCTCGCTAGTTGCTCGTCACCTTGCTTCTGTAAGTCTCTTTACTTTGAATTTTTCATATTTCCTTTGTCATTTCTGTTTCTGACTTGCTTTCCTTTTACTTTCACAGTTGACGAGCTGCTTCAATATAATTTTGAAGAAGGATGAAGCAATTAAAGCTTCATGATCCTCGTCCAGCATGGAGGGAGCTCTGGAGGAAGCTACAAAATCTCTGGCAGATTCTCGTCAGACATATGCCACTGATAAGGCTATCTGGGAGAAGAAGCTTGCCTCCACCGAGCAGGATAAATCTCGAGCTGTTGAAGCCTCCAAAGAGTTGGAGAAGAAAAAGAATGCCCTGGAGAATGCAAATAAAGAGCTCGAAGAGAAGCTCAAAGCTGCTGGAGAGCTTGAAGATAAGCTCAGGGTTGCTGAGGAAAGGTTGGGCCAGCTTCAAGAAGTAAGTTGGCAAAAGGTGGAAGCAGAAAATAAATTGAAGGCTGCTGAGAACCTGCTGTCCGAGAAACTTTCCTCGGAGAAGCTGAAGAGGAAAGTTGATGTGAGGAAGTCCTTCAGCTCTGGCTGGGACAAGGGGTGGAACAAGGGGTTAGCTGCCATGGTGTCGCAAGTATGGCAGTCTCAAATACTTTAGGGATGGATGGGTTGCTGCCCTTCAGGAAATGAAGGTCGACTTGTCTTCCGAGCTCTTCCAGAGACATATCCCTGGTCCCCCTCCAACTCCAGAAGACTTAGAAGAGGACGAAGCTACCTCTGAAGAGTCTTCGATGGTGATGGGAGATCATGCCCTAGCCATCCAGCCTGCTGCTGAGGAAAATCAGCAAGTCGTTTCTTCCTCCGAGCAACTGCCTACTCTCCCCGAGCAACTATCTCTTCCCTCCGAGCAACCTACCCCTTCATCCCAGCCTCCCGAGAAGGTTTTGGGAGATAAGGAAAAGGTGTAGTGTTGTTCGGGTTTCTCTTTATTTTCTTTCTCTTTATCAAATATAACCCAGAATATGTAACTCTGAACTATGATCTAATAAAACTTGAATTTCTTTTGCATACTGTTGTCTATTTTCTATTCATACTCTGCTTATTCTTCTTATTGATGATTGCTCTTCTTTCTCTGCTAGTTTCTGGCCAGGATGGAACTTCTATCTACCCATGATACAAAGTTACTGCAACAATGTAATGAGTACTTTAAGGCTGGTCACACAGACCTGAGTGCTGCACAAGTTGTCGACATCCTTGGCCAGGATGCTTCAGAACAGGCAGTGGAAGTATATCAATATCTGAAGTGTCTGCTTGATCGGGCTGTAGCCAATAACATTGCCTATTATGAAATGATCGAGGATCTTCAAAGCACCCTCGAGGACCTTCAGCTTCAATATAAAGAATCCACTGCCTTGTTGCATGAGGGGTACGAGAAGAAGTACCAACGAATCATTGCCAACTACGAGAAGCTTTTTGCTGGGTATGATGTAAGGGAGAAAACCTTGAGAGGTGAGGTCGAACAATGCAGACAGATTGCTGAGATGCTGAAAAAGAAAAATAACAACCTGCAAAAGGAGCTGTCACAATTGAAATCTGCAGCTTCCACTTCTAGTGCCTTGATCTCAGTGACCGACGAGGGATTTTCGTTCTTAGAGGTTGAGAACGCCAAGTTGAGGGACGAGTTGGAGACTTTGAAGAGTTCGGGCCCTTCCACATCTTCTCGAGGACGAGCAAGAGCTCCTCGGGGACGAGCAAGAGCAACTCGGGTTCTTGTCGAGGAACAGAGGACTCAGTCTGTCTTAGAGAACCAGGTCTTCCAACTAATGACGAAGAACCAGGCGTTGTATGATATGCCAAAGAAGATTAGAGACCTGAAAAAATAACTCTCTGCACAGAAGTCAGTCTTGGAGAATAAGGAGCTTTTCATCAAGAATCTCCACGAGCAGCTAGAAAGGCTAACATATCAATTCCACAAACAGCCCAGGAAGTTCTGGATGGCTGGATACAACGAAGCACTATTCCACTTGGACGATCGTATCCAGAATGCCAACAATGAGGGCTACAAGCAAGGCTGGCTGAATGCCTTAGGTGTGATGAAGCTCGAACAAGGTCATTATCTGTGGGACTACCATGATCCCGGGTTGCTCGACTTGCCTGTGCCACCATACAATTTGGACATGGATTGGATCCCTGCTCGGGCCATTCCTCGGAGCTTAATTTCAAAGTATCTCGGTGATTACAATTTATATTCTCAAATCGAGGTATCTCGTCCCGAGCATCTTTTAGATCGACCATTCGTGATGAATACAAGGATGTTGAAAGATCTGAATTTCATCAATTCTCCTCTGTCTTTAAATGATCCGCCTGCTGGCGAGGAACCTGTGTCAAAAGCAGAGGGGAAGAGACCAGTAAAATAGGAATTTTTGATGTAATAGTTAGTATACATTTCAGTATCAATGTACTTTTCATTTTATTATCAATGTAATTTATTTGAATTCAATGAAAGACTTTCATTTTTGTTTGCAAATCTTGATTGCTACTGTTTTATAGTTATCAAACACTTTATATTTGTGCATATTTGTTAAAAAGATAACAATATTGTGTTGTTTGTCAACTAACTCAGTAATAATTAAAATGTTACAAGTATCAATACTGTTGCTCGATCACTTAATAATAAAGTAATGAGTATAAAAATATTTGTTTAAAATGTTTCCAACCAACCAAGGTTGTTAGATTCTCCATGCCGACTAACTATAGTTAGTGGATTTTTATCCCCGACCAGCCATAGTAAATTTCTCTCTTAAATGTTTCCGACCAACCAAGGTCGATAAATTTTCTTTGTCGACTAACTACAGCTGGTGGGTTTTTATCCCCGACCAGCCATAGTTAGCAACTTTTGCATCTTCTAGAATAATCTTACCTCCCGACCAACATAAGTTGGCATTTTCGAGAATATATGTACCTCCCGACCAACATAAGTTGGCATTTGCGAGAATATTTTGTTTCCTAGCCAAACAGGTTGGCAATTTTAGGAATATTTCGTTTTCTAGCCAAACAGGTTGGCATTTTTAGGAATATTTCGTTTCCTAGCCAAACAGGTTGGCATTTTTAGGAATATTTTATTTCCTAACCAACCGAGGTTGGCATTTTTAGGAATATTTTGTTTCCTAACCAACCGAGGTTGGCATTTTTAGGAATATTTTGCTGAGCAGTCTGAGCTTTGTCGAGTTTTGCCGAGTAGTGTGTAGCACTAGTATTCCCCGAAAAATTCTCAATAAAAAGGAGAGACTTTGGCAGAATATCTTCGTTTTATTCATACTGATGGAACTGCGTTACATATACATCACTGATAATACTTGCGCAGGTGTTCTGCGTTCCATGCATTCTTAAACTCCTCGCCTTCTAAAGTTGCTATTCGATAAGTTCCTGGTCGAACAACTTCTGTAACTCGGTATGGTCCATGCCAATTTGCCTCCAGTTTGTTGTGCTTTTGAATTACTTTCTTCAGCACATAGTCTCCTTCTTTCAGGTCGCATTTCTTCACCCTTTTGCTGTAGAACAAAGCTGTTCGCTGCTGGTAAGCAGCATTTCTAATGGCTGCTTCTTCTCTAACTTCTTCGAGCATGTCTAAATCCAATCTTCTCATTAAGTCGCTGACAGGGGAATTAAAATTCAATACCCTGTGTGTTGGGAGGCCCAACTCGGCAGGTATGATGGCTTCACTTCCAAACGCCAGCATGTATGGTGATTCTCTAGTTGCTACTCGGGGAGTAGTTCGGTAAGCCCAAAGTACCGATTGTAACTCGTTGATCCAGTTTGCTTTTGCATCATCCAATCTTTTCTTCAAACCGTTCAGCAGCGTTCTATTTGTCACTTCTGTTTGTCCATTTCTTTGAGGATGGCCTGGTGCTGAATGAACCTTCAAAATGTTTGACTGATGACAATAGGCGGCAAACTCCTCGTTATCAAATTGTGTTCCATGGTCTGTGATGAAGGCATGAGGTAGACCATATCGACAAATGATGTTCTTCCAAACAAATTGGTACGCCTTCTCATACGTCATGTCAATGAGTGGCTCAGCTTCTACCCACTTAGTAAAATAATCCACTGCGACGACGAGATACTTGAACCTTCCTCGTGTCGTTGGCAGTGGGCCAACCAAATCAATCCCCCACATGGCAAATGGCCAAGGGGACGTTATAGGTGTCAACAATGCTTGTGGAGTTCTTCGGATGGAGGAAAAACGCTGGCACTTGTCACATTTCTTGGCATAGGCTATACAGTCAGCCCTCATCGTCGGCCAGTAGTATCCCTGCGTCATCACCCTTTGTAAAAGCGTCCGACCTGCTACATGTGCTCCACAGGACCCTTCATGGATCTCTTCAATAAATTCTTTCACCTCGGAGGGATGTACACACCTTTGTAAACCTGCCATAATTCCTCGCCTATACAAAATACCATTAGTTAATACGTACCGAGCAGTTATAATCGAGAATTCCTAAACACTCAGCAATAACACAACAGTGGACGTAGGCCATTCTTATAAGGCTGAACCACTTAAAAATCTTTTGTCTCATTTATTTATCTATGATTGAATTATTAGAGTGATCTAATTTTTTACATCAACAACAATATTGAATTAATTATTTATTTTATTGTATATTGATTCGAAATGAAAATGTCATTTACAAATATGCTTGTATATAATATGTGAGTTAAATGAGCTACATGTTGATATTGTGATATGCATTTGTTGATTTTGATAATATGAACTTATTATTTTTTATATGATTTAGTTCTATGGCATGTTATATTTTAGCCCGATTATTTGAATATTAATGACTTTCATGAAGAATAATTATGTTTTCTAATATCTTGAAAAAAATTGAATTAATTATTTTATATTTTCAACATATTAAAAAATGTTACTTTACTTGGGTGTTAAACGAATGGAATATGTGTATGAATTTTATGCAAATGATCTTAATAGTGAAGAGATAATCCGCACAATATTTATCAAATTTTCAACTATTTACCAAGTGAAATACAAAATAGATATAGTTGTGAATTTTTGGCTGGTAGAATCTTTGCTCATCATTTCAGTGATTAAACGATTAATTTTTTTTTTATATAAATATTAGTAAAGATGATTTCCAGGGGTGAAAACATCACAAACAAGAAAAAGAAATTAAAAAATCTAGCACTTGCCACCAAGCTTTTGGTTTTTCTAATAATTTTTGGGCATATTTTTCATCAAAATTGACTGATGGTGATGAAATTTAGACTATAGGTTTCTAATACCATGGCCACAATTTGAAGAGATTTTTCGGAATCTTACTAAAGCCATTTGATCACTGCCAAGGATATATAAACAAGAGTGCAGCATTTGTCAAGCGGACTGAAAAGGCGAGGTGAGAAAATAAAAGGCAAAAAAGCAAAAACGTACATCTTAAGAAATGTGATCCCCACTTATCATTGTCCATCTTTGGCAACCCACGATTGACAGAATTTTTATTTGATAATTTAGAGTTCCACAATTCCCATTTATATACAATATTTTTTTTATTTTACTTTTATATTGAATGACTATATTATTTTTAAAATTTACAAACTCTTTTTACTCATCCAAAATTCATTCCTTACTTTCTTTAATTTTAGATAAAAAAGAGAAAAGCACACACACACACACACACACACACACACACAGACACACACACACACACACACACACACATATATATATATATATAATAACAGTTTTTTTATTTATTAATTTTTTTTATAAAAATTATAAATTGCTTTGATTATTAAAAATATTATTTATTATAGAAAATTGTTTTTTTTTAAATTGTATAAAAAACTGTTTCAACTTTTTCTAACTCTTTAAAACAACATGTCACTGTTTTTTTTAAGTTTTAATGGTTGTTTTTAAAAATTGTTTATAAAACTAAAACAGTGATCTATATAATATAAAAAAACTATTTTTTTTACAAAAACAAGCTGTTTTAACCCTTAAAAGTCTGTCTTTTATATATAAAAAATTGTACATTTTATTTAAAGTTGTTTTATAAAAAAAATTAACACCGTCTTCTATAAATATAAATAAAACACTAGAAAAATAGTTAAAATGTTATTTTTACAAAAAGTCCCGTTGAGAAAATGTTTTCGTTTAAAAATAAGAAAAACATATCAATTGTTTTTGAAATTTAATTGTTGTTTTTATTTTTTTTTATAAAAACTAAAACAATGTTCTATATGATACAAATCTATTTTTTACAAAATAAATTGTTTTAACTATTTTTCTAGTATTTTATTTGTATTTATATAAAAAATTGTCAATTTTTTTTATAAAATAGTTTAAAATAAAATGTACAATTTTTTTTTTTATATATAAAAGATAGATTTTTAACAGTTAAAAATGTTTCATTTTTATAATCAGTTTTTAAAATCAATAGTTGAAATAAAAAAAGCAATTGAAATGCTTTTGTTTATTTTTTAACGAAAATAGTTTTTTAACATGATTCTTTTGTAAAAAAAAGTTGTTTTAACTGTTTTTTAGTGTTTTATTTATATTTATAGAAAATAGTGTCATTTTTTTATAAAATAATTTTAAATCAAATGTACAATTGCTTATATAAAAGACATGTTTTTAACAGCTTACTTTTGAAAAAAATAGTTTTTAATATTATATAGAGCAATGTTTTAGTTTTTGTAAAAAGTTTTTAAAAATGCGCTTTATAAATTTAGCGCCTATTGGAATATGTATTATGAAAATTAGACAACAAACATTTCATTTATAATTTTAGTCTCTATTTTTTTAATAAAGTCGTTGGCCCGGACTCACATCAATAAAACATCAACCAATCATAGCATGTCATGTCAATCGATAATTTGAAAATAGAGACTAAAAGTGCAAACCAAATATTCGTTGTCTTATATTAATAATTGATATTATTTTAGGCCCTAAAAATATATAGACTATTTTGAAAACTATAATTAAAAAGTTTTTTAAAAAAAGAATTGAAATGGCTTTTTTAACAGTTATAAAAAGTTAAAACTGTTTTTATACAAATTAAAAAAAACAAACATATTTCTATAATAAATATTTTTTTATCATCAAAACAGTTTTTAATAAATAAATAAACTGTTGTTTATATATATATATATATATATATATATATATATATATATATATATATATATATATATATATATATGTGTGTGTGTGTGTGTGTGTGTGTGTGTGTGTGTGTATGAATTTTTCTTCTCCCTTTTTATCTTATATTAAAAAAAGTGAGGAATTGATTTTGAATGAGTAAAGAAAATTTGTGAATTTTAAAAATAATATAATCGTTTAATATAAAAATGGAGTGAAAGAATGTCCTAGATGAGTGGAAATACTGACACTCTAAATTCATAGGGCTGTTTTGTCATTGTTTGGCAATGCATCACTTCACATGTAGTTGACAAGGTGTTATTCTGTTTTTACTTTGTGACGGGACTTTTCTTTTGAAAATCTCAACAATTGTTTTGATGTGATCCATAGAAATAGTTAAACACTCTGTTCTAAAAGGCCCGTCTAGGGTCCGCCTAGGCTCGTCTAGGCTTCGCCTAGACCCGCCTAGGCTTGAGGCTTGAGAGAAACGCATCCCCTACGCCTTATTACGCTTTATTACCCCCTATTCTTAGTAAAAGGCTTAAGGCACACTTTTTTTAAACAAAACAAAAGATTAGTTGACAAATATTGGTTATGGAGCATGAATGTGAGAAAGATGGCTACCAAACATATGGATATATTTTCAAAATTCAAGGTATGTACTATTTTATTATATTACTAGCCTTGGAATAATTAAAATAATAAAAAAAGGACAAACGCCTTTTTACGCCTAGGCTCCGCCTAGGCGCGCCTAGGCTCCTAAGGCTTGAGGCTTGACCTCTACGCCTCGACCACGCCTCGCGCCTTTTAGAACCTTGGTTAAACATACTGATTTCGTGCTCAATTTTATATGTACCCTTAAAGTATGCAAAAGAAAGATAAATAGTTTACCCTACAATGATTAACTCATATACATCCCACATCGGTCTAGAATTTACTCACCAAACGTGTAATTATCTTTCTGCAGGCCGTCAACAGATGAGGTTGAGTTCTGATTAATTGGCTTTTCCTGTTATGGTGTTGGACTGGAATCTGGTTTGTTTAGTTTGGTTATGAATTGTAATATATTTTTTTGTGTTTAAATATAATTTTAGTAAGAATTTATGTTTGAAATACTTATTTTTAAATCGCAAAAGACTGTTTTTTATTTTTTGTATTTTAATGTATAATCGTTCATTCTCTATATTTTTATGCATTTATACCTCAATATAAAATATATCTATACAATACATTAATGTGTGTAATTGCAATAAATAAAAATTATATGTGTACATGTACACAAAATTAAGTATATTTATGTAGTATTAAATTAGACAATATACTAAAATTAATATGTTAAACAATATTATCAATACATACATGATAATTATATATAGTGGTGGGAGTTGAAATTGTGTGACACAGGAGCTCAGACAGATTAGTGGGGAAGTGTGTCAAAGTGATGGCCAAGTATATAAAATGGGTTGCGCCTGAGCCGAGGGTTCTACATCCAATGTCAAAGGGTGTTGTGACACATCGCCTAATTAAATACCGGGTAATCAGTCCTTTACTAAATTAAACTGAAGTGACCGTTTGGTTCATTCTTAGCATCATTGTAGAAAATAATTTTATTTTATTTATCACCTAATAAATAATTAAGCTAAGTGTAAAAACATTTAATTTTAATTATACCCAAACAATCCGTTAATAAATTTTCATTATTAAAACAAAAACTATCTGCATTCCACCAGAATAAAATAAATACTGAACAGAAAACAATTACTGAATTAATTAAGACTGGATAAAACATTCCAGTTCAAGTCTCAAACCAAAAGTGCAATACTACTCAATCCAACAAGAGAAGAAATGCTAATAAGAAAATTACAATCTCTGAATAACTAACTGGAAGCGTGCGACACATGCCCTAACTGAAATGTCTGGAAAGATAGAAGTGTCTAATCTCAATAACCTACAACTTCCACAACAGCTGCAGCTCGCCAAATGATCCATGCGTCTAAGTCTGGTGGCAACCCCGTGATTGGTCACCTGATAAATAATATATATATATATATATATATATATATATATATATATATATATATATAGAGAGAGAGAGAGAGAGAGAGAGAGAGAGAGAGAGCAAAAGAGAGGAGAATAGCAGGAAACGGGTCAGAGCTCGAGTTGTAAAAATATTTGTTTTAGCAAGTATTTAAAACTGCAATGAAGCAAGTATTATGTGCACGTTAGTTTTGAACTCTCACATGAGATTCTCACCTCTCCACTATTGAGCACCCCTAACGTACATCTAACCCAACCTAGTTATTTATATCACTCTCAACTAGGCCATAACCTTATACTTCTAACTATATCTCAAAGGAGTATCTCGTATCGCCCATACAATACGTTATTAAAATAGTTTATCCCCCATAACTAAATTCCATTATATTCCCCGTTCGAATGGGTAAACTTTTATTCACTGAAATTATTCTATTTCTCATTATTATTATATCTACTAATTTCACACAGTAGAATTTTCCCAAGTATATTCCTTTATATATAATCACAACGTCCCTATATATATACTAATCATGCACTTCTTGGTTACGACCACTTACCACAAAGCATTTATTATTATTATTATCGTACCTACTAGTTTCATAAAGTAGAAATATCCAGAAGCACATATATACATATAGTCATAACATCCCTATATATATATATATAGACAATAATCCTGCACTATTATGTTAAGACCGGTTGGCGTAAATGCATACTCTGCTACCATGTCCTGGTGCATCGCTCGCTGCATATGAACAATTGGTTCGACGTCTCTCACGAACCATGAATCTCATAACACAAATATTGGAGACGAGCATACTCACCAGCCAAATGGGTCACGCACATACCTACGCTCCCATTCAGCCTTCGAAACTACCCTACATCTCTGATAGCACGTATCTAAGTTCATATGCTCTGGGTACAAGTAAAATATCCCCCCATTGGGTCCCCCATGATAAGACTGTCCACTCCGCGAAACCTCCTCCCGATAGCAAGCAGCGTAGGTATGTTGTACACACAAATACAATCATATAATAGGCATTATCACATCATATTAAAATTTATTAGGTATTCACCTAACCCATACATATTTTCCATACGTAGTATTCTCTCATTACTACTCATAATATTATTATTTTGATTATTCTCTCTCTCAAAATTTCCACGGTTGACTCAATTTTTCAAAATATATAAGGTATGACTCTAGGAACATCCCCTAGAAATTCTGTACTATACTAAAATCATCCAATGATAGTTTTTCTCACTCAAAATATCTGTGCAAATCAGATTGGACTAAAATAGGATTTTTCAGATTTTGAACCTGTCATTCGAACCAGAATGGATGTCGTTCGAACGACATGCATTCTCATTCGAACCAGACTCAATCTCGTTCGAACGAGATTGAGCAAAATCCACCCCTACCAGACCTGTTACGTTTTTCATCTGTTACAGTTCGTCTTCTTTAGAAATCTAGTCCTAAAACCTCTAAGTTCTTCAATCCAATCACCAAAACAGCAACTTAATTGATCTCCTAATATGCTTAGATGATTTCTAGCAACCTAGAATCATTGAATTTTTACAATACATCAATTAAATATGAAATTCCCAAATTGAACCATTAAAACCCTAGTTCTTCAACTTTCAATATACGACCCATATAATTTTGGGATTGCTATTCTACATGCATAGGGATTCAATTCTTCATCAAGATAACTTTTAATCAATGGATCAAATTCTCTAAATTCACCCAATTCAATTCTAAATCATGTATTTGATTCCTATGCTAACATGAGCAAAATTATTGCTAATAGAAAGCAAGTAATAAACACTTGCCTCGATTTTGATGGTCTGATCCGCTGATAAAATTGATATAGACTTGTTCCTCATCTTTCGATCTACGCAAGGATGGTCACGGTGGTGGAAGACGATGGGTTTTTGGCCTTAATCTCTCGGGGCTTGTTCTCTCTCACCCTCTGTGGCTCTCCCTTGAAGTTTGTGCATAATACCCTAACTTTTTCTTTAAGTAACTGATATTAACCATTTTTAAATTTCGTCATTAATTAAACCCCAAAAATGCAATTTACTAAAATGCCCTCCCGGATGCCGGTTTGACCTAAAATTGCCCCGGGACCCAAACTAAACCTCGGGGTATACTATTATGACTATCTCGACCCTTCCAGACTCAATATCTCACTCGAAATGATCCTACAAGTTACTTAAAAATAATTTACTTATTTAATCTATTAAATTAGTCTCGACACGATTCACACGTGCGTCCCAACATAATATACCAAACTGTCATGTTTCACATTCACGACAATTTATAAAATTCTATAATTCCATATTACATCACCACACAGTAATATTCAATAATTTTCATCAATAAGTATTAACCCTTGGCACACTAGTTAATAATTATTTTAATCCGAATTAATTAACTAACAAATTAATTTATCACCTTTTTAATTTAATTAATTCAAGAATAATAATTAATCTCATAATTATTTAATATCATAAAAATACGAGGTGTTACAAGTATTTCACTGTATATTAGATTATAAAAGAATATTACAATCTAGGAGACCTCTTGAGCTCAACTACGGTCTTTGTTACTAATACAAAGGACCTTAGGAAGCAATTATTTGACTTCTCTAAGAGTTCCAATCTTAGTTTATGGAGAAAATTCCTCATTTGGCCTCTAAACTATGACGATTTTTTAAAAATGGCCCATGAATTACCAAAAATATCAATTTAGCCCTAAAACTAACAAACCGACTTAACAAGACCCTTCCGCCACATTTGACCATTAAATTGGATGAAAAATAGTCATGTGCAATGCACATTACTATATTAAGGGTAAAAATATAAATTAACATTATTATTATTAAAGGGCACAATTGTAATTTGATAAAAAAATGCATTAAAATAAAAAATTAAAACACAAATCGAAACATAATCTTTTTCTTCAAAAAGAAAAATACCCACCTGATAACAAACCACTCCGACTATAACCCCTACCCGTGATACCCCGCAAAATTTATAAATAGATTGATCAAGTTTAATGCAAAAATCACGGGAATCTAAAAACATTTGGTAACGGTTTCAACATAACGAAATAAATAAAACTGGTCTAATAACATAACGAGATGTAATGCAATACTGAATAAAATAAAACCGTCTCTGATACCAATACAACTATACATACAATTAAAACAACTCTGGAATATAAAATGTATCATAAACAAATACCCATCTCTAAATACAAGTACCACATGTATAAAAACCTACTCGAAAAAAAAGGGTACAAATAAAATTGTCTGCATTGAATTATAAATCGGGTATAAAAGTAGATGAGCTACACTGCTCGACTTCTATAACCTATGAAGGATGAGTATAATGATGCTAGAGGTTCTCTTCCAACGATTAACTCAAGTCTATGGCAACAACAACGTAAACAAGTTTATATAGAATAAGATTATAACTAAATTTGGGTTACAATATAACATTCATGTTCCTCTCGCCTTAAGTAGATTTCAAGTTATTAGTTACCTAACCCAACAACCTAAAATAACACGCAGTTCTAATCCCAAACCCATATGTGGACCATGTGAATAAAGTTCATCTTTAATTCTTTATTATTTACTATCTTGTTATTAAGTCAACCTCTTTAATTAAAAATCTTACAATGTACGGTTGTCTAATACCTAGTGCACATCTCGCTAACTAACCGAAGTACCACTAACAGTTTATGATCACGTATCTCAAGTCTAACTGTCTAGGGCTATCTCGCGCCACTAAGGTAGTATATACGTCGCTTGTATATAAGGTACATAAATCCCGAGTCATAAGTAAATAGGTATATCCCTATTATAAGTCACATATGTATCTAGTATAACACATAAACTGGTACGACTGTCTCTAGTGCTGCAACACCTAATCATATAAAGTAGGAGGAAAACAATATCTACGTCTAACATCCACACATAAGTACATCACCCGACATGTACAAGTAAATGGGATACTCTCGCTCTCGTACATAACAAAGGCCTATCCCTATTGCCTTTGAGGATCACTCGCACATAATAGGCAGAGTTATAGGTAGCCCCCACTTATAACCACCGCCTTCACACTAATCATATGGCCCCATACCCATGCTACATGAGATGATCCACCTGTTTTATCACCATGGGATACTACGGGTACATCAACACGTAGTGTCCGGGGTAAAATGACCAAGGTAATGCCCGTATTTATCATCCACGTATTAGCGCGGTCATCGTTGTACGCACCCTCATAAAGGATATCACCTCTAATACGTAACCCATGAAACTCACACATGGTATGCATTGCACATAAAATACGCAAGAAATTATAACCCTCGCTAATTGGTTAAAGAAAACACATACACATACATACCCAATGCTACCGGGTCACACATAGTATCACTACTATATATGATTATATACATGAGACCATAATTGTTCCTTTACGACGTAAGCCCTAAATCCCAAGGCCCTAAAGTATAGATTTAGTCTCACACCTAAATTATATTAGAACCACACAAAATAACTATAGTCCATCGCATATAATCTTAGCACAATTTCCAAAGGCTCCACATTTAGTTATTATCACACACCTAACTTATATAAGAATATCGAATATACAAACTACCCCACTCTAGGATTTTTGACTTAATTATAGTCTCCCCAAAGGATAAACGCCCTATTAATATCTCACCATGACCCTAAAAAACTCGGCTATATAGCCCAATTCTTTAAGATTCTAAAATCCCATATAACAACCCATCCTACTCTCGAATTTTCAAACTAATACCTTATGTTCAAATTAACCCTTACAAACCAACCAAGGTCAAAATACCCAACTACCATATATCAAATTACAAAACCTCAAAATATTAATATTCACTTTATTCTAGAATTATAATAAATATAAAGGAAAATCTAGCATAGCCATATGCCACAAAATCCAACCAAAACAACCCCTGAGCAATTCTTAGGCCAAAATAGGGGACTGATCGACCATAGGGAGCTAATGGATTGACTGCACCAGGTGTTCTGTTCTTCAACCTACAGGTCTTGACATCAAAAACCTCCATTAAATCCACTCCAAGCTCTCAAATCATATTTAAACTCAAACTCCTTCATATATAATTGTCCCAACATCTTCCCAAACCTATTTCTAACAATTATATACAACTCTAACATGATTAAAGAGGGTTAATTTCATATTTAACTAAAAACCCTAGTTTTATGAAATTTCTTCAATTAACTTAGGATTCATATCGATTTGTTCAATTAACATCGAATTTTTATAAGATTAACAATATCTAATTAGGTTCTAATAATTATATATCAAACCTAGCTCAAATTCATGAAGAATTCACCTAATTTCAGATTATGTAATTAACAAGATCATTATCTCAATTAAGTTAATTACCAATTTAAGTAATTAATCTTCTTAATAGGATTAATTCAGATTAGGTTTAGATTTCAATGTATAGAGACATTCTAACTCAAAAGCAATCATAATGAAACTCTAAATAAACTTGCCTTAGGGATTGATTGTGGAATCAATTGCCAAAATTCCCAAAAATTCCTCTTCTCCACTTGGTGCCTCATTTCTATAGCTTTTGGATGTTTGTCTAAGTTGCAAAATGTGAATAATGAGAATCCTAGTGACCCAAGAAGCCTCTTAATCTCGAAGTTAGGCTAGGGCCATATATGGGCCTCAACCAAATGAGCCCCAAAACACCTCCAAATGGTCTAAAACACTACCTAAACCATATATACTAACCCAATATATGCGAACCTCTTAGGCATCCCAATATGTCTAAAATCCATTATTTTAAACTATATGCGGACCACCTACGCGTCCCAAACACCAACTCAAAATGTAACAAAAACCACTAATTAATTATCATACAAATTAACATAATTACTTGTAAATATCAATTATTTTTTTATTAAATATAACACAACCCGAAATTATAAGAAACTACTTCACAATCCTTGGAATCCAACATCAAGGGGATAGTCCAAACAAGGAAATCCTCGATAACAAATTCCTGACTATTCCATAGTCGCCCACAATATTAAGTCACTTTCCAATATTTAACTAATGAATTACCGTGAATTATGTTCATTTTAGATACAAATCAAATGACACATAAAAATATAAATAGTGACATCATCTGTCACAACAATCACATATAATAATTTTCATAATTAATTAATGCACAGTAAAATACGGGCTATTACACCACCCTCACCCCATTCTTACCCCACTCTCGCTCAACCTGAGGCCAACTCGACCCCGTCCCCACCCTGTACTCTTCCTAACCTCACCAACTCCGGCCATAGCTAACCCATTCCAACCACATTTAAAACCCCCACAATTACATTTCACCCCCACCCCCACCCCCACTGTCTCTCTCTCTCTCTCTCTCTCTCTCTCTCTCTCTCTCTCTCTCTCTCTCTCTCTCTCTCTCTCTCTATTACCGTTAACTTTACCCCTTTTCTCTTTCATCCTCCTCATACTAGACATAAAAGGAACGGGGTGCATTGGTTTGGATTTTCTCATCGAAAAAGCAATATGGTAGGTATTAGATTGTATTTTGTAGTCGAAAAAAGAATGGGGTGGGGTTGATTGTTTAGTATCACTAGAAAGGTAAGGTATTGATTTTGTAATGGCGTGATTGTTCATCGAAAACCGAAGGGGGTGGGGTTGGATTTTAATAAGGGCTTGGATTTATAGACAAAAAAGAAACGGGTGTGCAGTGGGTGGGGTTAGATTTGTCGTTGGAATAGGAGGGGTTGGGATTATCCGTTAGGTATGGTCGTAGAGAGGGAGAGATGCTACTTTCTATTTTTTTTTATTAAGAATATATTTTGATTTTATTTTAAAACACACACATATATATTAGTTATTTATATTTTCACCTTTAAAATAGTCATGTGCCTCCCACATGATTATTTTCCATTCAATTTAATGGTTAAATGTGACAAAAGGTTCTTGTTAAGTTGGTTTGGTTAGTTTGAGAGATAAATTGACACTTTTGACAGTTTAGGGGACATTTTTGGAACAATTGTAATATCTTAGGGGGCAAATGAGTAATTTTCTCTAGTTTATGACTCAACGGGGTATACAATGTATAAAACAGTCATAAATGATCTGAACTACAACTTTTTGCTAGCAATAATGGGTTGATAGCATGCATTACAATAAATAGATACTTGCTTGATCTATTTGCTCTTTTTAATGCTTTTGTATGATGATTTGAACATGTTTTCAACCGTCTGCAAGCCTCCCCCATATATGTATTTTATTAGAAAGAGAATAAGTAGACTACACCAGTATGGTTGGGGCCTCCTTTGAGGTTTGACGCTGCAGTAGCAAGGTGGATTGTGGAAAAAATGCTTGCAAGTGGTGTAAGGTAGTTGATGGATGCATTTAATGCGGATGAGAGTCATAAATACTAGTGGAAATGAGTGGCGACGGAAGGTGGAACAATGTCTATCCTTTTAAATTGCCCGCCATATGTTTTGTAGTGTATTAGCCTGGAGTTTGAGAGGCCTGCAGTCGATAAAGGTTATTCATTACGTGATCCTTAGGTACATTGAAATAATATCTTCCCGTAAGAGGGGTTATATGACCTCTGAAGGCCACTTATCTTCTACTCGAGGTCCCTTTACTAGCCAGATATGGAGGGATGCCAGTGTTCAGGTCTCTGATCTTTGATGATGAGATTTATTAGAACAACTGAGTATTTTAGAGGATTAATGAGGCGGCTAAGGCCTATGATACGACTATGGTCCCTTATTTAAGGAAGGTGTGGTTTAGGGAGGTTGTTTATGATCTGGTAGAGATCCGAGGTGGGCATTGCTATCTCTTCTATTACATGACTGAAGATGAAAGGGTGGAGAAGCCTAAGAATTCAAATAGTCAAATATGGTATCCTTAGTATACCCTTATTGCTCTTTGCAAGGGGAAACACTTATCTGTTTAAACAAGTTGGGGTTAGAAGCATACATAACCACTGAGATTCCCATAATAATGGGATTGACTTGAGAAAGATTTCACATTGAGTGTTTAGAGTACTGAGAGTACTGATGCGACAAGCCTTGACTGTTATAAAGGAGCCATTTGAGTTGGTTGGAAGTCTTCACCATTTTCATGAGTAACTATATTTTTTTCTGAATAATTTATACAACCGGTTGTTCTTTCCCTTTCGTTCCATAAAATATATTTTCTAAAAGCATATCCCCATCAAAGGTGTTGAACTCCATACCTATTTATGTTGTGGTACACCATGTTTCTCTGCCTCTTACTAAGGAGCTAAAACTTCATCTTCCCAGATGGTCAATTCCCTACGATTCTCTGGTGATTAACTATATGGGGCCAAATAACCCCAACTTCTCTGACCCAGCCCATGTGGCTGCATAAATCAACGAGTAGGACCTGCCGAAGGTAAGGGAAAAGTATCAAATCCTTAACTCTGTTAATCTCAGGGATGTAAATCCTGAAGAAAGAGCATGGTCTTTGGTCTCTAAGCATGTATAATTCAACGATTAATTATGCTTTGCAAAGTCAGGTTTCCATTACCTATATTGGTGATGGAGATTTTGAAGGCAATAGGGTATCCACTTCTCAATTGGTGGAGAACTCTTGGAGGTCCCTCACGGACAAAATCTTGGCCTTTCGGGATTCTAGTGCGGGAGAATATGATGTCACCCCATCCCAGTTATTCAAACTCTATAGGGTTTAAAAGAAAATTAAATCCAAGGAAAAAGGGCTGAAGTACTTTGATCCCAAGGCTCTAATGGTCTTTGCTAAGGATAAGAACAAAGCCCCCAAATAGTGGAAGGATAGGTTATTCTTTATTGAGGGAGAATGGGCCGTCCCAGACCCAATGGAGAAGATAGGATGCCTAACCTTTGGTGTTGTCCTCCAGCCATGGGTAAGTTAGTATTTATCTATGACCTTTGTCCATTGACCTCTGAGCGGAGCTTTACTAATGTTTCTTGAACTTTTTATAGTTTATTATGACCTCATCAAAGAGGAGGAGGACCGAATGACTGACGCTCTGAAGTTGATCTTTATTCCCTTTAAATCCTTTGTTACCCCCAATACACTCTCCAAGAATGGCCTTGGGCATAAGACAAAGGTTGTGGTGTGTGGATGGGTGCCCGAGGCCCCTAAAATAGTGGTTGGGGAGTCTATGGTGGCTGATCCCTTTGACTTGGTTCCCAGGAAGGGAAGGTTACTACCCTTTCCACCTCTGAAGTGCCTGAGACCTCAAAGGGTGAGGTATATATGGCTAAGTAAGGGGATGAGCTTCCTCTTGGTTTTGAGGAGGTTCTACCCACTATTGAGGGGGTAGTTTTTTTGGACTCTAATTGTTATCCAAGTAAGTATCTCGAACTCTCTTATTCTTCTTTGTTTATTTTTTTATTTAGACCTTAGTAGTAACTCTGAACTCTCGGGGGTTCAGTAGATGGACATGAGCAACGAAGGATGGACCCTCTTCTCCAAGAAAAGATCTGCCAAATATGTAGTGAACAAAAGGAAGAGGTCAAAGTCCATTAAGAACCTTAAATTGAGCACAATGGTGGACATTTCTATACCTTTTGTCAAATTGCTAGAGGATCCTGATGTAAAGTTTGATCAAATTGAAGGTTTGCTATCGGAGTCATCCATAAAAGTTCTGCCCTTATTGAAAGCATATTCGGGGGTAGGCGGGACTTTTGAGGCACCCGAGAGTGGTCCTTCTATTCTAGGGTACTTTCAGTCAATGGTCTCAAAATTTGAGGAGAAATCTGATGGTCCCTTACCAAAGGGGAAGGACGTAGTGGTGTCACCTCTGAAGGAGGTGGGGTAAGTTGGTTCTTTTGAAGTCTATTGTCAACTTAATGGTTCATCTGAAGGGTAAGAATGAGGTATAAGGTTCTTCAAGGAAGAAAAGTACTCCAAACCCTCCTCTTTTGAGGAGAGGAACTCATATGCCTCAGCAGTGGAGGCTTTTACATCAATGACTAAGACTAGTTGCTCTGTAATGGTGGCCACATAGAGGGGCAGGGTAACCTCAGTCAACTCGTTATAGTTAGTCCATGCCCATAGGAAGGTACCCTTATATGATTCATTTTCTTTAAGAGTCTATTTTTACTTGACATGCAGTTTTCTCATATATTTTTTTTTTTACTTTTGTTGGCTGTGGGCTCTCATGGTTGATTCTATTGAAGGTCAGAAGACATGTAACAAGGTTCTGTCCATAGATGACTAATGGGACTTGGCCATTTTGAGGTTGCACCAGATAATCTATAATCAGCGGCTAGAATAGCTACCCTGGTGGAAGAGCGGGAGAGCCTGAGGTCACATATCAAAGCCCTTAAGCAAAATCGACTTCTAAATAGAAATACCCTTAAGGATGTTATTACCCGGGAGTACTTGGTTAAGGCTGGGGAGGCTGGTGTGATGGATTTGATTGAGAATAGGGTGTTTGTGGAGGCCCTCTAAGATCAAGTTTGACAACTCTGAGGTTCCCACGATAACCTTCTCCACTCTGATAAGGACGTGGACCTTATAAAGTGGCAAATTGTGGACCTTAATTTCGTAAAGAACCTGTTGATGTCCGAGGTCCAAGAATTGGAAATGGATCACTATGAACCTGAAATAAAATATATTGGGCTTCAGAGGGGATTATTACTACCGTAAAGAATGAACTGGATGCATACCTCTAATCCGATGCCTACCAAAATTTCATATTTTAAAGATATGCTTCAGGTTTTGAGGACTGTAAAGCCAAAGTCTAGGTGCTCTTTCCTGAGGTCGATGTCTCTGGTCTTTTTACTGAGGACCCCCACTCTGCTATAGAAATCCCTGACAATCAGAGTAGTAGTGGGGTTGAATGTTCCGAGGCCTCTAGTTCTATGGCTAAGGAAGAATAAACCAAGAGTGAATCCCATGCCCTTTCGTCTGTGACCATCAATGAAGCCTCTACTCCCATGGTCGTGCCAAGCCCCTTAGTGAAGGAACTTGAAGCCGACCCTTAGAAAGCCTTTTATATATTTTTGTTTCTTTTTTGGCTGTGGGTCACTTGATGTAATCCTCCAACTCTCTAGTTTTTATAACAACTAGCTTTGTTTTGGAATTTTAACTTCTTCTTTATTGTCGTTTCTTTTATTTTTCTTTGCCAAGGAAAGTTATCATTTGCATATGTTTGTCTATGGTCTGCCAAGTAGGAGATATCCCCTCAAGCCCTCCATATTTCTTGGTAAAGAAAATAAAATTGAGCATCAACCCTTCCGAGGATGATTTGCGGGTATATAAACCTTTGTTGTGTAAATGCAGCAACATTTGAAGTCAAACTAAGGTTGCTAAGTGGGTCATAAGACCTTAGAACCATGAAAGCCTTGGGAGTTTTAGAACATGCACTTTTTTAAGACTGAGTGTCCTAAAATTTTTGTACATAAACACTTATCTCACCCAAAATTTTGGGAATGGAAGTCAGAAAGTAAATTTGTTAAGGGTCCAAATATCTTAGATTCACAATTAACTCAAGGGTAAGAGCTTTTGGATTAAAAAGTTGTTCCATAAAGGGTCCTAAGACCTTTGAAACATATTTTACTAGAGATAAAAACCTTAGTGGTTTAAAATCTGAAGTCCCAAAAAGTGTCCAAAGACCTCTAGACTTAACTTAACTGAGGACGAGGGCCTTAGAAGTTTAAAATTTGAAGTTCCATAAAGGGCCCGAAGACCTCTGGACTTAACTAAGGAGGAAAGCATTAGAAGTTTTAAAATTTGAAGGCAAAGAAACATCCCTAAGACCTATGGAATTAAGTTAGCTAAGGATGAAAGCTATACAAGTTTTGAAATTTGGAATTCATAATGGGCTCTAAGGCTTCCACACTATATTCCACTAGGATGAAATACTCGTGATAAAAAAATTTGAGGTTCCATAATGGGTCTTAAGACCTATAAACCATAGTCCTGATAAATAATCTGAGGTACCACAATGAGTCTTAAGACCTCTGAATCATATTAAGTAAGGATAAAAGCCTTAGAGACTTGGTACTTTTGCACTTTCGATTTTAAAAATTAGAGTTATGGAAATTTTTGGCATATGAGCACTTAGCCCCCCCCCCCCCCCCACAATTTTTTTTTTTTTGAGAATATAAGTTTCTCCTGAGTGTGCGGATAAACTAATGGGTCAATTTATTTAATTAAATGCCTCAACACATAAATCTAAATTTTAATCAAAATTTAACCTTTAATTAATTATGGTGTGCATATGAGTTATGTCCATATATATAATTGCAATTATCAAGCCAACCATGCAAAATCCAACAAGATGAGGAAAAAATCCCTTTACAGGAAAAACCTTTAATTCAGCACTATTGATAGTTTGGAATACAATTGACTTACAAAACACTTAGCAACACAAAGCTAGATGCGCAAACCCTTCAAAATGCCAATAAATACGGCCCAACTCCAGAGCCGTGCAAAGGACATGTAGAGATCTACCCTCAGTATCCACCGATTCAACCTTCTTGTTCAGTAGTGAAACCTCAATTCATAAAATCATCCATAAAGAAAAGTCTCTACAAGAGTGTATCACAAGAAACCTTTTTAATGTTGGTGAAAATGATCTTGAATATATCTCGGGGGGTGAGAAATTTGATATGAGGTGTTTTGATCAAAAAAGAGAACTCAAAAGGTGTTTTTCTTTTTAAAAAATATTCTTGGAATATTTTATCCCGTTCAGCCGTTTTATAAGAAGGGAAGACAAAAAGGACAAATACAAAAGATATTGGGAAGATATTCATTAGAAAATAAAAACCACATCAGTCGTTCAAACGAAAAGGTATGTCATTAGAACGACTGCCTTATTTCGTTCTAACGAATTCAAACAAAATCATCTAACGAGATTACAATACTGAAAGCATTTGAACCTCGTCAAAATTTGTTCGAACAACCATGACTCCCGTTCGAACGAGGCGTCATTTTCAACGCAATTTTCCTTATAAAAAAATTGAGTTCCTTTTATAATAGATTACCTCATAAAAAATAAACAAACCCCGGAAAGTACTCAGAACCTTTTACCACTCAAAAAGCATACTTCTTCCACGATTTTCAGGGTGATCAAGTCTTCAATTCTTTGACGGTCTTCAACATAGTCTTCAATTACCAAGAAGTAGTGACGTAGATGTGTTTATAGGTCATGTTTGTATAATGGGATACACGAAACCAAAATAAATAAAAATATGAGCAATAATAAATTTTGCATTTACAAATCTCCCCCTTTGGCTATTCCGGTACAAAACACCATCCTAAGCCAAATTGAATCCTCTGAGTTAAATACAAAGATCTACCCTCACAAAATGTAAATGAAAATGGAGTAGAATATGTGTAAGTCCTCAAACATGAAACTGGATCTTTCATTGGTTCGCATTGTCTTCATCTTGTGTGGGTCCAAATGATCATCATACAAGCGAAACGTCGTACACACATGAGACAAACAAAGATACCGTCATGCTTAGAGTTTTAAGCAGAAAAATAAAAACTCCTCCTCAATTTGTGCTCCCCCTTTTTGTCCGTAATAGACAAAGGAGTCGAAACTAAGCATAAAATATCGGCATCACACAAAGAAGTAAGATATTAACACAAGTATAATCAAGTAAGCTTAGGTGATGGTAATCTGAAAGGTAACAAATTATTTTTGAAAATTTTCATTTTTCAAAGAGATATAAAATGTACAAAGCACAATACACCATGGACTAACACTAAAATATCCGAATGGTGAATGCGGAATGTAATTGTGTAAACATTTTCATAGGTAAATCAACATAAACATTCATAACATAGCTGCACGATGTTTTGAGACACTTCTAACAAAAGAACTCAAAGTCTACCTTAGGTGTAAAAATGGTGAACTTAAGTGACATTAACTCAATTTAATCGACATGTCATGAACATAAATGATTCTCACACAAATAATATATATGTTAAATAATATTATCAATACATACATGATACTTATATATAGTTTTATACATGTATGTAATAATATAAAATATACACATGTACATATGTATTAAATAATATTATCAATTCATATATATATATATATATATATATATATATATATATATATATATATATATATATATATATATATATATATATAGTGCTTTTAGTATGTATATATGTATGTAAACATTTATGCATCATGTTTGTATGAAAGTTTAATGTACATGTGTGTTTATATGTATTATATATATACATATAATATGTATTATATATATATACACACACACACACACACACACATGTTTACCAATTTTGTGTGTGTTAGTTTTCAATTGTTGAGAAAACTGAATTTAAAAACAAGTTTACCAAACACACACCAATATTTATAAGCACGAAAAAATGCAACATTTATAAGCACGAAAAAATGAATTTAAAAATTGTATTTAAAAATAATTTTTAAATTGAGTTTTCTGAGTACATAAGAAACGGGCCCTAAATCGTTTGAGTTTGAACTTTACAAAAGGAGTTAAGTTTCTTCAAAAAGAAAATTTGTGCTTAAAAGATGAAATTGAATTTTGTAAACTATTCAAAGTCAAAGAGATATTCTTTATGAGATGCTCAGGGACATAAAACATGATCTTCAGTTAGAAGTGTCCAAGAAAAAGAGTGAGGCTAGAGAATGTGTTTTAAAGAGTGACTTAAAGGACTCCAAGAATGTAGATATTAGGGTGAATAATAGTGTCATAGAAGATAATGATAAATTATTTGAGGATTTAAGGGCACATGAGAAGACTCTTAGGAATAAATTTGCTTAGATTGAGGGAGAGCGAAATAACCTTCTTTGAATTATTGAAAATATGAAGAAGGAGTCCCAAAAGTTTGAAGAGTCAATTTTTTGCTTGATTATCCGTTGATGTAAAAAACTAGATCACTCTAATAATTTAATCACAGATAAATAAATGAGACAGAATATTTTAAAGTGGTTCAGCCTTGTGTGAATGGCCTACGTCCACTGTTATGTTATTGCTGAGTGTTTGGGAACTCTTGATTACAAGTTCTATCAAGAAATTCCCGTCCCTTTGAATGAGGGTGATACAAGGTATTTATAGCCCTTAGGCTGTACATGAAAGGGTGTTACATTAAATGATACATATATGAAAGGGTAATTCATTTAATGCTCTTCAAACGTGTGTGTCAAGATGATAAGCATTCAATGAATAGTTGAACTGTTGATTATCTGGCAATTAATGCTGCGGTCGAGATGCAGCTCGAACCGCCTTAGTTGCTCGTCGTCCAAGAGTTCCTCGGAGCATTGGAGTTCCTCGGAGGGTTGGTGTTCCTCGGAAGACTGGCGTTCCTCGGAGTATACCTGTTGCTCGGAGTGAGTATGTTGGTCGGGGGAATAATCTTCCTCGTTGCTATTGTGCCACGTAGATTGACACATGTCTTGTTATTATTCGTCCACATCAGCATACTAATTTTTGTATCAACAGAAGCCCCCAATGTTTCATGTTTCGAACTTTGAGGAGTATGGGACATTCTTTCTCGGTATATGGCGATATTAAATGACCTTCCTGGGTTTTAGGAGCCTTTTCTTCATATTTGAATTTCCTTCCAAATTCGCAGAATCCGCCTTTTTGCATTTTTATAGGCGCTTCGATCTTCGTGCCCTTTTTTGTCCTTTTAGCCGCCGGTAGCGTAATAGTTTCCTTTTTGTAATCATTTCTTTCGCCGTTTCCCAAGGCAAAGTATTTAAACTTCAGAGGCAATCCCATCGTCTTCTACCTTTTCGATTTATGCTTTCGAGTTTTCTATAGCTTTTCTCTCTCCTGTGCGTCCATCCTTTTCTTCGTTTGTTTGTCAACAGATCTCCTTTTTCCCTGTAAGCTCTTCTTCCTTCTTCTTTTATTCATCATGGTTTACATTATTGAGTCTCTTGAGAAATACCGTTCTGATTTCTCTATTCCATCTTGGGTAATTTTGGAGGTTCTTTCTGAGCCTTCAAGTTATTTTGATTTGGCTGAGGGACATTGGTTCCCTAGCCTCTTTATTGCTGAATGTGGATTTTCTTTTCCACCAAACCCTTTATGCTTAGAGTTCTGTCAGTATTTCGACGTTGTCCCTGCAAAAATAGCCCCCAACACTTGGAGAATAGTTAATGGGGTGTATAGGTTAAATCAAACTCATGGAACTCGTATAGGAATTCCTGAGATTATGTACTGTTATAGATGGGCTGTTTTAGACAATGTTTTTTATTTAAAAACTAGGTTTTTGAATAGGGCCTTAGTAGTCAACCTCCCTGATGCAAACAGGGGTTATTTTGAACATGGGGTAGTTATAAAAAATTGGCAACATGCCCCTTTGGTTGGAGATGCTGTATATGAGGGTCCCAGATGCCCCCCATATGGCAATGGGATAGGTTATTTTCATTTTATTTCATTTTTGAAATTATGATTTCATTATGTTTGAATAAATGCACGATTGACATTTCAATATGTTTTTGCTTGCAGTTGACAGTAAAAGAAAAACTCCCAAAGAATCAGAAGTTAATATAAAGCATCTGAAACATATCTGGAATTTGCATAGAAGAGTTGCAGACGAGCACATAAGGTCTGCTTCATATTTGCTGCAGTACAGGATCTACACATCATCCTTTACTGCTCGTCCTGTGGTCAGCATTAGTGACCCATTGCCAGCTTCCGAGGAATCTTCACCAGAATCTCACATTCCTCTAAGTCATAAGATGGGCAAGAGAAGAGTTCCTGCTATCTTTGAGGAGACTTCCTCTGTCGGGGATGGAAAGAGGAACAAGGCTGAAGTCCCAAAGGGGACAAAGAAAGTGGATGATGTTCCTTTCGTTGCTGCTCAGAAGGCTGCCGAGAAGCCTCCAATGGCTCCGAGCAAGAGAAGTACTTCTGTGGAAGTGGTCACCATTTCCCCCACCAAAGGTTCTTTGGCTGAAATTGCTGAAGTACCACTGAGGAGATTGAAGAAATCCTCCTCGGTCAGTTTTTCTGAAACCGCTCCTCAGCTCCAAGCTAGTGGAGCTGGTGTTCCTACTATTATTCCCCCGAGCTCTGCAATGAGCTCGGTAAAGACTTGGACTATTCCTGAAGTCCAAGGCATGGAGGAAAGCATGTCTAGGGATATGCTGACATCCCTAGTTACCCGTCACATTGCTTCAGTAAGTTTCTTCTTATCTTGAATTTTTTTCTTTCCTTCTATCGATATATGTATCTCGGCACTAACTCATCACTACCTTCTTTTTTCAGCTGGTGAGTTGCTTTAACACCATTGTGAAGAAAGATGAAGCGTTCAAGGCTTCAAGCTCCTCGTCTGGAGTAGAGGATGCATTCCAGGGTTTGGCCCAATATCTGAAGGAATCCCGTCAAAAATACGACGAGGATAGGGGGGAATGGGAAAAGAAGTTGACTGCGTCTGAAGCAGAGAAGGTACAGTTGGGCAATAAAGTGAAGGATTTGGAGAGAGAGAATAAAGATTATGCCGAGAAGCTCACAAGCTTTGGGGAGCTTGAGGCTAAGTTGAAGTTGTCCGAGGAAGAGCTGACTCTTCTGCGAGAAGTAAATCGCCAGAAGGAGGGGGTGGAGGCCAAATTGAAAGCCACCGAGGATCTTCTATCCGAGAAGCTCTCCTCGGAGAAAATGAAGAGAAAAGCGGCTGTGAAGAAATCCTTTCGAACTGGTTGGGACAAAGGATGGGATAGGGGGGTAGCAGCAATGATGACCCAGGTCAACTATGGGAGTTTGAAATACTTTCGAGATGGTTGGGTTGCTGCCCTGCAGGAGCTGAAGGTGAGCGAGGACTCAGAACTATTTCAACAACATCTTCCTGGTCCTCCTCCGGCTATTGAAGATGAAGAAGAGGATGAAGCTGCATCCGAGGAGTCTTCAGTGATAGTGGGTGATCAAGTCCTTGCTCCACAACCCAACCAGACATCTACTGAGGAGATTTCTTCTTTGCCTGCTCCTCCTGAAAAAATTCCAACTCCAGCCGACCAGATTATTGTTCCCACCGAGCAACCAAGCTCCTCGTCCCAGCCTCCCGAGAAAGTCTTGGGAGACAAGGAAAAGGTTTGAAGTTGTTCGGTATTCTCTTTTATTTTTCCTTTTACTTGTACTTTATATCCCAGATCTTTGTAACTTTGCCTTATGATCTAATAAAATTTGAGTTCTTTTCTTCCATATGATTGTCTCTTCTCTTTCTGCATTCTGTCTTGATCTTCTTTTTGATGATTTCTTTCTCTGTTAGTTTCTGGCCAGGATGGATCTGCTGTCTGCTAATGACACAAAGTTGATGCAGTAATGCCATGAGTATTATAAAGCTGGTCACACAGACCTCAGTGCATCAGAAGTTGCCGACATCCTTGGCCATGGTGCTTCAGAGCAGGCAATAGAAGCTTATCGATATCTGAAGGACTTACTTGATCGAGCTGTGGCCAATAACGTGGCCTACTATGATATGATCGAGGAGCTTCAATATACTCTAGAAGATCTTAAGGATCAGTACAAGGAGTCAAATGCCTTGTTACATGAGGGGTATGAAAAGAAATATAAACAACTTTCTGCCGAGAAGAGCTACGACAAACTCCTTGCTGGGTATGATGTCAGGGAGAGGACCCTAAAGGGAAAAGTTGAAGCTTGTAGACAAATTGCTGAACTGCTGGAGCAAGAGAATAATAATTTGCAAAAAGAGCTAGCACAATATAAGTCTGCAGCCTCTTCTTCAACAGCGGTAATCCCAGTGACCGATGAGGGATTTTCCTTCTTAGAGGTTGAGAATGCCAAATTAAGGCAAGAGTTGGATATCCTGCGAAGATCTTGTACTTCTACTTCTTCTCGGGGATGAGGAAGAGGTTCTCGTGGGCGAGGAAGAGTTGCCCAGGATGTTGTCGAGGAACGAAGTACTCCAGCTGCTCGAGGTCGATCAAGAACTCCTCGTAGTATTGAAGAAGCTCGTACTCTGTCAACATTGGAAACCCAAGCGTACCAACTGAATGCCAAAGATCGGGCTTTGTCTGAAATGTCCAAGAAAATCCTAACTTTGGAGGATCAACTTACTGCGACGAAGTCTGCTCTGGATAATAAGGACGTTTTTGCCAAGAGCCTTCATGAGCAGTTAGAGAGATTAACTTTCCAATTCCACAAACAACCTCGTGAGTTCTGGATGGCAGGTTACAATGAGGCCCTTTGTCATCTGGATGCTCGTATTGAACATGCCAATAACGAAGGTTATAAACAGGGATGGTTGAACGCCCTGGGTGTATTAAAACTAGAGCAGGGCCATTATTTATGGGATTATCATGCTCCTGGGCTACTAGACTTGCCCGTGCCACCTTATAAATTGGACATGGAATGGATCCCTGCTCGTGCCATTCCTCGGAGCTTAATTTCAAAATACCTTGGTGACTACAATCTTCATTCCCAAATTGAGGTATCTCGTCCTGAGCATCTACTGGACACACCTTCTGTGATGAACGTTAGGATGCTGAAGGACTTGAACTTTATTAACTCTCCTCAGACTTTAAATGATCCACCTGCTGGCGAGGAACCTATTTCAAAAGCAGAGGGAAAGAAACCAATAGAGTAGGGATCTCAATGTAATAGTTAGTACACATATGTAACTTGTAATTTATTTTGAGTTTTAATGAAAGACTTTCATTTTCTGTTTGCAAATCTGTATTGCTATTGTCTTGTGTTTATCGAACACTTTATATTTGTGCTTGCATAACAATATTGTGTGGTTCACCGATCAACTTAGTAATAAAATTTACAAGTATCAGTAATATTGCTCGATCACTTAATAATAAAGTAATGAGTATAAAAATGTTAAAATTTCTTACAACCAACCAAGGTTGTTAAGTTGAGCTCGTCGACCAATTATAGTTAATGGGTTTTTATCCCCGACTAACCATACTTGGTAATTTTTTTCATAAAATGTGTCCGACCAACCAAGGTCGATAATTTTATCCTCGTCGACCAACTACAGTTAGTTGATTTTTATCCCCGACCAACCATACTTGGTTCAGTTTGGAATATTTGTTCTTCGAAGAACTTTTATGTAATAAACTCACTTCCCGACCAACATAAGTTGGCATTTGAGAGCATATTTTGTTTTCAAGCCAACCGAGATTGGCATTTTTAAGAATGTTGTTCTTGCCCTTTTACCAACCGGGGTTGGTCATGGGTTTGAACTATCATGCCCACTAACTCTTTTACCAACCGAAGTTGATCACATTAGTGTACGCCTCCTAACCAAAGGAGTATAGTTTGTTCTCTCTATTTTACCAACCGAAGTTGATCACGCTTGAACTATCAGTGTCCACTAACTCTTTTACCAACCGAAGTTGATCACATTAGTGTACGCCTCCTAACCAAAGGAGTATAGTTTGTTCTCGCTATTTTACCAACCGAAGTTGATCACGCTTGAACTATCAGTGTCCACTAGTTATTTTACCAACCGGGGTTGGTCACGCTAGTGTATGCCTCCTAACCAAAGGAGTATAGTTTGCTCTCGCCCTTTTACCAACCGGAGTTGGTTGTGGGTCTGAACTATCGTGTTCTCGCTATTTTACCAACCGAAGTTGATCACGCTCGAACTATCAATGTCCACTAGTTATTTTACCAACCGGAGTTGGTCACGCTAGTGTATGCCTCCTAACCAAAGGAGTATAGTTTGTTCTCGCCCTTTTACCAACCGGAGTTGGTTGTGGGTCTGAACTATCGTCTTCTTTTTGCTGTCGAGCAACGTAGTGTTGTACACTAGTATTCCCTGAAAAACTTTCAATAAAAGGAGAGAAGATGGTGAAACATCGTTGTTTTATTCATATTGATAGAACTGCTTTACATTTTACATTACTGATAATACTTGCGTAGGTGTTCAGCATTCCATGCATTCTTGAATTCCTCTCCTTCTAGAGTTGCTATTCGGTAAGTTCCTGGTCGAACAACTTCTGTAACTCGATAAGGTCCATGCCAATTTGCTTCCAATTTATTGTGCTTCTGAATGACCTTCTTCAGCACGTAATCTCCTTCTTTTAAATCGCATTTCTTCACCCTCTTGTTGTAGAACAGAGCTGTTCGTTGTTGATATGCAGCATTCCTAATGGCTGCTTCTTCTCTAACCTCCTCGAGCATGTCCAAATCTAATCTTCTCATCAAGTCACTGACTAGGGAATTGAAATTCAGGACTCTGTGTGTTGGGAGACCCAACTCAGCAGGTATTACAGCCTCACTTCCAAACGCCAACATATATGGTGATTCTCCAGTTTCTGCTCGGGGAGTTGTTCGGTAAGCCCACAACACTGACTGTAGCTCATTAATCCAATTAGCTTTATCCTCACTTAGCCTCTTCTTCAAACCATTTAATAATGTTCTGTTCGTCACTTCAGTCTGCCAATTGCTTTGAGGATGCCCTGGTGCTGAATGAACCTTCAAAATATTTGATTGATGACAATAGGCGGCAAACTCCTCGTTATCAAATTGTGTTCCATGGTCTGTGATGAAGGCATGAGGGAGACCATATCGGCAGATGATGTTCTTCCAAACAAATTGGTACACCTTCTCGTATGTCATATCAATCAGAGGCTCAGCTTCTACCCACTTAGTAAAATAATCCACTGCGACGACGAGGTACTTGAATCTTCCTCGGGTCGTTGGCAGGGGTCCAACCAAATCCATTCCCCACATGGCAAAAGGCTAAGGAGAAGTTATGGGTGTCAACAATGCTTGCGGAGTTTGTCGGATGGAGGAAAAACGTTGGCATTTATCACATTTCTTAGCATAGGCTATACAATCAGCCCTCATCGTTGGCCAGTAGTATCCTTGTGTCATCACCCTTTGCAAAAGTTTCCGACCTGCTACATGGGCTCCACAGGATCCTTCATGGATCTCTTCAATCAACTCCTTCACCTCGGAGGGATGCACACTAGGGGTGGCCGTGGTCCGGGCCTGGGCAGGCCCGGTCGGGCTCGGGCCGGGCTTAAAAAATTAAGTGTTATCCCAAGCCCGCTCGGGCCTAGATCGGGCCTTATTATGTAATCCCAAGCCGCCCAGATTTGAAAGCTCTTTACCCAGGCCCGCCCGATCGGGCCCTATTATGTTAATTAAAAGTTTTTTTTTTAAAATTAAAATACCTATTTTTTTTATTTAAAGACCAATTTTTTTAATTAAAAATCTGTTTTAAACTCCATATATTACAAAGTCCATATATAAAGTTTCTCACTTTACATGAAAAGACTTGGTATACGTTTTTATATTTATAAAAGTTCCCCCCCCCCACATATATATATATATATATATATATATATATATTTCGGGCCTCGGGCCGGGCCGGGCCTCATCGGGCTTAAGAACTCATGCCCAAGCCCGCCCAAAAAAATATCGGGCCTATAAAATTTTGCCAAGCCCGCTTTGCGGCCCTATTCACCTTACCCAAGCCCTATTTTTTTATTGGGCGGGTTGGGCGGGCTTGGCGGGCCTCGGGCCTATGGCCACCCCTAATGCACACATCTTTGCAAACCTGCCATAATTCCTCGTCTATACAAAACACCATTAGTTAGTACATACCGAGCAGCTTTAAACTTCAATTTCTTGGCAGCGATCTTATCCTCCGGTAATTATCCTTCCTCGACATATGCCCTGATGGGATCCATCCAAGATGGTCCTAAATCAAGGGAAATAACATTCATCGTCAGGCCTTCATCTATGCTTCGACTTTCTAACACCTCAATTGGTATCGTTCTTCGCAACTCGGTACGAGTAGCTGATGCTAGTCGGGCCAGTGCATCTGCTTGTGCATTCTCCATTCTTGGTATTCTGATCAACTGAATGGCATCAAATTCTGCCAATAACTCCATCGCCTTTGCATGATACTTGACCATTAATTCTCCTTTAACTGCATAAGTTCCCATCATCTGATTCATAATTAATTGAGAATCACTGAATACCATCACTTGTTGCGCTTCCATAATCTTTGCTAAATTAAGACCTGCTATCAAGGCTTCATACTCAGCCTCATTATTGTAAGCTTTGAATTGGAATCGTAAGGCATATTCCACGTCAATCTCGTCTGGGGTGTTCAAAACAATCCCTGCTCCACAACCTGTTGTACAAGATGACCCATCTACATACAATCTCCACGTAGGTAACTCGTCTTCAAAATTCTTCTCTGACAGCGTTCCTCGGTGAAATATTTGTTGTTTTGTTTCATCCTCCCCTGGTATTTTTCGCTCCTCGTCGACCATCTCTTCTCGCCCTTTTACCAACCGTAGTTGGTCTGGGTTTGAATTTGATGATCTTTCTACATCCACAAGCCCTTTTACCAACCGAAGTTGGTCTGGACTTATGTCTGTTGATCCTGTAACATCCACAGGTTGGTCAGCGAGCAACTTTTGTTCCTCGGGGGTATCAGGATATGTAAACTCTGCTACAGCTTGCCCTTTTAAGGATGATCTGGGTTCATACACAATATCATATTCACCGAGCTCTATTGCCCAGTACATCAGTCTCCCTGACTTTTCTGGCTTATGAAGGGCTTGTCTTAATGGCATGTCGGTATACACGATGATGGTATGGGCCTGGAAATATGGCCTCATTCTTCTACTTGCTTCAATTAATGCCAATGCCAATTTTTCCAACTTTGGGTACCTGATCTCTGCACCTCGGAAAGCCTTACTTGTGTAATAAATTGGCTTCTGGACTCCATTCTCCAATCTGATCAATGCCGAGCTGACTGCATTCTCTGATACTGCCAGGTATAAGTACAACTTTTCACCCATCACTGGTCTGGACAGCAATGGAGCTGTTCCCAGATATTTCTTCAAGTCTTGAAAGGCTTTTTCACATTCATCATTCCACTCGAAAGTTTTTCGGAGTGTTTTGAAGAATGGAAGGCACCTATCAGTTGCTCGAGATACGAATCTATTGAGCGCTGCAACTCGTCCTGTAAGACTCTGCACTTCTTTCTTCGTCGTTGGAGATCGCAACCCTAAAAGAGCTTTGATCTTTGCTGGATTTGCCTCAATGCCTCGCTGGTTGACGATGTACCCGAGGAACACTCCTTCTCGAACTCCAAACGTGCACTTCGTCGGGTTGAGATTCATTTGGTATTTATCCAGTTGATCAAAGGTCTGACCTAAGTCAACTAGATGCTCAGCAGCTTTCTTGCTCTTTGACAGCATATCGTCGACATAGACTTCCATGTTGCGACTGATTTGTTCGGCAAAAACCTTGTTCATCAGCCGTTGATATGTCGCTCCTGCATTTTTCAAACCAAAAGGCATAACATTATAACAATAAGTTCCCCTAGGGGTAATAAAAGAAGTGCTTTCCCTATCTTCAGGTTTCATTTTGATCTGGTTGTAACCAGAGTAAGCATCCATGAAGCTGAGCAGCTCGTGCCCCGAGGTAGCATCCACTAGTTGGTCAATTCTGGGCAATGGGAAGTGATCCTTTGGGCAGGCCTTGTTGAGATCAGTGAAATCAACACACATTCTCCATTTATTATTTTTCTTCTTTACCATCACCACATTTGCCAACTAGTCTGGATACTTCACATCTTCAATGAATTGGGCTTTCTGGAGCTTGTCGACCTCCTCTTGAATAGCTTGATTCTTCTCGGGGCTAAATACCCTTCTTCTCTGCTTCACAGGCTTGATCTCCTTATTCGCATTGAGTTCATGGCATAAGAAGTTTGGATCTATTCCTGGCATGTCTTCATGACTCCATGCAAAAGTTTTCTTTCTGTCTCTTAAGAAAGCTATCAACTCCTGTTTTATTGAAATATCCAACGATGAACCTATCTGGGTTACTCGTTCAGGGTGCTCGTCGTCCAGAATAACATTTTCTGTATATTCCACCACCTGTCCTTTTACCAATTGGGATTCATCTCTGGGGTCCAGTGTTTCAATTTCTGTACCTTCATCCACCTGGTAGGTAGTAGTCTTTTTCCTTGATTCCTCAAGCTCCTCTTGCTCGGCAGACGAATAATAACATTCCCGAGCTACTTTCTGATCACCTTTCACAACTCCCACTCCGAAATTTGTTGGGAATTTTAAGCACTGATGTACTGTAGATGGGACTGCTTCGAACTTCTTCAAACCAACTCTTCCCATGATGATGTTGTAAGCTGACTGCACATTCTTATCCATCACAAAGAAGCGTATTTTTTCTGTTCGACACGCAGGCCAAGTTCCAATGAATATATCCAACTTGATCGTCCCAAGTGGAAAGACTTTCTCGCCAGCAAATCCCAATAGAGGTCTGTGATAAGGTTCCAATTGAGATAATTTCAAATTTAAACTGTCAAAGCATGAATAATACATGATGTCCGCCGAACTGCCATTGTCTACCAGCACCCTTGAAATCACTACTTCTTTCATCCTCATTTTGATTACCAAAGGGTCATCGTGAGGGTAAAGAACACCTGCCAGGTCATTTTTTGAAAAGCCAATAACCAGCTTCTCTTTGTTTACCTTCCTCGGACGATCCTCCTCGGCCAAATTTATTCGCTGAATGTACGAGCAAGCTTGTGCCTCTCCGAGGTAAGCTTTTCTTTCTGCAGTAAGATCTCCTCCTGTAATGACATTACAATAAAATGATCCAAAGCGTATTGAAAATACCTATCGTTCTGGCTGCCTTGGTTTCTTGGGAAGATCGGGGTCATCCTCTGTATCATCTTCATGGCCTCTCTTCTTTTTCTCCTCTGCTCGACGAGGAGATCTAGATCTTTCTATAATTCAATCATTATTTCTTCTTTCACCTCCCCGATCAACATACTTTGCTAGCTTTCCTCTTCGGATGAGTGTTTCAATCTCGTTCTGAAGAACTATGCAATTTTTAGTCATATGGCCATGATCTTTGTGGAACTCGCAATATTTATCCCTGTTCCTCGCATCAGGATCTGACCTCAATTTCTTCGGCCACTTTACTTCCTCGTTATTCTTGATTTCTTCCAAGACATGATTAATACCCATTTTCAAAGGAGTATAATTATCGAATTTCTTCAGGACTTCCCATGACGACCTATTATTCTTGGAATGCTTATCACCGCCATTGCCCTTATGCTCTTTCTTCTTGGATTTGTCGTCTTCCACCTTGGTTTCTTTATCCATATTCTTCTTCGCAGCCATAGCCTCCTCGGCATTCATGATTTTGGCCGCTTTTGCCATCAACTCTGACATAGTTTTAGGTGGATCTTTCGCCAAAGTGTAATATAACTTATTAAGCAACAACCCACTCATCAAGGCGGTGATTGCTGTCTTCTCCTCATAATCTATGACTTCCAGCTTCTCGTTATTGAAACGAGTTATGTAATATCTAGTACTCTCACCAGATTTTTGTCTAACACTTAACAAGTGTGCTACTCGTTTTACTGGTTTTGCTCCAAAACAGAAATTGCCGATGAACAACTCGGCTAATTGAAAGAAAGTTGAAATCTTATCCCGAGGAAGATTGTTGTACCATATCTGGGCAGCTCCAGTAAGAGTTCCTGAGAATGCTCTGCATCTCATCTCGTCGGGGACGGCATAGATGTCGGCAGCAGCTTGATATTGCTCTATGTGTAGAATAGGATCTGTCTTTCCATCATATTTAGGGGTTACCACTGGTGCTTTAAACTTTGATGGGGTAGGAAAACCCACAATGGCTTGGACAAAAGGTGTCCCTTGAACAAAAGTTCGTTGTAAGGGATTCTTCGCCTTAGCCATTTCTCCCAATCTATCCTCCAAGCGCTGAATGGAACCCTTCCATGCATCGTTTCCTTCCTCGGGCTTATTAGTTCGAGCAATTGATTGTTCTGATGTGGCCTCCTGAGATCTATCTTGACGAGCAACTGGCCGTGATTGTGCTGATCCTTCTCTTAGATATGATGGTCGTCGAAAACTCCTCGACATGGTCTTAGGTGGACTCCTATTCCTCCTAGGGCCTAATCGACTGAAAGGAGACACCCTACTCAGTCTTTGCAAGGCACTGGGTCTTTCTGGAGAAAGAGTGATACGTTGATCAGTATCTGTAGCCTTTATTGACGAAGTTCGCCCAGGTTGATAAGAGAAATCATCAGACTCCTCATTACGTTATGACTCAGTACGCCTGGATCGTGAAGAAAGTAAATAAGTTTGCCTCTGACCACTTCGCTGTCCTGAACGTGCAGGTGCACCGCCATGAAGGGTTTGTATGAGTTGCCTCATTGTTTCTTGCATGGCAGTTTGTCCTTGAGCCAGATTCGTCATAATCCCAGCCAGATCTGGAGGTGCAGAGGGATTTGGCGGATTTCCAGCATTTCCAGCGTTTCGATTGCTAGATTCTGGATTATCCGCCATTGATGATGAATGAATTTTGGTGAAAAACGATAATAACAATCGTTCCCACAGACGGCGCCAATCGGTTGATGTAAAAAACTAGATCACTCTAATAATTTAATCACATATAAATAAATGAGACAGAATATTTTAAAGTGGTTCAGCCTTGTGTGAATGGCCTACGTCCACTGTTATGTTATTGCTGAGTGTTTGGGAACTCTTTATTACAAGTTCTATCAAGAAATTCCCGTCCCTTTGAATGAGGGTGATATAAGGTATTTATAGCCCTTAGACTGTACATGAAAGGGTGTTACATTAAATGATACATATATGAAAGGGTAATTCATTTAATGCTCTTCAAACGTGTGCGTCAAGGTGATAAGCATTCAATGAATAGTTGAACTGTTGATTATCTGGCAATTAATGCTGCGGTCGAGATGCAGCTCGAACCGCCTTAGTTGCTCGTCGTCCAAGAGGTCCTCGGAGCATTGGAGTTCCTCGGAGGGTTGGTGTTCCTCGGAAGACTGGCGTTCCTCGGAGTATACCTGTTGCTCGGAGTGAGTATGTTGGTCGGGGGAATAATCTTCCTCGTTGCTATTGTGCCACGTAGATTGACACATGTCTTGTTATTATTCGTCCACATCAGCATACTAATTTTTGTATCAACAATAGTGTTTTAAAGTTAGAAGACGAATTAAGAGACTCAAATCATGTTAATTTTTATTTCAAATCTTGGTCGAAGAATTTGGATAAGATTTTAGGCACCGTTCAAATAAAAAATGACAACATTGGTATTGTCTACGATGATACAGATACTTCCGCTGTGGAAGCCAATACCATGTATTAGAGAGTGTCAGCCCTTTCCAAGGGTGTTAGAATAGGTCAACCCATTTATCATCTTCCTCGTGTCTACTCTTGCACACGTTTTGGTAGGAAAGGACACCTTAGAGCATTTTGTTATGATATTAAAAGATGTCTTTATAAGTCTAAATCCCGTGTCATTATGGCTCCCAAAACTTGAGCCATTAAATTTTTAACTAGTTGGGTTAGAAAATCTATTTTGGAGGCACTTGATGTTATACTTGTGACTGTGTTTGCATGTTTTTCATACACTAGCTTTGTTTTTCATACACTAGCTTTTTTGCTTCATGTAATCTGTTGTTTCTAGTTGTATGATGTTTGTGTTTTTTGTATTTTGATTTTCCATTTATTATGTTTATATGATAAAAATACAAAAAAGATTTTGTTTGTCTTTTTGAGTCATTTTGAAAATATTAGAAAAACTAAAAATTATTTTTATTTTGTTTTGTGTAATAGTAACACATTTTGTGTGCCATATCGATGTGTTTGAATCCCATTCGTTTTATGTTTTTCATGTGGCTAGGACATTTGATTATGGTTTACAATGATTTGTATTGTTCTTAATTATGCTTGCATGGAATTGTTTGAATTTGATTTGCTTAATGGATTCATATTTGCATATGCCTATGCACACACTTGCACTAGTGCTTTTGAATTTTAACTACTTATGTTACATGATATAAGTGAGGTGTTCTCCTATAAATTTTGTCATATACATATTTATTTTATTGGTGTATTTATGCATGTAAGAACCATTGTCTATGAGATTTTTTTAGTTTGAAAAATGTAAGGGTTCAATGGGAAAGGGCTACGAAGGGAGTAAATATCCTTTGCCTAGAAGTCCACCATTGGCAAGAGCCTAAAATAAAAGAGAGGCAATAGAAATGAAAAGAGAAAAATTTCCAAGGCCATGTTTATATTTTCTCATCAAAGTGTGATATCTTAAAAAATAGAGAAAAATGATATATGTTTTATTTTTTAGGGTGTTCTAAATTGAAGATCAATGGATTTACATACTGATTCCTTGTTAATCTTGAAATTTTGACGTTATTGATTTAATAATCATCAATATTTTCTAGGCTAGTGTGCATTATGTATATTTTTCCATTATAAGTTCACATTGTTTGCCACGTGAGGCTAAATCTAATCTTGATAAGTTAATGCAATCATATTGAACTCCTTGGACAATCTTGAGTGTTTTGGACGTATTTATTTTATTTCTAGTTCACACCCCTTCACTCTGTACCACATTTAGTTTATACACATTAGGCCATACAAGTGTGGAAAACTATACTTTTTTTGTCTTTTCTGGTGTTTGTACCTATATATGCTTGTGCGTTACTGTTATATGTGCGTATATATATGGTATGCTTGTTTTGAGTCTTTGTTTTGCATTTAACCCATGTTTGTCATATGCTTCATATTTGTATCAAACTAGCATGTCATAATAATCATATTGGAATCTTTTGTTACATATTTACATTGGTATCATTTATTTTCATTGTTTGGGTTATTTGTGCTTGTGTTGTCGAGTTTGTTTATCATTTCCATTTCACTTCCCATCGCATGATATTTGTTTTTTCCTTTATGTTCACATATATTACATTTAGGGGGAGAGATTGTTTTATATTGTGCACTTTACCTTTGTCTATTACAAAAAAAAAGGGAGAAGTCAAACCTAAGTTGGATGTATACTATAAGGGGGAGAAGTTTAACGAAGGGGGAGTTTATTTTTCGTATGGGGTTTATATATTTTTTATATTCTCTTTGCATTTGAAAGTTGTGTTAAGTGTAAAGGTTTAGCAACGATGCGAAAAAGTTTCAGAAGAGCATAGCTACTCAAGAGTTTGTGTTTGTCAAGTGTTTGTACTTTTTCCTAGTAGGTTTTCCAATTGTCTGTACTCAAGAGTTGGGATTGACTCTTAATAGCTTGATGGCCTAGTAGGTTTTTATTTTTTATTTTTGTACCAAAATAACGAAAGGGGGAGATTTGTAAGGATAAATTTCACAACGAGTCAATTTGTATGTGTATTGGCTTTATTTCATTTGGACTAAATGGTTTGAATCATAGATTAGAATTTGAGTACTTTGTCCTTTAAGCCTATAATGTGTATTAAAAATATAGCGACAAAGGAAAGTTCCATCGACATCGTTTCAATTTTCGTTCTGAGTTTTCATCTTCAGCATCCATGGGGTCTCGATGAGGTATGAATGCATATTTTGTTTGATCCATGGATACATTTTGGGTGTTAGTTTTTAAAATGTATTTTAAGGCATTTTTCGTAAAAAGAGTTTAAAGAAAAGAATTTTATTTAGGTAAGTCATTCAAACAAACTTGACCATTTTGTTCGAACGAGATTATGAATATCATTCGAACAAGTTTCTTTAAAGGAGGTACGACGTTTCTTGTAAATGAGCTTCAAGCGAAAAATTTCTATTAGAGAGAGATCTCGTAAGAATGTCTCTTGATTCTCATTCCAACGAGTTTTTATGGGTCATTCGAACAAGCATGTTTGGGTTTGAACATGATGACTATACTCATTCAAACAACCTTTACGATTTCTTTCAAAAGAGTTCCGTACCGTCGTTTTTTCTTCTGTTTTCTTATAAATAAAAAGTTATAACAACTATTTTTTTGAAGAGGTTTTGCAAAAATGAAGTTCCAAGATAAATTAAAAACCTCCCAAACTTTAGTTTACACCCAATAGTTTGAGATCCAAGATTCAACATATTATGTTTGTTTGAGATCTCGTGTGTCTTGCACTAAAACTGTTTACTTTTGGTTGAGTATTCTTTCGAGCAGTGGATTACATGTTTATTTTGTATAATGGATTCTTTGCGTGTTGTGACGATGAATGGAACTAATCATGCAATGGTAAGATCAGTGTGATACCAAAATATGGAAAGTGCCTATGTTGTGATTATCATTGGAAGTCATCCAAAGATGACTGTAAAGAAGGTTAAATGAGAAAATAAAGGAATAGAATTGAAGGCATCGAGTCGATTGAGTAAGTTTAATTTTTCTTTTAAGATACCTATATAGTAGTGAATTGTGTGGCTGGGTCCTCTGAGGTTTTTCCCGATGTGGGTTTTCCTCGTATATCGTCATCTTATGGTTTGTTTTATTTTATTCTTGCTATATAACCTAAATGCATGCTTAGGTAAAGATAAAATTGGTAAATTGGTTACATAACACTTTGGTTTTATTAGTTCAAATTTAAAATTGGTTTAATTAATTTAAAAAATTATTAATTGGTGTATTTTTGGTTTAACCTTAGCACTAGCTCGATTTTCTATCCTTAGAAATTAGGTTAAACTTGGAGCCGAGAATTGAAGCCTTGTAACTCACGTTGGGACCTCAGACCTTAGGTCTAGCTTGGAGCTAGGGATTTAAGCCTTGTAACTCATATTGAACATTGTATTGAGACATCAAAGGTAGCAAATAGGTTCTTTTTAATTTTATTTCAATAGTAAAATACATCATTGGAAGTATTTCTTGAGATTTTATACATTCTAAGGGTGAGGGAGTTCGTATTCATTCATATTCTTCAAGTAATAACACCCTGGCCTTACTATTCGGACCATTACATACGGGCCTTCTCATTTTGGTCCTAACTTTCTTTCATTTGGGTTTCCGGTGGCAATGGTCACTTCTTTCAAGACCATGTTCCCTACTTTGAACTTTATGTGGCAAAATTTCTCATTTAAGTAGGAAGTCATACTTTTCTTGTAAGCATCCATTTTAACTAATGAAGCCTATCATGTTTTTTCTAGTTCATCTAGGGACCTTTTGAGTCCCTCGTCATTAGCCTTTAGTTCAAACCGAGTTTGCCTCTATGGTGGTATCTTAATCTCGGTTGGGATAGCTGATTCGATGCTAAAGGTTAAGAAGAATGTTTTTTATCCGGTTGGACCTCTGACTATGGTTTTATAGGTCCATAAGATGCTTGGCAACTCCTTAGATCACAAACCCTTAGCTTTTTCTAACCACTTCTTAAAATTATGGAAGATATTTTGGTCGATCACTTTGACTTTTCATTCATCTGAGGATCGCCCAGGGATGAGTAATGGTTAAATATCCCATAGTCAAAGAAAAACTCTCTATAACCTGGTTGCCAAATTACTTCCTATTGTTAGAGATAATGACCCTTAGTAGTATAAATATACAAATGATGCTCTTTTAAATGAAGTTGGCGGTCTTATTTTCTGTAATGGTGGCCATAGGCTCAGCCTCATTCCATTTCATGAGGTAATCGATCGCCATAATGCAAATTTTTTATGGCTTTTGCTGAGAAGCAAGGGTCCTACAAATTCACTCCCCATTGAGCAAAAGGGCCATGGACTCAACATTGGGGTAATTTTCTCTATTTCCTGCTTTGGAATGAAGGTGAACCTCTATCATTTATCATAACACCGAACTAATTATTTGTCTTATTTCCCCACGGTAGTCCAGAAGTATCCCTACCTTAAGACTATGTTGACTAAGCTCTCAGGCCTTATGTGAGCACCATAAACACCTTTGTAGAGGTCTTTGAGGACGTAATTGGTTTTCGATGGGCAGAGGCACCATTGACGTGCTGATAAATATCTATTCTTAAGGACCCCATTCCCTTGATAGTATCTAAAAGCTAAGGACTTAAGTCGTCTAGCTTGGATATTGTCCATAAGAATGATTCCATATCTGAGGTATACCTTTATAGACGAGGTCCAGTTTGAGCCTTGATTGAACTCCGTAATAATGATTTGGAGTTTGGTGATGCTTAGTTGATCTAGGGTGATAATAAAATGTCTATATTTACCTCATTTGAAGAGGCCACCCATGAAAAATAACCGGCTTTAGAGTTTTCTGCTTTGGAAACTCTTCTAATACTAAAATAGGGGATTCTTTGGATGATGTGCTTTTCAATTGCTAAGTAACCTGCCATTTACACCTTTGGCCTTATAGACCTCAGTGACTTGATTGACTACCAGTTGAGAGTCGATTATAGCCTCTATCCACTCTGCTTTTAAATGAATGGATAAATCTAGGTCTGCCACTACTGCCTCATTATTATAGGATGTGAATTGAAACATTGGGCAAAAGAAATTATACCGCCTTTTAGGATTAGTAGATTAACTCCAACACCTCTACCTGAGCTGTTAAAGGATGTAAGAACTATGTTGGGAAGCTGCAGTCTATAACCGAGAATAACGACTGCTTGGGCTCCTTAGGTTACTATCACATTTCTTACCGAGCTCTTGGGATCTTCCTCCACTTGCTTTAGGTTTTTTAATTTCGTAATGAAGTTAGCTAATTTATGAAATTTGATGGCAATATGTGGTTAGTACTTGAAGTAAAATTTCCATAACTCCATGGACCACTTAACAAGCCTTCCTAATATACCAGGCATGTGTAAGATCTTTCAAAGGGGTTGATAGGTCATGACCACGATGGTGTATGATTGGAAATAAGGCCTCAGATGTGTGGCTGAGGTAATAAGGCAGAAGGAGACATTTTCCATCCTCAGATACTTGATCTCAATCCCTTACAGAGAGCGACTGACATAATACTGGGTATTAGACACATTTTTTTTGTCAAATCATGGCGAAGCTAATAGTGGTTGGAAAGCATCAAGGTACAAGTAGAAATCCTCCCTAGTGATAATCCGAGGCAGTCGGGGTGGAGACCCCAAGTAATTTTCCAGACTTTAGGAGGCTTCTTCATCTCTAAAGTCCATTAAAAGTCTTTTTTTAGTATTTTAAATAAAGGCAAACACTTTTCTATGGCTTTGAAAATAAATCAATTGAGGTCAGTATCTCACTAGCAAGGCTCTGGACCTTTTTGAGTGTTCTTAGGGAATCCATATTGACCAGTGCTTTAATCTTTTGTGGGTTGGACTCTATGCAACGTTTAGTTACCATAAATACCAAAACCTTTCCTCCAAATTACCCACACCTACATTTCTTTGGGTTGAGGCTCATCTGATTCATCCTCAGGATGGCTAAAGTGATCTTGAGATTCTATACATGACCATGGGCTTCTAGAATCTTGACCAACATACCATTAATGTAGGCTTCCTTTAATTTCCCGTTGAGGTCCTTGAAGATGGAGTTCATTACCCTCTGATAAGTCGTATATGCATTCTTCAATCCAAAAGGAATAACTTTATCGTAGTAAGTAACTTTGCCCATGATAAATAAGGAATTCTCTTCATCAGCGGGAGCCATTCTGATCTGGTTATACCCTGAGTATGCATCCATGAATTAGAGGAGTTCATGACCAACAGTTGAGTCTACCGAAGTTTCGATGCTAGGCAAAGGGTCTAAATATTGAGGGCATTCCTTATTGAGGTCAGTGAAATTAACACACATCCACTAATTTTTGTTAACTTTGGGCATTAGTACCACATTTGAGAGCCACTATAGATATTTCACTTCTCTGACGAAATTGGTTGTTAAGATTTTGTCAACCTCCTTAGAAGTTGTTGTGTTTCTCTCGAGGATAAAGAACCTATTCTTTTAGAGGATAGGCTTGTGATTTGGATCCACATTTGAGGTGACCCCGAAAATGCGGGTCAGTGCGCAAAGACTTTATATGCGGAAGTAAACTATTGTTGAGTAAACACCTTAAACCTACGAGTTTATATGAATGATGCCAAGAGGGACCAAATTAAACTTTTACTTAATCTGATTAACTTTTATGAAAATAATTTTAATTTTCAAAGTTAATTAAAGTCCAAAACAGATTCAATTTTTAGGCGAGTTTCTAATTATTTAGTCCTACCTTTTCATGTGAGGTGAAATGCAAGAAATGTACAACACACGGTATTTATTTAACGTCGCAAAAACCCTTCCCCGGGAAAAACGACGAACTCCTCTAGGAGTTACCTAAACTACTTCCACTAAAACAATAAAACAACAGGAACGAGTTACAAACAACAAACTTAACAATTAAAGAAGAATGATCAAGCTATTACCCCACACGACCAAGTCTACCCTGGTTGCTTATTCTATTCTCTCTTTAACTTGTCCTCACTTGTTTTTGCGTTCTTCACTTCCACGCCTCCCCTTTAACTTCCTTAAGCGCAGGTTGGCTCAGTGCCTATTATTTACTTTCTAGTGAAGTGTGTGTGATGCAACAGAATATATTTCACCTATATCTTTGCAAGTCTTGTGCTATTCAAATCAACAGTTTGACTTTGAATACACCTTTGAAAAACTTCTTTTCTCTTTCTTTAAATCTCGAACACTAGACTTGTTCAGATATTACACAACCAAAGATGTGTCTACGTGAATACAACGTGAGTTATTATATGTGAGTGATATGAGATGCAAACAATTTCTGAATCACATAAGCATTCAAGTAAGCATGTTCACACAGATATATTTCTAGACTGACCAGAAATAAAACATATCAAGCATACAGTCAGAAACAATACAAACTGTTTATAACTATATTAGATTAAAATGATTTAATCCAGTTTAGTTTAAGTTCCAATCAGTCTTAACAGTTCAGGTTCTTGATTAGGTCCAGTATGTTCTTGTTCTCAGTCCTTGGTCAAGTATACAGGTACAAATATGTTTAGTCCAAGGTCATATTTCCAGTATCAGGTAGTTCTGTTCCGGTTCACAACTCGTATTAGGTTTAAATCTCTAAACCTAGAATCAGTTGTACTTAAATGTAAATCAGATTTCCAGAAAGAATCAATTTAAAACAAAGTGTTTTAAATGAAGTAAGATCAATACTGGTTCTAGTGTGTGTAGTGTTTATAAAATATATACCAGCACAATACTTACACAAACACTTTAGATCTAGCACATAACAAATATGAAATTACAAGAAAACAAGAACAATGATAGAGAGACTTACAAAACGATTTTTCAGAATGAAAAATCAATTGATTTTGGAAATGCAGAATTTCTGAGATTAAAAACCTTCCATTCTTGAATCCACAAAACGACTTGAAGACTCAGCAATGTTTTGTAAAGAATACACACAAGATTTCTCCGAAAATACTGGTGTTTAGTCTCTCTCTCTCAGAATTAATTTTGGCAGAATTTATGCTCAAAAACGAATTTTCTCGGGTTGAAAAAATGAAGACACAGTGTCTCTATTTATAGAGTGCACAAGTGTGTGCTGATAGGTGTAAAATAGAATCACAAGGATCACTAACAAATTACACAGAACCGTTGATAAGAAGTAGATCTTGTGGCTGAGAAAGAAACACAAACTGTACCATTAAACATATGACACGTATAAAGCAAGCTGTAACAAACTAACAGACTAATAAACAAAACGTTTATTAAAACACAGTCGTTTTAACCAGATTGCAAAGCCAGCTGTATTAAACTGCGTACCAAGAACGCTCCAAAATATTACCGTTACACCAACAATAAAACTGCGTCGTTTTAGATGAAAATAATTCTGCGTTTTTAAAACTAAATTGATACCGACGTCGTTTTCAAAAAAATGGTTTCTGAAAAATAATCCACGACGTCGTTTAGAAAAAAACTATTTTCAGTTTTAAGAGAAATCGTGGGTAAATTTTTTTTTAAACAAACGAGGCGGTCAAATCAGCAGTAATATATTACGTAATACACGCCAGCAGTGAAGGTACTACCAGCTGTCACATCGGTACAAGTCCAACAAATCAAACCATCTCTGTTTACAAACAAAACCGAGGACAAACAGTCCATGGACAAGTCAAATCGCCAACAGGTAATAAAGGGAGGGCATGCTTCAAACTTATATTAATCTAATATAAAGAAAGGACACACTAGCATATTATTATCTAATGTATAAGACACGCATGCAGGTAACTGTTAAAAGCCATGAGGTAAATCGCCTAAGTCTACTAGCCTATGACAAAAAACTGCTAAAGCTATTGATAACTCAACATCACATATGCACAAAAGTATGGCTAGCAAGGGTCAATTCGGCAAGTACTATCAGAAGCATCCCATGACATGTATACATATAAACATCCCCACATACATGCAACTAACATACTATATAACATATATAATGATACGCATGCAACATATATATATATTACGCATATGCACATGTTAACATAAAATAACAAAATGTATTTTCAACTTCAAAAAATTGTTTTGCGATTTTTATTAAAAAAATATTTAGTGTCAAAACTTATTTTCCAATAAACATTTTTCTTATAACAATTTCAAATTTAAATTTTTGAACTCAAAAAATAATTTTATTATGACAAAATAAAACATTATCATAAGATATGATAAAAATGCAAAATGCAACGTGGTGCCGTGTCCTACGTGATATAAAATTCCTATGAGCCATAAGTTTACCTTTTTCTGAGATGGTGGACTGAATGAGAGTTCATTTGATGTAGATGGACAAAGAGAGCTTGGAGTCGATATGGGGACACGCAATCCTAAATTACAAAAATATTTTGTCAAAATTCTAGTCCAACTAGATGAAGTCCTATATAGCTAAAGCACGAAAAACAAATCCTAGGTGTGCTCTATATAGGGCCTTCAAACTCCCCCATTGGACTAATTTTGACAAAACCCTTGAGTACATCAAATGATATACTAAGGAAAAATAAATCCTAATATGTCCTATACAAAAAAATATCTAACTACCCACCCATCCTAGAAAAGAAAAAGACACAACTCAATCGGATGCACGGTTACGAAAACCTGCAAAACATAAATACACAATCTGCCAAGAAATCAAGTTAGTAGCATATGCTCTACCAAAATATTAATATGACAGAATTAAATGTGCAGAAATTATAAGACAGGATATGTATGAAAAATATCAACAACACAAGACTAGAATATGTACTCAATTCTCCCCCATTTTGTCTTAATTAGACAATGGAAAAGAAAAAAAATAAGTGTTCATAATCTGCAAAATAAGCGTCTCCTACATTTCACATGGCTTTAAGAGATACCGGTTATTAGTAGATACCTTTATCCTAAAACCTCGAAAATCTAGTAAACAAAGTATGCAGTTTAAACACAAACAAAACAGTCAAGTACAATCTTTCCAATCAAATGTTGAAGTTACTTCAAAACAAGAGTTATCTTAAGGTATATAAACCATATCAGCAAGCTAAAAATCACATGCAATAGAAGGAACAATCCTAATTGTTTAAGAGTTTTTGGAGCATAAAACTGGTACGAATATCTATTAGCATCGCAATACATGGTAACTCCATTTTGATAAAACTCACCTCCCCCATCATTGAACAAGTCTAAGGGTGTGGTGGTGTTTAAGTCCTTAACCTTCTCGTGTGGAGACTTAATGATTTTCTCACACTCGCAAGCGTCACATACATTAGTTGGACAGTTCTTAGATTTTAAAAAATCCATTTGAGGTCTCAAATCACAAGACCTAATCCAAATAGGCCGAGTTTTCAAAGGTTTTTGGGCCTTTTGGAATTTAGGAAAAGATTTAGCTTTCGAAAAACTGTTCTTGTTAACATGAGGCCTAGATTTATTGAAGAAATGATTCCAATTATTATTAGTGCGCTGCCTTCGAAAATTTGTAAATCGCTTCACATTAGGGTTATGACTTTTAAAATGAGTACCTTTCTTGCGATTACCAAGGCATTCCCAGATTTGGTGACCAAAAACATCACACCTAGTACAGAATTTACTAGAAGTAGGTAAATCAGATGGGTAGTGTTTTTCCTCCACACGCTTGACAGATTCATTACGAATAAATGGTTTAGGAGGTCTATAGAGTCTCTTGGCCGGAGGGCAATATTTAGATGTAGATGCCTCAACAAAATTTTCAATGAAAATATCAATGTCATTTTCAAAATCACTTTCAATTAAGACTTGTTTTCCTTTATCCTTTTCAGACAACTTACTTTCCAACGGAAGAGCCATTTCTTCTAGGGCTTTTACAAAGGGGACTGGTTTAGTAAAATCATCAGTCTTTGAAATAGGACCATCATAACCAAACCCTCTAGTATCACCCTTATATCGTTGTTCAGCAAGCAATTTGTCAAGGTCAAAACATGTTATATCACGACTACGACACATTTTGAAAGCTGTTTCACAAACTTGTTTGGATTTTTCAACTTGCAAAAGCGCTTCATTATATTTTTCTTCAAAAGAAGACAATTTTTCATTTAAAGTCGTAATTTGAAATTTAAAATCAAGTGATTGTTTTTCAAAATCAGTTCTGACATTGTTCATTTCAATGGAATTTTGTTGAACAATCTTATATTGGTTCTCTAAAGTCTCACTAAGCATTTTTACCAAATTCGATAATTCTTGTCTATTCTGCAAAGTTCTCACATACAATTCCGAGTAATCATCATAGCCAACAAAATTTTCATGCTCATTAGTGTCCGTGTGTGAATTGTTGTAATCATCAAATTCAGTATCACACAAGGCACGTTTAGCATCAAACGGAGCTGTTATTTCAAGCATAGAAGGCTGACTAGCTAATAAAGATTTAGCAGCATCAATTAAATCAAGCACTTCATCAGAATTAGAATCAGATTGAGTATTATCTTCAGAATCAGTCATTCCTGCTAAGTACACGTCTCTGCAACAATCATAAACTTCTCCTAAAAACGCAAGGCAATTTGGTTCAGAATTTCCTTGGTCATCTTCTGATTCAGAATCGGAAGAGTCATTCCAAGTTTTAGTTATGTGTGCCTTGTGTTGTTTAGAATGTTTGGGCTGTGGCTTAGACCAACACTCAGCAATAAAGTGACCAAGTTTCCCACAATTATGACAAGCCAATTCAGATTTATCAACCTTATTACTTCTACTATCAAAATCAGAAACACCTTTTGATGTTCTTTTATGGTATCGGGTGACCGGACAAGATTGATTATTCACTTGCGCATGTCTCTTAGCAATAACATTCCTTTCCTCCAAAAGTTTCTTAAATTGAGAGGACATAATAGCAAGTTGATTGTCAATCTTATCGAGATCATCCGATTCCCCATCAGAATCATCATCAGAGGAGGACTGCTGTTTAACCACCTTATACTTATTTTTAATAGGATAGGCAGTGTTAAAAGCAACTCTAGAAGTATTGGTCGACTCATTTTTACCATAAGATGTAAGAGTCTTCCTAAAGGCTGATTCAAGTTCCATAGTTCTCAATTTAGAGCTTAGCAATTCAGGCGTAAGAGAAGGATCATCCATTTCTTCAATGATATAACGTTTATGATCAAATCTAGGGGCAAGGGATCTCAAAATCTTAGCACATACTTCTTGATCAGTATACTCAACATCATTAGCATGCAACAGGGTAATAATATCAGTCAAACGCATATAGAAATCGTCAAACGGTTCGTTATCTTTCATAACAAGCATATTGTACTGTTGGATAAGCATTTGAGTTTTACATCTTTTTACCCTAGCATCACCTTCATGTGCTATTACTAATGTATCCCATGCATCCTTACTGGTAGTGCAGTGACAAATGCGTTTCAGTTCATTTTCACTTACACTCATGAAAATGGCATTCTTACCCTTATTATTAAAATTGCTTATCTTTTTCTGATCAGCATTCAATTCAGTGGTTTTAAGTTTTATAAAGATAGTGCTGCCTTCTGCTATAGGAGTGGTGGGGTGTTTATAACCATTTTCAATTAAATCCCACACGTCATCTCCTAGTGTGCCTTGAATAAATGCTACCATCCTTATTTTCCAATACGAAAAATTTGAGCCATCAAAAATAGGAGGTCTGCTAAAATTGCCAAGCCTAAGAAGTTGACTTGAATCATCCATTAAAACAAGGTGAAAAGTGTTTAACAAAAGTTTTGAAAACGATCGTTAAAAGTCTAGCTCTGATACCACTTGAGGTGACCCCGAAAATGCGGGTCAGTGCGCAAAGACTTTATATGCGGAAGTAAACTATTGTTGAGTAAACACCTTAAACCTACGAGTTTATATGAATGATGCCAAGAGGGACCAAATTAAACTTTTACTTAATCTGATTAACTTTTATGAAAATAATTTTAATTTTCAAAGTTAATTGAAGTCCAAAACATATTCAATTTTTAGGCGAGTTTCTAATTATTTTGTCCTACCTTTTCATGTGAGGTGAAATGCAAAAAATGTACAACACACGGTATTTATTTAACGTCGCAAAAACCCTTCCCCGGGAAAAACGACGAACTCCTCTAGGAGTTACCTAAACTACTTCCACTAAAACAATAAAACAACAGGAACGAGTTACAAACAACAAACTTAACAATTAAAGAAGAATGATCAAGCTATTACCCCACACGACCAAGTCTACCCTGGTTGCTTATTCTATTCTCTCTTTAACTTGTCCTCACTTGTTTTTGCGTTCTTCACTTCCACGCCTCCCCTTTAACTTCCTTAAGCGCAGGTTGGCTCAGTGCCTATTATTTACTTTCTAGTGAAGTGTGTGTGATGCAACAGAATATATTTCACCTATATCTTTGCAAGTCTTGTGCTATTTAAATCAACAGTTTGACTTTGAATACACCTTTGAAAAACTTCTTTTCTCTTTCTTTAAATCTCGAACACTAGACTTGTTCAGATATTACACAACCAAAGATGTGTCTACGTGAATACAACGTGAGTTATTATATGTGAGTGATATGAGATGCAAACAATTTCTGAATCACATAAGCATTCAAGTAAGCATGTTCACACAGATATATTTCTAGACTGACCAGAAATAAAACATATCAAGCATACAGTCAGAAACAATACAAACTGTTTATAACTATATTAGATTAAAATGATTTAATCCAGTTTAGTTTAAGTTCCAATCAGTCTTAACAGTTCAGGTTCTTGATTAGGTCCAGTATGTTCTTGTTCTCAGTCCTTGGTCAAGTATACAGGTACAAATATGTTTAGTCCAAGGTCATATTTCCAGTATCAGGTAGTTCTGTTCCGGTTCACAACTCGTATTAGGTTTAAATCTCTAAACCTAGAATCAGTTGTACTTAAATGTAAATCAGATTTCCAGAAAGAATCAATTTAAAACAAAGTGTTTTAAATGAAGTAAGATCAATACTGGTTCTAGTGTGTGTAGTGTTTATAAAATATATACCAGCACAATACTTACACAAACACTTTAGATCTAGCACATAACAAATATGAAATTACAAGAAAACAAGAACAATGATAGAGAGACTTACAAAACGATTTTTCAGAATGAAAAATCAATTGATTTTGGAAATGCAGAATTTCTGAGATTAAAAACCTTCCATTCTTGAATCCACAAAACGACTTGAAGACTCAGCAATGTTTTGTAAAGAATACACACAAGATTTCTCCGAAAATACTGGTGTTTAGTCTCTCTCTCTCAGAATTAATTTTGGCAGAATTTATGCTCAAAAATGAATTTTCTCGGGTTGAAAAAATGAAGACACAGTGTCTCTATTTATAGAGTGCACAAGTGTGTGCTGATAGGTGTAAAATAGAATCACAAGGATCACTAACAAATTACACAGAACCGTTGATAAGAAGTAGATCTTGTGGCTGAGAAAGAAACACAAACTGTACCATTAAACATATGACACGTATAAAGCAAGCTGTAACAAACTAACAGACTAATAAACAAAACGTTTATTAAAACACAGTCGTTTTAACCAGATTGCAAAGCCAGCTGTATTAAACTGCGTACCAAGAACGCTCCAAAATATTACCGTTACACCAACAATAAAACTGCGTCGTTTTAGATGAAAATAATTCTGCGTTTTTAAAACTAAATTGATACCGACGTCGTTTTCAAAAAAATGGTTTCTGAAAAATAATCCACGACGTCGTTTAGAAAAAAACTATTTTCAGTTTTAAGAGAAACCGTGGGTAAATTTTTTTTTAAACAAACGAGGCGGTCAAATCAGCAGTAATATATTACGTAATACACGCCAGCAGTGAAGGTACTACCAGCTGTCACATCGGTACAAGTCCAACAAATCAAACCATCTCTGTTTACAAATAAAACCGAGGACAAACAGTCCATGGACAAGTCAAATCGCCAACAGGTAATAAAGGGAGGGCATGCTTCAAACTTATATTAATCTAATATAAAGAAAGGACACACTAGCATATTATTATCTAATGTATAAGACACGCATGCAGGTAACTGTTAAAAGCCATGAGGTAAATCGCCTAAGTCTACTAGCCTATGACAAAAAACTGCTAAAGCTACTGATAACTCAACATCACATATGCACAAAAGTATGGCTAGCAAGGGTCAATTCGGCAAGTACTATCAGAAGCATCCCATGACATGTATACATATAAACATCCCCACATACATGCAACTAACATACTATATAACATATATAATGATACGCATGCAACATATATATATATATATATATATATATATATATATTACGCATATGCACATGTTAACATAAAATAACAAAATGTATTTTCAACTTCAAAAAATTGTTTTGCGATTTTTATTAAAAAAATATTTAGTGTCAAAACTTATTTTCCAATAAACATTTTTCTTATAACAATTTCAAATTTAAATTTTTGAACTCAAAAAATAATTTTATTATGACAAAATAAAACATTATCATAAGATATGATAAAAATGCAAAATGCAACGTGGTGCCGTGTCCTACGTGATATAAAATTCCTATGAGCCATAAGTTTACCTTTTTCTGAGATGGTGGACTGAATGAGAGTTCATTTGATGTATATGGACAAAGAGAGCTTGGAGTCGATATGGGGACACGCAATCCTAAATTACAAAAATATTTTGTCAAAATTCTAGTCCAACTAGATGAAGTCCTATATAGCTAAAGCACGAAAAACAAATCCTAGGTGTGCTCTATATAGGGCCTTCAACATTGAGGTGGTGGACCATCATCTCAGGGTCTACCCCGATCGTCATCTGGCGAACAGGCATGCGATTTGTTTCCTTTCAGAACTGGGTGATATCCTCTCTGAGTTAGGGGCTTAGACCGACCCAAATCTTTATTACCTTGGTAATATCCTCTACCTCAATGCAAACACTGACCATAGACTCAGTTATCCCACATCTCTGTTATATTTATTCATCTCGTGGATTCAAAATATCCACATTCATCAACTCTATGCGTGGAATTTCTAGTGGGAGCTCAGGCATCTCAAGTGAAGGAGGCGAAACCTCTTCTGGGATTGAAACATTTTTTTGTAAACTTTCTAGGACCTCAGGCAGGCCCTAGGAGGTCTCAAGTGATGCATTCTTCTCTATCATAGAAGTGTTGTGTAAAATATTTATGGGGTGGTCTAATTATATGGTTAAATAGGAAAATCGTTGTGTAGGTCACACACAAGCCAAATTCAATTTTAGTCCAATTTTATCTTGATTATTTATATGAACCAAAATATGCAATATAATGAAGCTAAATCGAATCAAAACAAACCAAAAATTTGAAAAGATGAAAAAACCCCTTTTGGGAAAAACCATTTTTCAGCACTGTTGCAAAAAGGTATTATCAAATGACATGGACAGACTTACAAACTTAGACACTACTAAGTATCACAGTTGTGTTAGACACCACTAAGTATTACAGTTGCGTTTTCCTACCTTATTGATGATAGAAAGTGATGTAGATCTAGCAACGCCCCACGCAATAAGCTCCTTTTACCTTAATGTCCACCGATCAACCTTAGGAAACTCCTTTCCTATCTTTAGCAGTAAAAAATGAACTCCAAATGGATATGAACAAGAGGTGTGTTCTTCACGATTTGATAAAGTGACCACAAAACACCCAAGAGGTTTGGATTTGAAAAAATAAAGTTTTTGATCACAAAAAGATATGTAAAATGGTTGATAGAAATTGTAAGTTCGTATCCCTATATATAAGGAGAAAAATCTCCACGAGATACGCTTAAAATATGTGTTTGAAACTAAGTAAAAAATAATTTTTTTCCCACTCGTTTGAACGAAGAACATGATCTCGTTCAAAACAGGAACAACTTATTCAAACAAAGCACTTGATTTCATCTGAACCACTTCAAATGAATTATCTAACGATAAAATAGAGCAGGCCAAAAGTTTCCAAAATTTATCGCCTTCAAAGTTATTTCGAATGTGTTCTAATGAGGTACATGCACTCGTTTGAACGACAGCCAAATTTCGTTATAATAATTTTGCAAATTTTTCAAAAAATATTTTTAAAAAAATTGGAAAATATTTTTTATGCTTTCAATTACTTTTAAAATACCCGTGCACGTAAAAGTTACACATAATCAAATTCATATACCTTTTTCGATGATTGAAGGGACAATCTCAACTCTTCGATCTTTGATTGTCGCATTCGGTCTCTAACTTGTCTTCTATTGAAGATCTTGAGACTGTACATGATGATGTATAGGTGTATCGAAATATTTCAAAATTAAAAACATAATATGGAAATATAAATCTTTCTCTTGTAAATCTCCCCCTTTGTCTATCCCAATACAAAACATAAGATCAAAAAAATAACTCGTAAAATAAGTTCAACTAATGTCCCTCTCAAAATAGAAAAGGAAAAAACACTTATAACCTTGTCTCTACTGAAAATATTCATTCTGTAGACCATGATATCATCAATATGGAAAAAGATCAACACACATGAAACAAGGCAATATCGTGACACATGGAGTTTAAAGAAAATACAATCCCCCTCAATATGTTCTCCCCTTTTTTTCTGTAATAGACGAAGAGTTAGAAGATAAACCTGAAAAGTTAGCATCACGAGGAAACAAATATGAAATATCATGAAAAAGTATAGATAACTAAGCATAAGCAATGAAACTTCAACAAACCAATAAACTATTTTTGTAAATTTTATAAAATTTTAATATATGAATATATGAATATACATATAAATATAAATACAAATAATCATACCATGGAGTAGCATGAAAAAATACGAATCATGAATATAAATTGAATGTGTATGAACTTAATGCGTGGAAAAGTCAACATAGGCATATGTAGCGATGGTGCAGGAAGTCAAAGTGACACTCCTAAAGAAAGAACCAAATTCAACCTTTTGTGAAAAAAAATTGAACAAAGTGAAATCTACTCAACTCATACTAAATGTCATGAATCTCAATGCTTCTCAAATTAATAAATCCAAACTATTTAATATTTTTTAAGCAATTTTATTGTGCAAACCCATTGATCTTCAACTTATAATACCCTCGAATCTCATATTTTTAGCATAAACTCTCAAAATTTTTGAAGGAATCATATTACCGATTTTAATGAAGCGTCAATGAAATAAATTGGCCTTGTCACTTATTGTTTTATGTGCCGAAATCATCTTTTAGGCTCTTTCCAATGATGGACTTTAACACAAAAAAGGTTGCTTCTTTCGTAGCCCCTTTCCATTGCTTAAACAAATATCAGTCACTTTTCCAGTAAAAAAACTCGAAAAATTATTTTTACATGCACAATTAATTCTTAGTACATTTGATTCGTTATTAAGCACAATTGAGATGAGAACATCCCATTTAACATACGAAAAACAAGTATAATGTTTAAAAAGTTCATGCATGTGTGCAATTAAGGCAATATAATGAGTCTAATATGAAGGTAGTAATCAATAATGAACGACGCAATGTTAAAGATGCATTATAAAGCATAAGAAAAACGTAGCCAAGTCAAAAACTACCATAATTAAATTACATGAATGGATGGAATGAAATTTTGATTTGAACGTCTTAAATGTGCATCCATATATAGTGTAAAACAAAATACGAAACTATACTTCTTTGATTTTTTGATTTTTTTTTATCAAAATATAAAATGTTTTTGATAAAATTTCAAAAAGAATAGAAAATATTTTTCGATTTTTCCAACTATAAACATAAAAATACAATCTAGTTTTAAGGATAAATGATAGCAATGTGAAAAACACCCTAAGATAGAATCAGTATGCGAACTTAATCGATGGAGCAAATACCCAAGCTCTTCCTAAAATCCTCAAATCTAACTGCATCTAAAGGTTCAGTGAAAATGTTGGCCAACTGACATTTGGTACACATGAAGCTCAAGGAAATGATCCTCTCCTTAAAAGGATCACGAATAAAATGCTCACGAATCATAATGTGCTTCGTACGACAGTGTTGGACGGAATTACGAGAAATGTGAATTGCACTCGTATTATCGCAAGAAATAGTCATCGTGCTTCGAGTAATCCCATAATCCTTTGACATTTGCTTCATCCATAAGAGTTGTATGCAATAACTCCCGGCGACTATGTACTCGGCCTCCATCTTGAAATAAGAAATGGAGTTTTACGTCTTAATCAACCAAGAGACAAGAGCACTCCCACAGTAAAATCATCCACCTGATGTGCTTTTACGACCATCAACATCCTCAGACCAATCGCTATCTGAATAAGCCAACAAACAGTCATCGGTATCAAAGGAAAACCAAATGCCATAAGAAAGAGTGTCACTCATGTATTTGATGATACATTTAAGTGCAATCAAGCGTGAATCCATTCGGGAATCTTGGTACCATGCATAAACTCTAACACTAAAGGCAATATTAGGACGGATAGCGGTCAAGTAGTGGAGACTACTTATCATAATCCTATTGAGTATTTGCCCTAGGTCCTTATCTATAGTGTCTTTGTTAAGCTTTGTCGGGGAACTCATGAGTGTATAAGAGTTCTTATCAGAGTTAAAACCAAACTTTTTCACTAGAAACCTAACATATTTAGATTGAGATATAAGTATCCCATTCTCGAGTTGATGCACTTGGAGACCTAGGAACAAAGTAAGTTCAATAATCATGCTCATTTAAAATTCATTCCTTATATCCTCTTGAAAAGTGTGGGAATGTTGGGAACATGTAAATCCAAATACTTTGTCATCCACATAGACTTGGACAACTAAGATAACACCACCCTCTTTCCTAACAAACAACATCATATCAACTCCACCTCTCTTGAAGCCATAAGCTAAGAGATATGAAGTTGTCCTCTCTTAGCAAGCACATTGTGCTTGCCTCAAATCATACCAATCTTTCTATAGATAAAAGATGTGTTTTGGGTACTTTGGGTATTCAAAGATCTTTGATTGTTCCATGTAAACCTCCTCATAAAGAATTACATTGACAAAGGCACTGTTGACATCCATTTGGTAAATCTTAGACCATAGATGACATGTTATGGCGAGTAGTAAGTGGGAGGACTTAAGCCTAGCAATAAGAATGAATGTCTCATCAAAGTCCACATCTTCAACTTTTATATAACCTTGAGTAACCAACCTTGCCTTATTACGAACGATGGTACCATTCTAATGCATCTTGTTTTTTTACACCCACCTGGTACCAATCACATTAATCTCTCTTGATCAGGGGAGTAATTCCCAAACATTGTTCTTTCAAAATTGATGAAACTCATCTTGCATAGCACTTATCCAATGCTCATCCTTGAGTGTTTTATTAACATTCATGGTCTCTACTTTGGAAGTGTAGCGAAAGTAGCTAATCTCATTCTCTAGTTTAGCATGAGTCGTTACACGTAGTGTGGGATCACCAATTTTATTGACAGGGTCATGATTTTTTTGAACCCAAGAGGGTGGATCCTCTTTGTCAAGAGTGGGGTCTAATGTGGTGGTGTGGGCAACAATGAGATCGTGATCAATAAACGTAGTTAGTGCATCTTCGCTAATTATGATGTTTATCGATTCCATAACCTTAAATGTTATAAGGTTATATATAGGCTCTACTAGTTAATGGATATCCTAGGATATAAAAAAGGACTCCCCAAAACCCGAAAATAGGATAGGTAGGGTTTCTTACTAGTCCACAGCTCATGTGGAGTGTGAAGTGTGTGTGGATGAAGATAAAACTTGTAAGGTTAAATTTTCCATCATTGCCCCTAGCTTCTAGGGCTTGTTTATAAAGTCTAGTTTACATTGAGTATGGCGTATCTAGTTACATCCGTCAAGGCAATTCAAGTTCACAAGTTCAAGAAGTCATATTCGAATATCAAGCAACTTCAACATACTCCACTAATTGACCTAATATTTGGTATGGATTTTGTTGTGTTTCGTGGATTTTTTCTAAGTATTGGCATATTTTTCTAAACTGTTTTTTTTTATCAAAATGAGGCATTTTCAAACAGTTTTTAGGACAATATTTTAAACTTAAAAAATATGTTTTCTGAGTTTAAGATTGTTCAAACGAGATCTCCATCTTATTCTAACGATGCTGTAAGGTCGTTAGATGTGTGCTTCAAACATACATCAAGCGAGAGCTTACTGTTTTAGTTTTTAAAGGTCATTTGATGGGTCGTGTGACAACCCGCGTAATTTTGGGCTATTTTAATTAATTTCTGGAAAATGGAGGAAAATAAAGTTTTTGATAAAATTATTTTTATTGCTCAAATATGTTGGTTATTATTTTTGAAGGCGAGAATTTCAAACGGTTTCGAAATCGGAGTTAAAACGGATTTTAAAATGATTTTTAAATGTTTTTAACTCTTGGAGTTGTTTTGACTTCCAACTCTTCATTTCTTTGCCTTATTTAAAGGAGTCTTTTGGATTATAACTCTTCATTTCTTTGCATTATAAAAGGGAGTCGTGGGAAACCCTTTTAACCTACTTTTGGCACAAATTTTGGCAGCAAATATATTTTATATTTCTCTTCTTTTTATATACACATTGGCCCTTGAGATTTATGAGTTCCAACCTTAGATTAGAGGTGTTCTTGGGGATATTTTGTTGGAGATTCTTGGAGGAGATTTTGTAGATCTTTTGTATTGATCTTGATGATGTGATTGTTGGTTTCTCATCGTGTTTTGAGGTATGAGGTTTTACACAATATGCTCCTTAAATCTCGCGAGTGTCATTCTCTTTGAATTCTTGTTAATTGAACTCATATTTGAATTGATAAATTCATTGAAATCTGGAAAATAATTTTTGAAATTATTTTGATTCATGTGGTATCATTATATTGTTGATGAGCACGTTGTCATGAGATTTTAATATGGCACGGATGTTGGGCACCCGCCAAAATTCCTATTTCCCGGGCTATGGCTTGATAAAGCATATACGGATGTGGTGAGGCCTGGTGACCCGGTTAAAGTGTTGTTGAGAAATTATATTGATAAATGCTTTGAGATTTGCATTTTGATTTGAATATTCGTACTCATGTTGTTACGTTTTATTCATCGCTAACATATATTTGTTGAGCATCTTTCTTGTCGTATTGTGTACTTCCCTATATTTTCTTTTAGTTGGCAGGTTAGCGCGGATTTTGGGGCGCTATGGAGATTGATTTTAGCGAGGATTGTTTGGGAAAGATTTTGATGTATAGAGCTTTGGAGATTTGTATTTTAATTCAAGAGACTTGTTGTAATTGAAGAGATTGAGATTAGTGGATTTATATTATTGTGGGTTTATTTAGATGCTCTATACCTTGTCACTTGTGGATTTGGATTTATTTTATCGCATTAGCGCTCCGTTCGCTCTCCCCGGGCGGGCGGGGTGTTACAAATGGTATCAGAGCTTAGGTATACGGCAACCCTCGGGTCTTGGGTTTTGGGTTCATTGCGTGGATAGCAATTTTTGGAGATAGAAAATTTTAGGTGATATTCGTGATAGGCATCTAGATTAGATGTGAGGAATTTATTTTTGGAGACGAAATTATTTTTGGAGATTGTTGGCCTGATTTTTTTTAGAGTTAGGCATTCGACGAATTTCGAGGGCGAAATTCCATTGTTAGTGGGGAAGTGTAACAACCCGCGTAATTTTGGGCTATTTTAATTAATTTCTGGAAAATGGAGGAAAATAAAGTTTTTGATAAAATTATTTTTATTGCTCAAATATGTTGGTTATTATTTTTAAAGGCGAGAATTTCAAACGGTTTCGAAATCGGAGTTAAAACGGATTTTAAAATGATTTTTAAATGTTTTTAACTCTTGGAGTTGTTTTGACTTCCAACTCTTCATTTCTTTGCCTTATTTAAAGGAGTCTTTTGGATTATAACTCTTCATTTCTTTGCATTATAAAAGGGAGTCGTGGGAAACCCTTTTAACCTACTTTTGGCACAAATTTTGGCAGCAAATATATTTTATATTTCTTTTCTTTTTATATACACATTGGCCCTTGAGATTTGTGAGTTCCAACCTTAGATTAGAGGTGTTCTTGGGGCTATTTTGTTGGAGATTCTTGGAGGAGATTTTATAGATCTTTTGTGTTGATCTTGATGATGTGATCGTTGGTTTCTCATCGTGTTTTGAGGTATGGGGTTTTACGCAATATGCTCCTTAAATCTCGCGAGTGTCATTCTCTTTGAATTCTTGTTAATTGAACTCATATTTGAATTGATAAATTCATTGAAATCTGGAAAAAATTTGTTGAAATTATTTTGATTCATGTGGTATCATTATATTGTTGATGAGCACGTTGCCATGAGATTTTAATATGGCACGAATGTTGGGCACCCAAAATTCCTGTTTCCCGGGCTATGGCTTGATAAAGCATATACGGATGCGGTGAGGCCTGGTGACCCGGTTAAAGTGTTGTTGAGAAATTATATTGATAAATGCTTTGAGATTTGCATTTCAATTTGAATATTCGTACTCGTGTTGTTACGTTTTATTCACCGCTAACATATATTTGTTAAGCATCTTTCTTGTCGTATTGTGTACTTCCCCATATTTTCTTTTAGTTGGCAGGTTAGCGCGGATTTTGGGGCGCTATGGAGATTGATTTTAGCGAGGATTGTTTGGGAAAGATTTTGATGTATAGAGCTTTGGAGATTTGTATTTTAATTCAAGAGACTTGTTGTAATTTAAGGGATTGAGATTAGTGGATTTATATTATTGTGGGTTTATTTAGATGCTCTATACCTTGTCACTTGTGGATTTAGATTTATTTTATCGCATTAGCGCTCCGTTCGCTCTCCCCGGGCGGGCGGGGTGTTACAGGTCGTTAGATGGTTGCTTCTATCGAGATAGACATCTCGTTCTAACAACTTGATGATCTCGTTCTAACGACTTTTTATTGCCTCAAAATTTATGTCCGCCTATAAATACCTGTTTTTATGAAGAAATTTGTTAACACTTATGATTTATGAAAACTGCATACCTGTTGAAAACATTCTTCACCTTTTTAGGACAAAACACTTTTTGATTCACACAATCAATCCCAAATACTTTTGGGAATCATTTTTAAAACGCAAAGAACTTTTATATTAAGTTTTCGTTGTGAAGAAGGAGTCTTCATTGCTGACCTTATTGAGAAGGAGTCTCTATTGCTCCTCTTGTGGTTCTTGCGGGATCATTGCTGACGACTGCAGTCATTGTGGTTCTCGAGGGAATTCATTGCTGAAGGAAGATTGTGATCTTTGTGGTTATCGAGGGAATTAATGTTGTATTTTTCTATCATGTTGTAAGTTGCGATTTGCAAACTTTAGTGAAATAAAAGGTTTTGCCCTGCAGGAATTTTTCCTGAAATTGTGTTTTCTTTACATGCTTATTTTGAGTCACGGAGTTGCTTGCCTTAGGCTTAATTGGAATTTATTTGTAGGATTGGCATCTAATTAAATAAGTTTACTCTGCCAGAAGATAACTCATACTCTCCATACCTATGTACCATATGGCACTGGATGTTAACCGCCTCCACCCAAAAATGTCTTGGCACTCCTTCCAAAAAACATGGACCTTACCATCTCTTGAATTGTTCGATTGTTCACCTCAACAATGGCAGTTTACTAAGGAGTATAAATGAACAAAAACTCATGTTTGATGCCAACTTCATCATAAAAGCCATTAAAGTTGACAACTTTAAATTCGGTGCCATTATCACTATGAATCAGATTTATAGTGACACTATGTTGATTTTGAAGGACACAACACTTGACGGGTTGAAACTCAATAACATCGTACTTTTCTCTAAGAAATCCAATGATAGATTATGTCAAAAAGTCATCAACCATCACTAGGATATACTTCTTAGCAACAATAATCTATATATGCATGGGACCCATAACATCCATGTGCATCAACTCTAATACACGGGAGGTGGTAATGGTATTCAACTTCCTATGTGGAATATTTAATTATTTTCGTTCTTAGCAGGGACCATAAACTGAGGAAGTTAGTTTTCTATGTGATGGTAAGCCAAGAACTAGGTATTTCTTAACTAATCTCGTAAGATATTTAAAATTGACTTGATCAAATCGTTTTTGCCAAAGTCCACCGTGGAGACCTTAGAACTAATGCACACTAAAGAGAACTTGGGAATGTACCATAACAATTATAAGTAGTTCTCACACCTTATAGCAAAAGTTACCCAGATTGATCAGAGACGTTACATTCCGACCGATCAAACTTTATCGTAAAGTTAACATCGCAAAGTTGGCTTATGCTTATTAAATTAGACTTCAATCCTTAAACATACAACACATTGTGACTTTTCCTAATATGCTTATTAAGTTCGCATTTAATCCTAATATTATAGACCTACTTCCTTCCCCAAAAGTGACTTTTCCTTCCTTATGATCAATAAAGTTGGTAAAATGTGACTTGTTAGTGGTCATGTGCCTAGAGTACCCACTATCAAAATACCTTTGAGAAGTACCCTAAACCTTAAGAGAAACTCAAAAAACAAGGGTTTTTTCATCACTTTTAGGTACCTCCCATCAAGATTTATTTCTAGGGTCACCGTGCTTAACTCCTTAGGGGTCTTAGTCTCTCTTAGGTTAGAAGAAGTCGTAGGAGACCTTGGAACTTATGAGATCAACATGTCTCCCCAAACCATTAAGCCTAAGGATATAGGGATATCTCTAAAGACTCAATTTAAGAAAAAAAGGAGAATCACCACATGAAAAGTGCGTTTCTTTCATGGATAGTCATGTGAGCACATCTAGTTTCTCCCACGATGACGAGGACACATGTAAATGTGAGAGCCTCTATAATTTTTTGAGCCATTGAGTGGGTGTGAGGATGATATTAGAAGTGAGGGAGAAAGGGATCTCAAAAATCTTTTAGTGATTTATACACCGAGACTTTGAACACGAAAAAGTTGAATAAGGATTTGTCTCTTAAGGTGTTAGATTTGGAGAGAGAGATAGAAGTTTTGAGGGTGTGTGAGGTGTAGGAGAGTTAACTCAATAAGGTGAGAGTTTCTTTGTGTTAGAAGTTGATCATCTTGGGCTTGGAAAAGAGTGAATTGACCAACACCATGGCTAGTCTTACGGAATATCTTCAATCCTCATTGGAAACTCATGAGAAACTTAAAGCCTGTGTATCCCAACTCAAGAGAAATCTCGAACATGCTCGGGAGGTCAAGGTCACTCTAGAGGATACATCTAAGAAGGTTGGAAAGATTCTCCTCGGTCCCGATTTGGGTAATATTGAGAGACAAGGAATAGGTTATGAGAGTGCGTCCACTTCCCATATTGCACCAGAGCCGGTTCCCGAGTTTGTGGTAGATCCATATGGCTCTCAACCTAACCCACCTAGGCATCTGTTTCCTCATAAGGGAGCGCGTCCTAAACATTTTGAGAGTGGTGTTCCTAAACTCATTTGTGTGTGTTCCCATTGAAAGAAAAGAGAACACCTTAGGGAATTTTTCTTTAAGTTGGGTAGTGTGTCTCATAGGTATCTTCCACGATATGGTACTACACGTGTTCCCACACACACTCCCACACATGTTACTCCACATGCTCCCTCACATCACATGAGAGATTTGAGCATTTTTTTAGAGAAAGTTGAGAATTTGATAAAAATTTCACATGATTTGATGGATGTTTTTCATAGGATGTCACCTCCTTTGGAGAACACCTCCAGATCTAATGATTGAGGTTTAGACTTATTTGCTAGCATAGGATTCTTTTCATGTCTATATCATTCATACCTATTGCTAGTATGTAATACCATTGTATTTATTTTTCCATTTTGATATATTTTTTGAAAAATCCAAAAAGAGTTTTATTTTTCTTGAAATTTTTTAGTAAAATACAAAAAGATTTTCTATTTTTTTTAGAAAAATATAAAGTGCTAGGCCAAATTCAAAGAACATTGATGATTCACTACATATGAGAATTGATTTCCTCAAAACAAATGGATTGAGAGAAATATTGTATATGTGAGTTTTTAGGGAGTTTAGTCGAAGATCAATGGGTGTGCTCGTCCTGAAAAGTCTTGTAAAAGTATTACATCGTTTTTGACGTTATTGCTGTGAAAATCATTTTAGACTTTATTTATTTATTTTTTTCCGAAGAGGTTCAAAGACCCAAAATTATTAGATATGATAGAACAACCCTATCATGGTAGCTTATACAAGATAAAGAAAACTTGAAGAATAAGCTTAAAAACTAAAAAAGAGCAAATAAAGAGAGCAATCAACCAACAAGTTTGACTGATTGGACTCCTTGAAGATCCATTCTATAATGACCTCTGGCAATGCTTGGAAGCTCCATAGATTGATTGAAGCAGGAGTAGACTTTAGACCGGATTCCATATCTAGCTAAACTATCCGCTACAAAGTTCGTTTCTCTCCAAGAATGGGTGAAGGTAACCGAAAACTGAGATAGAATAATTTTGATGGAGGAAACCACTTCAATGAGGTTCCATGGGGGGATGGAATGATGTCATTAAGAACATCGATGATAAATTTAGAGTCAGATTCCACTAAAACTGTATGCAGATTGAGACTTATACAAAGCTTTAAACCTCTTAAAATGGCCAAACATTCAGCTTTGTTATAAGAAGCAATACCTTCAAAAGAGGAAAAGGCTTTTATAAATAATCCCTTATGGTTTCTAAGAATGCCCCCTGAACCTGATGGGCCTGGATTACCTATTTAAGCACCGTCTGTATTTAACTTTATCACTCCTTCATTGGGCTTGAACCATTTAATCAAGTGAAAGCATCCTTTCTTTTACTTATAGCTGATGAACCTGAAAATCATAGGTATGTGCTCAAAGTGAAGATCCTTAGAATATAATCTTTTATTTGAGAAACAAATGGAAGCAAGATGAATAACTTGAGTGATGATCAGATTGTGATCTATATGTCCTCCTTCAAATCTGTAATAGTTCCTGCTCTTCCATATTTCCCAAAGAATGATACCAGGAATAATGATGAAAAGTAATTGAATAAATCTTGATTTGGTTTCCTGATCCACCATGACATAAGCATCAAGTTTAAAGATGAAAAATTAACATGTAGACCAAATAAATTACGAGGGCAATGGGACCATTAAGGAATAAATGGTCAAAGGATTCAATGCTGGATTTGCAGTAACAACAGTTGGATGACAAGAGGATGCCTTTAGTTTAAATGGTCTCATCTATGGGGACAATTTTGTGAAAACATTTCCATAAGAAGATGGAAATTTTATGAGGATACCCATGGTTCCATATGAATTTACAACTGAGAGAGGATGGTTTGTTATTCTTAATAATGTTCCAAGAAGATTTAGTTGAAATTTTACCATCAGTTGTTGGAGTCCAGTATTTTTCCCCTTCGATCTCCATCATATGCTGTTCAGTAGTTCCTTCAATAGCTTGGATCCTCTTATAAGTCTGAGAGCCACATGTGATAGGTCTATTCTTGCACTTATTCTAGAAAAACGCTGACCAGAGGGTTTTATCGGTGTTAAGGCTCCACAAAATCTTTAAACTAAAAGAAGAACATAAGTCATTTATAAGTTTCAATCCAAGCCCTCCGTCTTCCATTGGTAAGCAGATGCCAGGCCACTTTAACTAGTGATGTTTAGATCCATAATCTCTTGAAGAACCCCATAAAAATTTATTGAAAATCCTCTGGATATGAAGAATGGTTTTTTTAGGAGGCGTGAGGGCTGTTATAGTGTGAATTGGGATAAAGGTAAGAACTGAGGAGATGAGAGTTTTTCTTCCTGGGAAAGAGATGAATTTAGTCTGCCAAGAAGTTAATTGTAATCTTATCTTTTGAATAATTTCTTCAAAATAAAGATGTTTTCTCTTCCCATAGTAAATAGGACAACCTAGGTATTTCAGAGGGATTTTTTTAAAAGTTAAATCACTGAGTTTATATATGGCTCTTATTTTAGTAAGGCTGACAGAATGGTGCATAGTAAAGCTGTTCTTTGAGAAATTAATAACCTGACCCGATGCCAATTCAAACCTCTTGAGGAAACCAATCAAATGTTTAAGACTATATAAGCTACCATTCCAAAAAATAATGGTATCATCAGCAAAGCTAAGGTTGCTAATTATAGGACTATGTCTAGGAAGAGAATATGGTTTAACTTGGCCATTTAAAACCATATTGTGCAGGCCTTTATTGAGAGTTTCTGCTACTAACACAAAAAGACCTGGGTGATGATGCTGGAAATAGCACCACCCTTCAAGGTGTTTGTGAGCTCAATTCAATGTTAACAATGGCAGCATAAGGGTATATACACATATAGTAGAAGGAGGTGAGGAGAAGAGGATTCAAACCGGAATATAAGTGGTTCAGCCAATTAGGCCTACATCCAATGTGCAAGTGTATGATATGTATAACTGTATGAGGGCTCTAATGGCCATAGTTACAATCTCACAAGCTTTCTCTCTCTACTGTGTGTTTAGACAGAGTTTCAGCTAGGGTTGCTAATTTTGGGATCCCCCCTCTAAGAAGGAGAAGACAAGTATATATAGTACCAGGGGGTGTAGTGTACCCCCCATGCATGCAATGAGCATGTGTGTGTTGGTCTAGCCAATATGATGAAGACATCTGTCCCTGTCACATATAGAGAATGATGACAAAATATTCCCCCCACGTGGGGGGAATGATTTATTATAACTGATTTGTGTCCACGTGTCCTTGTCCACACATATATTAATAAGTGCTCGGCCTCCGTGCTTGGTCATGACCTCGGCCTAGAAGAGTTCGAGGTTAGTAAGTTTTAACTGCCCATCCAATTCGAGATGAGCCATTATGGTCTCGGCTTAAGTGAAGCCGAGGTAAGGTGTTAAGGTCGGCCTGGGCCGAGGTCAAGTAGGAATGTCCTTGGAACCTTGGCCGATTCATTGATGAGGTTGACCTTGGTAGAGGTAAGTCTCCTTGTAACCTCGGCCTACCCCTGGCCCAGGTTGTCATTTTCGGGTGAACTGATGAACTTCTGACCCCCATGATTCATGCAGTCTCCCCTTAATGAGGTTTGTAGTGGTGTCGACCAGGGCCGACCTTGCTAGGGCCGAGGCCTATTGTCACTGATCCAAGGCATTTCCAACCTCGACAATGTCTTGGCCGAGGTTGTAGTTTCTGAGCCGAGGTGACACTTGGGGCATATTAATCACCCCGAGCCCTTAGTTACATGTGAGAGCAGGTGACTGTGGGGTCTCTACATCTCCGAGATCTCTCTTATGCCAATGGCCATTTGACACTTGTCCATTACTGAAGTGTGTGGCGTGCCTGGCAAGCGTGTGATGTCAGCTGTCCTTTGGGGCTCCCAAGGCAATGATGGGCCTTGGGAAGCGTGCAATCATATTAAGGGTTTAAACCCTATTTTCCACCCTTCCTACTCATTTCTCTCTTTTCCTAGTTCGAGTCACGTCTGCAGCTTTCTATCTCAAGAAAGGCATTGGCTTGAATCTTTTGGTGGTGATTCCTTACATTTTCTTCCTTCTCCCTTACCATTTCATCCTTAGGTATCCTCTTCCATTCTTTTTCCTTTATTTTCCCTGTGAGTTTTCTTACTTTTTCATTTTCCGCTGAGTTTTTGGAGATTTCCGACGAGGGTTTCATTTTTTCTGGCGAATTGTTCTTGCTCTAGGTTTGTTAGTTTGATCTTTAAATTGCATTATTCCATTAGCTAGTCTTGTTTGCTGTTTAGGAGAGTTGCAAGTGTAGTGTCTGCCTCTTATGCTCAGACCCCTCTACCAACTCTTAGAGGAGTTCCCTTCTCTCAGAGAGAATACTTTAGAGAAAATTAGGCAAATAGAAAGAGCGCAGGAGGAAGCTCGTAGGTCAGAGGAATTCCCCCTCAGGCCTATCTTTCCCCCACCTCTGAAGGTAGTATACCCTGAACCATCAGGACCCGCTAACCAAGACGAGGTACCTGTTCAACCCTCACCAATGTCTGAGTCTGAGTCTTCCACATCAGACCTTATGTCTGTGGACTCTTTCCAAGAGGCCATGGACTTCTCAAATCAACATGATCAGGTCCCTGATTAAGTAGAGGTATCCAGTCGGGTCTCATCTCATAAAAATTCAAGCACATCATCCTCTTCCTCAGAGGTTGAGATTGTCGAACCAAGCGTGGCTATTCCACTAATACTTGACACCATTCCCCTGTCGGCCGTCACAGGGGCTGAGTTTGCTCAGAGGTTCCCAAGTAACCCTCCAACGTCTGCTCCGACCGACGTTGAGCTAGATAATGACGATGATGATGATTCTGAGAGTGATGTCGATGTCTCTGAGGCGGTCGAGATTGTGAGTACAGTTAGTGAGGTCGACCTTCTTTTCTTCAGATACCTATACTCCATCATCCCCTCCATAAAGCTCAGGATACCTCTGAGGGAAGAAAGGGCCTACCACGGCCGAGAAAGTGAGATCTGTTTGTACGAGCATATGTTCAAGTTGGGCTTTCGTTTTTCCCATCCTCCCCATCATTAGGTCTATACTAGCCTACATCAATTTGGCCCCTTCCCAGTTGTCACCCAATGCTTGGAGGGTAATAATTGGGGCCATAGTCCTATGGAGGGTTGTTCATCATTCAGACCTTCCAGTCCAAGTTTTTATAGGTTGATATGTCCCTTCGTCTGCCAAAAACCATCCGAGCTATTACTAGTTTGTAGCTCGGAAACCTGAGAAGAAGATGCTCCAAATAACTCAGACTTCTAATCATAATTGGAAGCCCCGTTATTTCTTTGCCTCAGGGCCATGGTAATTTGGCCCATGTGCCCCCTCTTCCCTACTAGAGCCGTGAATGCCTATTAGATGGGGTAAGGTCACAATGTCTGCCAAGGCCGACCCTGGTCTAAGCCTGTAAAATCTTCAGAAGGTCAAAGACCTTTAGGATCAGGGGATGCATGGACTGCTCGTAAAATTTGAACACCTGATGACCCCCCACTACCTCTCTAAGACTAGTTTAGGGGGAACTCCTCTTACAGAACTTGGTAAATGTTTTTTATTCCAAGTTATACCTCTGAATTTATGCATGTCTGACCCACTAACTCAGACCTTTCTATTTTGCAGAGCGTTCGAATGGAATATCAGACGAGCTTTGGGCAATGGCAGCACCGAGTTTGACAAAGCGTGCAAAGAAGGCAGGTCTGAATGCTCCTCCCCCCCCCTCCCTCAACATCGAAGGCTCAGGCCACTAAGAAGAGAAGTTCTAGTGGCCATGCCCCTGAGGATCAGAGGCAGAAGAAAAAAGGTGGGGACACTGCCATCCTAATATCCTCTGCTAATGCATTGGATGCTTGCATAGAGCAACTAAAAATCAATGACAGCATCATAGGCCACAGTCTGCAGGCGCTGGATGCCATCGACTCTGCCATGACCGAGGCTGACAAATGTTTTTGCAGGTCTATGGACACACCTCTGCTGATTGAGTTCGGCCTCCATAGGTCTATTTAGGTATGACTTAAGATTTCTGTATAGCTTCAAAGTGTAACCTCTGATTTAAATTTTAACTCATTTACACGACCACATGATTTGCAAGGCCTGGATGCCATGCATCATCACGCCAATTGGACTCTGAGGAAGTTATCCCTCATCCAGAAGGGTTAAGAGGCCGGCAAGGTGCAAAACTCTCTGAATGCAGAGGTCGACCGCCTGAAGTTTGCATTTGATGGGTATGAGAAGAAGGTGAAGGAGCTGGAGAAAGAGATCTACAAGCTTAAAAAGGACTATGATGCGGTTCTGAAGGCCAAGGACGATGTTCTCCAGTAAAAGGTCGACTCTGCAGTGAAGGCAGCCCTTGAAGATGCCTCTGAGGGGATATTGGCTGATTATAAAGTCTCTGATGAATTCAATGAGCTTCGGCTTCGAGTACCTCGAAAGAGGTATTAAGGCTACCATCAAATGGGCGGCTGCTAAAGAGAAGGAGGAAGGAAGTTTGAAGGCCTCTGACTTCATAGGTATGGGTTTTGCTAACCCTCAGCTTGCCCAAGCCCTTCAAGAAGTTGAGGAGGAGGTCGCTGCCCCTGCAGAGACTGCCACACTGGATGGTATGGAGATAGAGGGAGCTGACCACAGAGAAGATGGGGCCGAGGTGACCAACGTGGTCCAGGAGAATCAGGTCGAGGATACCAGCACTCTCCCTTCGAATCCTTAGGCTCTTTTGTGAATCTTTTTGTACTTTTGTAACCCGTTAGTTATAATCTCTGAAGAAATATTGTCAGCATATATTTTTGAATGACAATTGGATGACAACCTCTGAGGAGTATTTTTGTTTCTTCATTTGTTGATTTGCTTGTTGAATTCCTTTGTCATGCGATGCTTTAGCTCTGAAGTCTTATTGCAATGATGTCTGTTTAAACTAAATCAATAGTCTTACCTCAGACCTTGTCACTAGAGTGATGTTATAAGGTCTGAGGCCATCAACTAAGAGGTCATCCTCATAATTAATTTCACCAATATTAATGATGTTATGGGTCTGAGGTCATCTAAGTATGGTGTCTGACCTCAGACCTTGTCACCACTTAATGTTGTTATAAGGGTCTGAGGTCATCAACTAAGATTTTATCCTCATAATTAATTTCACCAAATTAATGATGTTATGGGTCTGAGGTCATCCAAGTATGGTGTCTGACCTCAGACCTTGTCACCACTTAATGATGTTATAAGGGTCTGAGGTCATCAACTAAAATGTTATCCTCAAAATTAATTTCACCAAATTAATGACATTATGGGTCTAAGGTCATCCAAGTATGGTGTCTGACCTCAGACCTTATCACCACTTAATGATGTTATAAGGGTCTAAGGTCATCAACTAAGATGTTATCCTTATAATTAATTTCACCAAATTAATAATGTTATGGGTCCGAGGTCATCCAAGTATGGTGTCTGAACTCAGACCTTGCCACCACTTAATGATGTTATAAAGGTCTGAGGTCATCAACTAAGATATAATCCTTATAATTAATTTCACCAAATTAATGATGTTAAGGGTCTGAGGTCATCCAAGTATGGTGTCTGACCTCAGACCTTGTCACCACTTAATGATGTTATAAGGGTTTGAGGTCATCAACTAAGATGTTATCCTCATAATTAATTTCACCAAATTAATAATGTTATGGGTATGAGGTCATCCAAGTATGGTGTCTGACCTCAGACCTTGTCACCACTTAATGATGTTATAAGGGTCTGAGGTCATCAACTAAGATGTTATCCTCATAATTAATTTCACCAAATTAATGATGTTATGGGTATGAGGTCATCCAAGTATGGTGTCTGACCTTAGACCTTGCCACCACTTAATGATGTTATAAGGGTCTGAGGTCATCAACTAAGATGTTATCCTCATAATTAATTTCACCAAATTAATGATGTTATGGGTCTGAGGTCATCCAAGTATGGTGTCTGACCTCAGACCTTGTCACCACTTAATGATGTTATAAGGGTCTAAGGTCATAAACTAAGATGTTATCCTCATAATTAATTTCACTAAATTAATGATGTTATGGGTCTGAGGTCATCCAAGTATGGTGTCTGACCTCAGACCTTGTCACCACTTAATGATGTTATAAGGGTTTGAGGTCATCAACTAAGATGTTATCCTCAAAATTAGTTTCACTAAATTAATGATGTTAAGGGTCTGAGGTCATCCAAGTATGGTGTCTGAACTCAGACCTTGTCACCACTTAATGATGTTATAAGGGTCTGAGGTCATCAACTAAGATGTTATCCTCATAATTAATTTCACCAAATTAATGATGTTAAGGGTCTGAGGTCATCCAAGTATGGTGTCTGACCTCAGACATTGTCACCACTTAATGATTTTATAAAGGCCTGAGGTCATCAGTTAGATGTTACCCTCACACTTTCTATCATTAGAGCAAAATAAAGCAAGAATCGACATGTAAACTGATCTTTTATTAATAACCTCTTCATAAGATGGTACATTTACATAACTTTTTGCAACATCATATGTAATACTTCTTTAGGTGATCAGCATTCCAGGGGTTAGCGAAAGGTTCCCCTTCACAGTTTTTTAGCCTGTAGGTCCCGAACACAACCTCTTGTGTCACTTTGTAGGGACCATGCCAGTTTGGGTGGAGCTTGTTTGTTTTCTGTAAGGTCTTCTTCAGTACTAAGTCTCCCACGACGATGGGTCTTGACTTCACCCTCTGATTGTAGAATTTTGCTGCTCTCTGTTGGTAAGCTGCTTGTCTAATTTCTGCATCTTCCCTTCTCTCTTCCATCAAATCTAGGTCTAGTCTCCTCTCTTCCCCTTTTTATCAGGGTCATAGGTCTGAACCCTATGAGTTGGAAGCCCCACTTCTGTTGGTATGACGGCCTCTGAGCCATGTGCTAGCATGAACGGGGTTTCTCCTGTTGGTGTCCTTGTCGTGGTTCTGTAGGCCCATAACGCAGCGTAGACCTCTTGAGTCCATCTCCCCTTTGCTTCTTCTAACCTATTCTTGATTCCATCGAGGGTTGTCCTGTTTGTGACTTCCGTCTGACCGTTTGCCTGAGGTCGACCAGGAGATGAGAAGAAATGCTTTATCCCCACTCTTTCGTAATACTTTTCTAAAGAGGAGTTCTTAAACTGGGTTCCATTATCCGAGATGAGTGTGTTTGGGAGGACATGTCTGCATATGATGTTCTTCCAAATAAATTGGAAGGTCTTCTGTTCTGTGATCGTTATCATCGGCTCTGCCTCCACCAACTCTGAGAAGTAGTCAATGGAAACTATCAAAAATCGGTAATTATTGGCAGCTCTTGGTAGGGGTCCTACTAAGTCAATTCCCCATACTGTAAAGGGCCATGGAGAGGTGATTGATGTCGTAGGTTGATGAGGTTGATTAGGAATAGTGTAGAATCTCTGACATTTATCGCATCTCTTCACGTAAGCTGCAGCATCTTTGGCCAAGGTTGGCCACCAATATCCATGTGTAATAATCCTCTTGGTCAAGGGTCTTCCCCCTATGTGACTGGAGCAAGAACCCTCATGAACTTCCTGTAAGACGTGGGGAACTTCGGTGGGATGTACACACCTGATGAGAGGCAACAGAAATCCCTTCTTATATAGGACGTCTCCTATTACGGAGAACTTGGCAGCCCTATATCTTAACTTCCTCCTCTCTAACTTGGACTCTGGTAGCTCTCCCTCTTTGATGTATCTGATGATGGGGTCCATACATGAGTCCCCTAGGTTAAAATTGAGACAAGGGTTGGATACCTCTTCTTCCTCAATGGTCGCCTTTGCTAAGACCTCGACCGGAACTGTCCTTCTGATGTCTGTCTTCGTCGCCGAGGCTAACCTTACCAATGCATCTGCGTGACTTTTATTTTATCGAGGTACTCTCTTCAGTTTATCTCTTTAAAATATTCTAACATCATTCTCACCCTCTTCAGATACTTAGCCATTCTTTCATCTTTGTCCTCGTAGACTCCCAATACATGATTGACAACTATCCTTGAATCGCTATGAAGTAGGAGTCGTCTTACACCTAGAGTCTTTGCCCATGAGAGGCCTGCTATCATGGCCTCATATTCTGACTCGTTGTTAGATGCCCTGAATTTGAATCTCAGAGCGTATTCAATATTGGCACCATTTGGAGCTGAGAGTATCGGCCCCACACCACTTCCACTGTCACAGGAAGAACCATGAACGAAGAGATTCTAAATGTCTGTATCTGATGAGAAGGCCCCTTCTAACACGATTCCTTGCCTAAAAAGGTATCGATCCTCCTCGTTATCCGCTACTCCGCTTCTGATATTTTTGGATACGACCTCTTCCTAATTTCGGAAGACGTTTGGTGCGACCTCTTCCTGTTCTCGGAAGACATTATTGTTTGACCCTTCATCACCCACTTGGTCATTTTTTGCCTCGGCCTCATCCCATGTGAACTCAGCAACAAAGTCTGCGAGGGCCTGCCCTTTGATGGCTGCCCTAGGTTGGTAGGTAAGGTCATACTACTCCAACTCAATAGCCCAAGCCATCAATCTTCTAGTCTTCTCAGGTTTATGTAGAACCTGTCTTAGTGGGGAATCAGTGAGGACGACCATGGAATGGGCTTGGAAGTAGGGCTTCATCTTCCTTGAGTCATATATCAGGGCATAGGCTAACTTTTCCATACGAGGGTAATTTTGTTCAGACCCTTGAAGCGCTTTACTGTTGAAATACACAGGCCTTTGGATTCCAACGTCTTCCCGCACTATGGCTGCACTGATAGCCGATTCAGAGACTGCTAGATACACATACAATTTCTCTCCTACTATGGGTCGAGATAACAACAAGGGAGACCCAAGGTAGGACTTGAGTTGGTTAAAAGCCTCTTTACACTCTTCTTCCCACTGGAAGGCCTTTCTAAGCACTTTGAAGAATGGAAGACACTTGTCCGTTGCTCTGGAGACAAACCTGTTGAGTGCGGCCCCTCTCCCCATGAGTCTTTGGACATCCTTGATACTCCTCGGTGTCTTCATATCAAGCAAAGCCTTGATTTTCTCAGGGTTTACTTCGATTCCTCTTTGATTGACGATAAATCCAAGAAACTTCCCAGCTCCTACCCCGAAGACACACTTCGCGGGGTTGAGTTTCATTCCTTACAAGTCCATAGTATCGAAGGTCTTTTCAAGATCTGCCACATGAGTGCGGGCCTTCAAGCTCTTCGTTAGCATATCGTCTACATACACCTCCATAGTCTTACCTATTTGATCTTGGAACATCTTATTCATAAGACGTTGGTATGTTGCCCCCACATTTTTCAGACCAAAAGGCATCACTTTGTAGCAGTACGTCCCTTTGTTAGTAATGAAGGTTGTCTTCTCTGAGTCTTTCGCGTCGATGAAGATCTGATTGTAGCCTGAATACGCATCCATGAAGCTCATGAGCTCTTGCCTATAGTAGCATCTACCATCTGATCTATCCTGGGTAAGGGGTAGCTGTCTTTTGGGCAATACTTGTTCAGGTCAGTGAAATCAACGCACATTCTCCACTTTCAATTGGCCTTGGGCACGATGACTGCATTTGATAGCCACTCCGGATATATGACTTCTCTAATAAACTCAGCCTCTTCCAAATTTTGACTTCTTCTCGGATGACGTCATACTTCTCCCTGGAGTAAACTCTTCGTCTTTGTTTGATAGGCTCGACATCTTTGGTCACGTTGAGCTTGTAACTCATAACCTCAGCGTTGATGCCGGACATGTCTGCGTGACTCCAAACGAAGACACTCTGCCTCTTCCTGAGGAAGTTTATCAGCTCTTCCTTAATTTTTGCTTTTAAGTCTTTGCCGACTTGGATGGTTTTTTTCGGTTCATCTTCATTGAGGACGATGGATTCTACCTCTTCCGTGGCCTCTCCCTTCTTCAACTTTGCTTCATCTCTTGGGTCAAGTGTATCAATGCTATAAGTGGTGGTTGCCCTCTTATGGGCCTCTCTCTCTTCGACCGAGTTGAAGTAACATTCTCGTGCTATGGTCTGGTCACCTTGCACTTCCCCTACCCCATAGGGGATCAGGAATTTTAGCATTTGGTGAACCGTTGATGGCACGGCTTCGAACTCCTTAAGGGCCACTCTTCCTATGATGAGGTTATAGGCCGAGAAGATGTTTTTGTCAATCACGAAAAAATTTATCTTTCGGGTCAACCTCTTAGGCCACTCGTCACCCATCCGTACGTCCAATTCATATATGACCAATGGGTGGACCTTTTCGCTGCTGAAGCCCATTAAAGGATGATGATAGGGTACCAACCTTGCTCTGCTAAGGCCCAGGCTCTTGAAACAAGGCCAAAACATTACGTCTACTGAACTCCCCCCGTCCACGAGGATCCTCTGCACCTCGCATCCATGCACCCTTGTTGTTATTACCAAAGGGTCATCATACGGGGCTAAGATATCTTTGAAGTTGAGTCGCGAGAACCCAACTATAAGGGTGACCATGTCCACCTTCTTTCTCTTCTGTGCTGTATCGGAAGACGTTAGATTTACAACTTCAAGTTTGGCCACTGACTTGGCGTCTTCCATATGAGCTTTCCTGTCAGCCACTTCAGAGCCACCTCCCGCGAGTCCTCCGTAAATGGTGTCAACACCAAAGGAGATCGTGCCAACCCTCTTCACCGGGGTGTTGTCATCTTTTGGCGAAAGGTCTGGATCATCTTCATCATCACCTTCTGAATCATTGTCTCTTCTAGCTGGGGCATCATCACGGCATCTATCATTTCTCCTCTTCTTAGGGTCATCTCTTCCCCCTTTAGGAGCCTTGCCATCAACATACTTCCTCAGCTTTCCGGATTTAACATATTTTCAATCTCATCCTTCAAGGTGAAGCATATAGCTGTAACATGGCCATGGTCCTGGTGGAACTCACACCACAAGCTTTTGTTCCTCTTATGTGGAGGGGCCTTCAGTTTCTCTGTCCATCTTAGAGTCCTGTCATTCTTGATCTCGTTGAGGATATGCTCATAGCTCACGGTTATAGGAGTATAGTGAGCGAACTTGTCATAGGGTGACCTCTTCTTTCCATCTTTCTTTCTTTGGGACTTCCCACTACTACCGCGGTTCTCATCCTCATACTTGGCGGACATTGCCTCTTCGGCATTCATGACTTTTCCCACAGTTTCCAGTAGCTCGGCCATAGACCTGGGAGGGTCTTCCGCAAGTTTCCACAACAACTTCCATTTTTGAAGACCTCCTATGAGGGCGGTCATGGTTATATTCTCTTCGTAGTCTTCAATCTCAAGTTTTTCTTTGTTGAACCTGGCGATGTAGTCTCTTAGGCTCTCATCCTTACCTTGCTTGACATACAATAGATGAGTGGTCTTCTTTTGAGGTCTTACCCCAAAGTACAAGTTGTGAATGAATCGTTCAGCCAAGCCCTTAAAGTTCTCAATTGAATTCTTCGGAAGAGAAGTGAACCAACTGTGTGCTGCTCCTGTCAAAGTCCCGGAGAAGTCCCTACACTTCATCTCATCAGGTATCGAGTAGATGTTCGCCGCTGACTGGTACATCTCAATGTGATGTACAGGGTTGGTGCTATCGTCATACTTGGGAGACACCACGGGTGGCTTAAACTTAGCAGGGGTCGGGAAGCTCACTGTCCTTGCCACAAAGGGGGAGCCTTTCGAAAAACCTCTTTGCAATGGGTCTCAGCTTTTAATGAGGTCTCCTATCTTCACCTCAAGACGTTGGATAGAGTCATTCCATGGTCTCCTACCATCGACATGGCCGAGGTTGTCGCCAACCACCTCTAAGGGATGAACTGAGGGTTCTCCAGCTGCAGCGCAACGTCGACCGTTGACCTCTTCCTGGTCTCTACCTCTTCCTGCATGAGGTTGTCCTTGGTGGGGCCGACGTTGCTCATCCCATCTTTGCGAGCTAGCTGCACTCCTTGACCTTGATAATCTCTGTCTTAGGTCATTTACTGGGCCCAACCTCTCAAAGGCTGACCCTCTGCTCAATCGATCAAAAGCTGATCCTCGCTGTTGGGCCTCTTCACATCTTTGGCCGCAACGGCCTCGACTCTGCTGAAGAGGACTTACAGTATTATTCGAAACCTCATACGGCTCCCAACATTCTTCTGGGACCTTTTCCGCCTCCAGATCGTCATACCTGTCCTCCGGGCAAGGGTTGCCTTGCCTCCCCAGGCGTAAGCGCCTAGGGTCAGCAACGTCCCTCCTCCACTGGGGGGCAGGTTGATCCTTCATTGGTGCTTGGGGTGGTCGGAGTGATTATTTTCGGCATCAGGATGAGGCTGAACAGCCGCCGGAGGGATTATTTCCGGTGAAACTCCAGGTGGCCTCATCATAGTTTGTCTGAGCTGTGCAAATTGCTCCTGCATAGCTTGTTGCGTTGCAGCCAAAGACCTCAAGGCTGCAGCTACCTCCGCCATTTTGAACTGAGGCGGTGCCTGGCTGGAACTAGGTCCTCCCGCCCCAGGCGGCGGAAGAGGAGGTGGTACCTCTGGTGCCATATGCTAGCACAAAAGAGATGAGGTGTTCTCTTCTCAATCTTGTCATTTCATTCATATGTGATAGGCGTCATTGTGCATATAAGAACCGCTGCCCGTGAAATACTTATTTATTCAATATGAGTGTGTAATGGAAAAGGGAAACAAAATGAGCAATCTCCTTTGGATGAAAGGACACCTATTGGAAAGAGCCTAAACGAGTATTCGACAAATAAAAACAAAATTTCCAAGGCCAAATTTTTTATCATTATTGCTTCAAAAGAAAATTAAAAAGATATAATATCTTCAAAAGGCATGTGAGCATAAATCAAATATGATATCTTGAGGGTGTTATAAGTTCAAGGGTCTTAAAACCACATTTATGAGTGACACAATTGTCCATAGAATCATCGAGACTTATAGGCTCTTTATTTGTATGAGCACGTCGACTTCTAGTGAGTTCCTATCTTTTTGCACTAAGATCGATTTGGGTATTTAACTATTACTATGGTTTCTTGGCATCGCGCACTTGTGCGTACACTCATGTTGATGCTCCCGTGCATTAAGTTCACATCGCTTCCTTCCATTCCCATGTTTGAAACATTTTCTTACAGGTCCTCCGTGTACTTTTTAACCCCAAAACCTAAAAACAAATCTTTTTATTCCTTATTTTATCTTTTTATTCCTTATTTTATTTTTATCTATTTTTAGGAAGAGGTCGTTCGAACGAATTTTTTTCTGTTAAGATGAAATTTGGTTTCTCGTTCTAACGAGATCCCACACCTCATTCTAACAAGAATTAAAAATTCGCGATTTACATGTCTTCCAAAGCATTTTTATTTGGTTTTTAACACCATAGGTCTCTTTTCTATACAACTGTGCAATTTTGCTCCTTCTTTCTCTAGCCAAACCACCATTTTTACTCCATATCCAAGCTCCAATCTTCATTTTTCCTCATCCGTCACACTAAAAGATTCATCTCTTCACTTCCCCTTCCTTTCTCAAGAAATTTGAAGGATTTTTTGCAACTTTGAGGGATTTATTTCAGTGTTTAGAGTTTTAGGGTTCTTAGCTTCATTTTAAGGTATTTTTTTTACCTTTAATCATCATTTTTCTTTGTTTTATGTATTTATTCCTTATTTACCTTGAATTTTCACTGATTTTGTTGAACCACCCTTAATTCAAGATATCTTATGGTTAAAGGGTGTTCTTGGTGTAAAAGGAGTAAATTCAATTTTTTAGGGTGTTTTTAGTTTTTTTTACATTTTTTGAACAAATCAAACATATTTTTTACTTTTACCCCTATAAATGCAAGATTGATTTTTCCCGAGTATTTTCTTTATTTTTTTTAAATACTTCTTCACTGAAAATGTACACTAAAAAAAATGGCTTTTCATTGATTTTTGCTTTTCATTTTTTTGCTCTTATAATATATTCATATTTGGCTACATTTGGGTTGTTACTGAATTGTTGGTTGCTGGATGCTTTGGTTTGATTTTGTGGTGGTTCAGGTGAATTATTGAATGGAGATAGGACTCTTGGTGCGTGTGTTAACAACCCTTAGGTTATTTTCCACATTCCCTTTATGTGTTAGTTTTTCACTCCTTTTGCATTGCCATGGACTGGAACATCGTGCTACTGTTGATGATGATCCAGTGGAGGGTTTCTCTTCTAGGGGACCAGCTGCTCCTTCTCCCTTTTAGACGTATTAGGCGAGGTTCTCTCCAGTCTTGGATTGATTATGTTGCTCTCGTATTTGATGCACATGCTCTCGTGCGTGAAAAGATTATATCCCTTACGAACTTGTCTAAGACAACCATCTACCATTGGATGTCTTCCCGAGGTTGGAAACCTTTATTCTCCCTTACATATCCTATTTACCCAGACTCATTTGGGAGTTATTATTTGGCATTACTATTACTCACCAGGCCTTTTACTTTATTGTCCGCGTCCATGAGGTTGTGATCACTGATGAGTCCATTGCTTCTCATCTTTCTCTTCCCCGTGCTCCGGATGCCACTTTTTCGTGGGCCACTCGCGAGTTTCCTGATTTTGATGTTATTCTTTCTGATGTTTTTTTATCAATACCTCCACATTCTATAATTTCGATCATTACACCAAAATCGGCCTTTAGTAAAGTGTTTTACCGTTACAAAAAATACTAGTAATGGCATTTTTTTGTTAGAAAAAATGCGTGGGGAACAAAATTAGTAATAGATATTTACTGTCACTAATAATGGAATTAGTAACAATAAAACTAATTTTGATTTACTAACAAATTATTATGTTACTATTTTTACCTTATCACACAAATTTTTTGTAACACTCGTGTCGGCTTTTGTAATGGTAAGAGTCCATTAGTAACATTAATACATATTTAAAAAAAAATATTTTTTAAGCTCCGATATCCTTTTTTAACGTGTCCTAAATTTAAACAAATTCAATTATGTTCACCATACTATTCAAATCCCAAGAACATGTACAAAAATAGTCTATATAAATAAGGGCACTATATTCAACATTTATATTTATATAAGCCACCACTGATTATTTACAGAGTAAACTTACATACTAAGAGCGATACATACAGTAACACTTCGGAACAAAATCTATATTTAAAACTAGCAGAGAAAGAATTTGAATCTATATAAACGAAAATTATCCAAATATGTAAATTATGATGACCACTAAACAATTGTGTTTCACGTGCAACATTGACACACCAACCCTACACATACCATGGGCAACAACCAATGTTTGGCAACACCTTTCTCGAAAGCTCTAAAAACAATAAGGGTCCGTTTGATTGGGTTAATTCGCCTAGGCAAATGATATTTGCACACCATTTTATCCATAAGCGTGATGTTTGTTAGCTAAGTTTTCCCATGGCAAAAAATGCCAAAAAATCATGTGACCTGTTATTGCCCAAAATCGTGGGCATTTTTTGCTTTGCTATTTCATTTGGAAAAATTTGTCGGGAGACTTCGGGTCTTTAGTTCTTTGCTGTAGGTGATGTCTCTTTGATTTGATGGCAGTACGGGATTAGGTTTGCTTCACGTTTAATCGAAGATGGCTCACTTTTCCACAAACAACTGAAGAAGAAAGTGAGGAGAAGCATATTTCGCAGGTATGAAAAGTGTTGAATCAACCATTTTTTTAATTAATGTGTATATCAACATCAAACACAAGATTTCTTGATGTTATTTCGTCCCAATTTCCGATTTATTCCTTACATATTTGTAATCTAGGGTTTTAGTTCATTTATTGGGTTTGAGTTCATATATTTTTTGTTTGTTTGAAAATCTATTTGTTCCCTATTTATATTGATTGAACTACTTCAAATAAGAATGATATATGTTGGGAACATTTATTATTGTAAAGATTTTTTTGGTACATTTATTGTAAAGATATGAAACAACAAAATTAGGTATTGGTCTGTTCATTGCTCTTTGTTGTTAACAGGTGTAAAAATGGTTTTTTCCCTACCGATTTCACCAAGTAGGGTTTATTTTTGATTAGTTCATATTATTAGCAAATCCAAGGTTATAATCTAAGGTTTTAGTTAAATTTGGTATGATTTCACATATCTATGGTTTAGTAAGATTTGACATATTTAGGGTTCGATTTTGTTCCTAATTTATGAAATGGTAATGTGGACTGAATATTTTTTATTCTAGTATAATGGGTTGAAATGGGCCAAATTATATAAAAAATATTCTTTTACGGGATGTAAAATGTATTTTGCCATTTGTATATTTACAAATGCGTAGGGTATATATGCACTGACCAACAAATAGACATTAATCATTTATACTATATACCATTCGCATCTATAAATCTGAAAATGTCAAGTAACCTTTGTTTCCAAAAAAAAAGTTTTTATATAATTATTATTTGTGTAACATGCATTTGTCCCTCATTGAAGGAACCCTCCTGTTCTCCGAGTTATTCATTTCAATCAGTTTGTTCCGGTTATTTTTTCGTTGTTCTCCTTTTATTTTTTTATTATTTGTTATCGATTATAACTTTGACCTTTATTTATATTTTAAATAAATATCAAAGAATGAGGTTTGTGAATCATTATTTTGAAGGTGAAAATGCTTAAATGTAATTCCAAAATACAACGTAAACGCTTTGGTGTCGCTTGGTCGATGGTGATATGGGCTATAGTTATCTATCAACATATAAGGTCATTATTGGACCTTCCTAGGGCACCTCATTATGATTGGGGTGAGCATAGTAAGCAATCCTAATTCCGAATGTACGGGATGAGTGATCGGTTATGCCATGATTCATTATGTACGTATGAACATTATTTCCTTTCATAGGTTATGTGATCGCCTTCGTGCATTTGGGCTAAATGATTGTTGTTCAGTTTTGGTTGAGGAACATGTTTCAATTTTCTTGAATATTGTTGGTGATGATGAGTGTTGTCGAACCGAGAGTAACACTTTTTGTAGATCAAGTCATACAGTTAGTTTATACTTTCATAAAGTATTGGCGGTCTGCCTAATGTTGTATAAGGAGAATCTCATAAATGCAACGCATGAAATATATGTGTCGATGATGTATCAAACTGTTTCAGTGTGTTATTATATGCAACACGTGTTTAACGTGGGAGGCCTAGATTTTAGATTGAAATATATTCTTTTGGATGATACTGAATTAGTTTGGTTGGTATTGAATCAGTTTGGATGCCTCTGCAACAATTATGCTTCTACCGAATTAGTGGGGTTTGGATGATTAGTTGATTAGTTTTCTATAGGAATTTGATTATTTTGGATTGTATAATGCTATACTCTAAACCAGCTATGCTACAACTAAACCATTTATGATGCTATTGATTATTTTGATAATCGTTAGTTTAGTTTGACTTGCTATCTTGAACCGTTTAGTTTTACCTGCTACTGATATACCTGCTATCTTGATGCATCTGTTTTAAGGACTGGTGTGTATTTGAATTGTGTTTACACAGTTTACACAACTTGCATAGTTTTCACAGTTAACTGATACTTCACTTTGATACAAAATATGACATAACCACAATTTGTATTTGATGTGTATTTGAATTATCTTGGTTTAGTTTTACCTCATTTTTGGTAATTGATATACCTGCTATAATTGAATTTGGCCATCTTGGACTACTAAAACTGATATATTGGCTTCTTAAACATCCCTCAGATTGAAAGTTTTAATAGGCACTGATATGCACTGATTGAAAGTTTTAATATGCACCTGATACTCCATTTGATATGCACCTGATACATTCTTTAGGGGAGGTTGGCCATGTGATGAAATGGTTAGCTCCGAAAAAAGGAAATATTCTTTCTGATGATCATTTGAAATGACCTAGGTTATATGATAAACACTGCAATTTGGAGTGCTACTATAATTGGCATAGTATACCCATGCCACAAGCGAAATCAACGAAATATTACAAAGATGCAACGAAAGACAATGAGAAATGTATCCGTTTACTACAACGGGAAATTGACCAGATGGAAAAAAGATTACTGCCCTAGCCTTGTAAACATCCGATAAATACGAAAATTGATGATCCAAAGTATGCATTGGATCCAGAACTTGTGGGCTACAAAATGGACGATTCAGACATGGATTTTGTTCAACTTATACGGAACATGTTAATGGGTGATGGGAACGCATCCTGTTGCGATCCGTGGTTGCCTAGGAAACCACACAGTAATTAATATATAACTTTATTGCCTTTTTGTATGTATTAGGTAAATTTCAATATTTAATTTTGAGTTCTGAAATTTGATTTTTACTTTTTAAATTTATTATTTTAAATTTGGTTGAATAACACAATTCCAAAACATTGTCAATGGGTCATAACAATGTATAATGTTGTACACATTGTTTCATCAACAGGTCATTTTAATTTCAATAGATTTTGGTCAAATAAATGTTCTCTCATCCAAAATAGATTTTTGTCCAAATAAATGCCAATTTAACTAGTTTGTCCAGTTATATTAAATACAAATGTACATGACGGTAACTATTCCCAACAATAATTTTTTTTGTTCATCCACATTCAAAGGAGGCATCCGTCTTGACTCGCATCCGAAATTACATTGTTGATCCTAAAAATGAAAATAAAACGTAAGTCAGCTAAATTGGTTATAAAGTAAATGTGTAAAATGGCAAGAATTTGCCAACATTATATTGGCAAAGTCTGTATTTACCAGGATAAATTTTGACTAACAAACAACATGAGTAGGCAAATAAGTGTGTTCCAGTAGGTAAACTATTTTCCAATCAACTGGATGCCTACTGAAACACACTTATTTGCCTACTCATGTTGTTTGTTAGTCAAAATTTATCGTGGTAAATACAAACTTTGCCAATATAATATTGGCAAATTCTTGCCATTTTACACATTTGCTTTATAACAAATTTGGCAAACTATTTGGCAAATAGAGTTGGCAAATACTGGTACGTAGGCAAACTATTTGGCAATCAAACACAAAACATTGGAAATACAGTTTTTGCCTGCGTGCAAATAAAGCCTATCAAACAACACGAAATCATCTTTGCCTAGGCAAAATTTTCCATGCGTACTCTTTTTAAAATCGCCAACCAAACGGACCCTAACACTTTTTGTATCTCTTAGGTAAAATATTGTTACGATAGTTTCTAAATCACATCCAACCTATTATAGAACCAAAACAACATGACAATGAATTTTAAGGTGATATAAACAATATCATAACAGTAAGAATTCGAAATAATATCATATGTAGAAAGGAAATAATTTTAACCTTCACTGACTATTTAGGCACCGAAGACCTATAGTCTTGAACTAACTGACATGCCCAATACTGGTACCACGACCGCGAAAGTCACAAATGTAATGCCACTGTCTGGGGCTCAGACAGGCCGCGAAATCAACCTTCTTTCTACATCTTAAGAGGCCACGACCACGTCTCCCACATGCCGCGACCACCTACTACACCAGCAGCGTATACCCTACCATAGACTTAGCCACCTCAGCACGCACTTACTAGCTATCCAACTTCTAGAAGGATTCTACACTTGCATCACTTATCCATATGTCATGTGTTCTATTCACATGGACCTTCCCTTAACTTCTATAAATATAAGTTCTCACCCCCTCATTTTGGAGGAAATGTTTTGGCAGAAAATATCTGCCAAACAATCCACCCATATTCCCTCTCTAAGAGCTTACTCAGGTCAAAACATCACCTGAGCCACTGCAGTCCGCGATCCCCTATAGCCATGCTCTATAGGCCCCATCCAACTCCACATAGAGCCTATATATTCTTGTATTCAACCCTATGTCTTTCTCTCTCCGTCTCTCTCTCTCTCGTATGCCTGTATAGGCAATCAACCTTCGTAATAATGAAAACGTATAATGAGAACGTGTCACTAAAGTGGACTTAAGCTCATTTTATGACCGAACCACTCTATATCTTGTGTTATATCTCCCCTTTCTTACTTTATTATGCTTTTTACATTTTATGTTGGTTAAAAATAGCTTCGATGACATGGTTACTTCTTATCGAACTAATTTTTTAATCATCATGTTGGCACCGCTTGTGGGAAATGAGGTGTTATACTAAATTTCCTATCAAATTGGCTTCGTAACACCTTATTTCATCCCTAAGGATCTATGGGTCGTTATACAATGGGAGAGATTTCGGCTATTAGACCCATATTTTGCATACAAACCCCCTATGGGGATTTTTTTCTAGATCTAGTTTATAAGCCTTTTTTATGGCTTTAGAACAAGTTTTCTTACCCCAATGATGTTGCCATACCTAGTGTATGCTGAAAAGCTCGATAAGCCATGACCTCACAAAGGTAGGTAACTAGGGATTCATCCATCTTCTCTATGCTTTTAGGAATATTATGCCAATTTATTTCTTATACCGTGGGAGTTTAGTCACCAAACTTGTGCTATTTAGCAAATAAGGACTTTTATGTCTTAGACACTACACCAAATATGCTAATCTGGCACGCTCAGGCAAGGAGATTCTGGCACGGTTTTAAACTGTGCTAGAATCTAGCGCGGTTTAATCATAATCAGACATGGTTTAAAACAGTGCCAAAATCTGGCACGGTTTTAAACCGTGCCAAATATGGGTACGTTTTATTAAAAAAATAACACCCCAAAATTTCAAGCGGGGACCAAAATTTCAACAGGGGAGCAAATCATTTTAATCTAAGTATCTCTCTCTCTCTCTACACATGCTACCCGGCAATCCACACTACCCGACACTGCTACCACACTACCGCGATCCAAATCATCTGATCCACACTACCCGACGCTGCCACTAACCCATCATCTCACTCTATCTCCGGTCCTCCTCCATTCCCCGAGTTCCGACGTCGCTCTTCCTTCGGTACCCATCATCTCAGTCTCTCTCCGGTCCTCCTCCATTACCTGAGTTTCTTATGAGTATTCATAACTTTCTTAAGTTTTTGAGAATATAACGAGAATTTGCAAATCTGTAGACTTAGGCTTGAAAACAAGCTGTTAAAGGGTGAAAACCCAACCCAACCCCCAAACGGTCCCGTAAGAGGCACTAACACCTCGTATGAGACTAACGTAACTCGTAGAAACTGATCACGTAGTCACGATTCTTCCAATTTGAGAATATGATGATAATTTGAAAATATCTAGCTTAGGCTTAAAAATAAGCCGTTAAAGGGTGAAAACCCAAACCAGTTCCCAAATGACCCCGTAAGAGGTCTGGACACCTCGCACGGTACATATGTAACTCGTTGGAACTGACCGCGTAGTCATGGGTCTATTGGTTTATGAATATGACAATAACTTGAACATATCTAGAGTAGGCTTAAAAATAAGTCATTAAAGGGTGAAAACCCAAACCAGGCCCCAAACGGACCCGTAAGAGGCATGAACACTACGTACGAGACTAACGTAACTTGTAGGAACTGACCGCGTAGTCATGAGTCTCCTGGATTGAGAATATGATGATAATTTGAAAATATTTATATTAGGCTTAAACAGGCCGTTAAAGGGTGAAAACCTAAACCATCTCCCAAATGACCCCGTAAGAGGCCTGGACACCTCGCATGACACAAATGTAACTCGTAGGAACTGACTGCGTAGTCACGGGTCTACCGGTTTATGAATATGATGATAATTTGAAAATATCTAGATTAGGATTAAAAACAAGCCGTTAAAGGATGAAAATCTAAACCAGCCCCCAAACGTCCCCGTAAGAGGCACTAACACCTCGCACAGGACCAATGTAACTCGTAGCAACTGACCGCGTAGTCACGGGTCTCCCAGTTTCATCATATGACGATAATTTGAAATTTTTTTGATTAGGCTTAAAAATAAGCCGTTAAAGGGTGAAAATCCAAACCAGCCCCCAATCGGCCCCGTAAGAGGTACTAACACATCGTATGAGATTAATGTAACTCGTATGAACTAACCACATACTCACGAGACTTTCAGTTTGAGAATATAATAATAATTGTGACTCGTATATGCAATTTTTCTGTTGGAATACGATTTTTTTAAAAATGATTTGGTTACTAATATCATATCTTTTTTGTATCCTATTTTTTTTTTGTATAATGACATTCAATCGCTAGCTTTTATCCACTTGGAACACATGAAGAAGTCAATGCTTTACAATAGGGGGATTATTTATTTAGTGTCGTTAATATTCAGGATTCTATTTTTTGTATTTTGGTGGAGCAGGCTTTAGTAGTTTTATTGTTTACTTTTATTGCCATGCTGGCTATAGTAGTTTTATTGTCTACTTTTATGGCCGTGCGGGCTTTATATTGGTAGATTTTATGTTAGCAGGTTTTGGAATGCTAAAAAAAATAGAGGAAACTCTGCTCAATTTTTTTTTGATCTGGGAACTATTAACTCTTGTAATTTTTTGAAGTTATTGTCGACTTTTATGGCTATGCGGACTTTATATTGGTATTAACTCTTGTAATTTTTTGAAGTTTGTATGCAAATTAGTTTATCAACAACCTGTAATATTCATAATTTGTGAATTTTCTTGATTTTTTTTACGAATAATAAATATTTTTCCTACCAGATTTGGAATTTGCAGATTTTCCAAATTTGTTTCCTATTATTATTATTTTTTATTAATTGAAAAATCTGGCACTGCTTAAAAACCGTGCCAATTTATAAAAATGAGCATGCTTATAAAATAATATGACACGCTTTATAATTGTGCCAAAAGCGTGCCAGAAAATAGACAATTTGGCACGGTTTCAACATGTGCCAAAAGCGTGCCAGATTTGACATCTATCACGGTTTAAAAGCATGCCAGATAAAAAACTGGCACAGTTTAAAAGCGTGCCAAAGCGTGCCAGTTTGGAAAATCTGGCACGGTTTAAACCGCGCCAGAAAATCTGGCACCCTTGATTCTGGCACGATTTTTAACCGTGCCAGATTGCGTCTGGCACTGTTTTAAACCGTGCCAGTTTCCTATTTTTGGTGCAGTATATGAGCTTTCGAAAGACCTTTTCGATCCTGTTCTTGAGGGTGAAATCTCAAGTTTTGTATCAATTTTTAGGAAAGACCTATCACTACACCTTCCTGGATGCAGCCTGGCATGCTGACTGTCAACAGGTCACCCCCCTATGCAACAACTTTGCTAATTTTTGTGTTTTTGGCATATTATTATTTTCAATTATTAAATTTCTTTATTCGGGACCAAAGATGCCGACAAATGCTTGGAAACTCGCAAGATAAGCCTTATGGCTTGTGGGTTGGGTTAAGTTACAAAAGGCTAGGTCACGTTATTAGGAAAAAAATGATTCAACAGACAGTACCAACAAGGCAATTGCCTTAAGGATCGATAAATTGTCCAAGATAGGTTACGATACCTTTTACTAACTTTTCCATCACTTTGCCACCCGGAGGAAAGAGCCCGTCAAATTATCTAGTCTGATGAAACCATCTTAGGACACAAACTACATTTTCTCGCATCACTTTGGTGGACACTTCTCAAGATAGGCCACGACCGCATCCTTATTGGCTCAAGAGGCCGCGACCTCTTCCCAAATTGCCTTAGCAGGCCATAGTAGTCTGCTTTAGTTATGACATATCCCAACCTATGATAAAAGGCTATATCTCTATTTTCATACTTTCTCTTTTAATCTTACTTACTCTATAAATATAATTTTTTCTCACCACGGTTCAGTTCGTCTGAGAGTATTTTTCTAAAGACTAACACTCCAAAAGCTATGGAAGGAAGTTTCGGATCAGATCCCCAATAGGCTGAAGATGTGGCACATTTCTTGAGGTGCATCAACTACCTATATGAAGGTCAAGCCTCCCTACAGGGACATATTAACCTCCTAGGATAGAGGATTATGATGATAGAGTCCACAACCTTCACCTCCATGCAGAAGGCTGTGACCCCAGAAGATAAGGCCACAACCAAGGCAGTGAAAAGGAGGCGGGAATATCCGGAGGAGAAAAGGTTCTACAAGAACTGCACATATATTGACAACAGTTTAGAGGGCATCCTTGAAAGAATCAAGGAGAAGAAACTACTCAAGTGGTAAGAGAAGTTGAAATCCCTACCTCAATAGAGAGACAGGAGCATACGGTGTGAGTTTTATCAAGATCACGGCTATATCACCAATGGATGATTTTCTTTGAAGAATGAGATTGAAAGGATCATCAGGAAAGGGATGCTCTAGCAGTTCAAAGGGGATGTAGACCTAACTAAGATAACTGTATGCCTAACTACAAGCCTTGAAATATTTTATATTCAGAATATTTGAGTTGAAGTTTACATATCAGGCTAAGAACGGGTATTATGTGCTCATTTACTCAGGATTCCAAAAAATCAACCTCACAATTCTGTTTACCCTAGGAGGTGAATCCATAAGTTGGTGGAGTATCAAACAATCTTGAATTGTTGATGTAATAATGGAATCTGAACATGTTGTCGCTTCAGAGGCAGTTTAGCTTAGGAGCTTCCTCAGTGACTTGAGAGTTTTTTCTTTAATAAAATTGATGATTATACTTTATTGTGATAATAACGGAGTGATTGCTAACTCCAAAAAACCTAGTACGCATAAATGGTCTACGCACATTGAGCACAAGTATCGTCTGATACCGGAGTTTGTACGAAGATGCGATGTCATCATGACCAAGATTACATCTTAAGACAACCTAAAAAATTCTTTTACAAAGTGCATACCAACCAACGCTTTTGACAATCAAGTAGAGTGAATAGGTGTTTTATGCATAGGTACACATGTTTAAAACTATGTGGGATATCGTTGGAGTTCTATTCTTAACCAATATTTTATGGAATTTGTTATTTATTAACATATGATTGTCTTATATCATTTGAAATATAAATCCTGTTCGTGGGAATATATTATATTTTTTTACAAATATATTGGGGGAAAATGCAAAATTAACCCTGAAGTTTGACTTCATTTTCAATTTTAGATCGAATGTTTAAAAAGTTGCATTGTTAACCCCAAAGTATGTTAAGATTGAAGTTGCAAGGTTATATGATCTTAGTTTAATTCGTAGAATACACACACACGCAATCCAATTTTAATACTAGATATGAAGAGGTATTTTCCAATCTCAATTTAAATGCAGTTTCACAAGTTTGCAAGAACAAATTCCAATTATATTCATTTTATCCTAAGCATGCATCTAGGTGATTAAATAAAATGAAATGCGAAAATCCCAACCACAACACGCCGATGTACGAGGAAAACCCAAATGGGAAAAACCTCGGACGGCTGGGCCTAGACAAAATCCACTACAACAATAGGTTTTACAAGAGACTCAAAAGACTTACAGACATTGACTCACTCATGACTCGCTTATGCCGTCCTCGACCTCTGAAGTTGTAGTCCGCGAAGCTCCAACGCATTGCTCAACACTCCTCGTGTTGCGGTATCCACCGAAGCCCAAAACCACCGTCTCCTCAAAGCTTGAATGCAGAGATCCACCGCAAACTTACTTGTTGAATGTGAATTTGAATGAAGGGGTTTTGTTTAAAAAAATAGATAAAAATGTTGGAGTTGATTTTTATCAAAAAGAGGGAACTTGTGGAAAAGGTTCTCATTCAAAAATGAACTTCCTTGACATATAAAACTGATTTTCGTCCATATGAAAAATATTTGAAAAAGTAGTGGGCAAAAATAGTTATAGGAAAAACTGCTCAAAAATAAGTTTAAAAAATCAGACCTGGAAAAATCTCGTTCGAACGAGATATCTAACGGCGTGCCAGTATAGAATAATAGAGGTCGTTAGAAACCTCGTTTGAACGAGGTCGTTCGAACGACCTTTCTAACGAACTTCTAACGAAGCTCCAGTATAGGCTGACTAAAGTCGTTAGATCCAGGTCGTTCGAACGACCTGGAATAAACTTCGAACAAAATTATAAGTTTTTGCCCAAACTTGTTCAAATTTATTCCAAGGATTTTTCAATATTAATATTGCTTATTTACGAACATTTTCTTATATGAAAAATTCTTGATTAGTCAAAATACTCCAACACATAAAATTGTATTTTGGTCATATACCTTTGTAGGATAGATAGCATGGCATGAATATTGATAACGCATGAACTTTGGATACGATGCTTGAATCTTTGCGTTGAATGATCCTTGATGCAGTATGACCCAAAAGTGTTTTGTCCAACGGAATAAAGCCAATATAACAAATGATTCGATTGGAAATTTGTCCTTACAAATCTCCCCCTTTGGCTATTCCGGGACAAAACAGAATAATAAAAAATAAATAAAAGACAGAATTTGCTAAGCCAGCCGTCAAGCCGTTTCTAAGGCCCGTCCCAAAACCCCAAAAAAAAGACAGACACAAGGACAAGGCTGACGAGCTGCAAAGGAGTAGGAGATGTATCCTACACACATGAAACAACAAATTCATAAACGCATGGGGAAATAGAGAGTAATTATATAAGACAATGTGATAGCATACTTTGTGAATGGTACATGAACGTCTCAATATTCAATGTTACGAGTTTAACTCCCCCTAAATTATGCATAGGGTTAACAATAAAATCAATTAGGAAATTCAATTACAATTACCTTCAATTATTATTAAATTCAATGAATATTAATATTCAATTAAATTACCCAAATTTATCCAACTCCCCCTAAATATGAATTCCTATGAATGAAAGTTTCTCCCGCTTTTCGCCCTGAAAAGACAAAGGGAATAGGGGCATGCAATATAAAAGAGAATAGACAACAAAGCAGGAAATAGAAATAAGGAAGAATACCAATGAACATACTGAGAATGCATTAAGTAAGGGGGAAAGGGGAAATAGTGAAGGTTCATACAATGAAATAATGAATCCAATACACGAGAGTAATAAATCACTCATCCTCACAAAAAAATAAACATGAAATGAGCCAAGCACATCAAGAGGCAGGAGCATCGAATGGAGTGTCATCGGGAAGAGAGCTGGTGCCGGAAGAGCCTGCCCCGCGGCGCATCTCCAGACGGCGGATGGCATCAAGATGCTCTAAAAGGAGAGAGTCTCGACGAGCCTGGGCTTCATCTCGACGGGCTTGGGCTTCGTCCCGAGCGGCATCTCGACGGGCTTGGGCCTCGCGCTCCTGCTGCATAGTCAGTATAAGCTCCTGCATAAGTTCCCGGTCCTGACGGCGATCCTCCTGAAATTGTTCAACCTGTGAACGGACAAACAGAAAATCCTCCGACGCGACGGGTGCGGAAATATGGGAAGGTGAGGGGCGATGGATAGAGCGGGAGGGGGCGGGACGACTAGGGGCGGGGTGAGAGGAAGCGGCGGAGTGGGAAGAGGTGGAGGGGGTGAGGGGAGGTGTATCCGGTGGCAAATGACCACGAGAGCGACTAACGGAGGTCATGTCAACGGTTTGGTATTTAGTGGTGGGGATATCGGTGGAGACACGGGGGCAACCGGCGGTAAGACAAAAACGAGTGATAATGGCCGCAAAAGGGAGGGCCTGTCGAGTGGGGCTGGAGGGAAGGATCCTAACAGACCGAATCACACTAAAAAGATAGGAGGGGAGGTCAATGTGAGCCCGAATGATGATAGCAAACATGAGGTCCACGTGTTGTTTTGTGATTTGAGTGGTGTTGGCACGGGGAAGAAGGCAGGCACATACGATCCAATTAAGGACCATAAAGTCAGGATGTAAATGTTTATGGAAAAGAGTGACTGTGCCGGGAGGGAGAAACCTAAAAACAGTACTAAAGACAAGAGAGGGATCGGGACATGTATCGGATGTCCAAGGGAAAGAGGGATTAGTGACCCGAGGGAGGGGAAGGAGTTGAGCTATTGAGTCGGGAGAGACTATAATCTCCAGACCACGCACCCTAGAGTAAGGTGAGTATCCCTATTGATCAGGCCAAAATAAAATTCCCGAACAAGGTCGGGAAAAATGACATCCGTGAGGGAGAAGAGAGGGTCCCACCCTAAATCGGAAATCCACGAATGCACAGTTGTGCCGTGGAGAGAGTGGAGATTAATAACTTTCTCCCTAACAATGGAACGGGTAGCGAACCCTTGAGTGTGATATAGGGTATGTTTGGCAAGGGTCCGCCAACGCAGTTTAAGGTCGGGAATGGCACGGGATTCCTCATCAGAGGACGAGGTGCGTTCCTCGAGGGAATCGCTTATGCGCCGTTAGCGACGGTTACGGGCCATGAAAAATGATAGAAACTATAACCTACCCGAACAACGTCCAACCAAACCACCGATTACACCAAGAAACCAACAACCAATCAGCATAATTCCCATTCTCCGTTAGAAATAAAAAAAAAGGAAAAGTAAAAAAAATTTGATTAAAATAAATTCCATGAATAGTAACAGAATTTTCATGTGGAAAAAATATGCATGGGATATATTTTAATCAGGGGCAACATATAAAAACACAAAAGAAGATAGCCCCAAAAAAAATTATGAGGGATATACACACATGCATATATAGAAATGTTGGGAAAAAAAGGTTGAAAATTGATTTTTGAAAATATTCCCAACAACATATATATATATATATATATATATATATATATATATATATATATATATAGATATATCGGAAGAGAGCAAAAGGAAAAAGAAAGAAAAATACCTTGAGAGATGAAGAGAAGCACAAAACGTAGATGAGGGAATGTATGAAGGTTTGAGGAAATATGAAATAGGGAAAAAGAAAGAGAGTGGGAAGAGGGATGAAACGTGGGAGAGAGAAAGAAAAAGGAGAGGGGAAAATGGAAGAGATGTCTGGGAAAATGGAAAGGTTATTGGGAAACGTGGGCTGCATTTATGGGGAAGAGAATCTGACCGTTTTAACTCCAGGTTGTTCGAACGAGTGATGTCGTTCGAACGAGGATTTTGAACGACGAGACAGTTTCACCTCGTGAGATAACTCGTTAGAAGGTCGTTGGAACGAACTTTGTCGTTCGAACGATATTTCGAACGACGAGACAGTTTCGACTCGAGACATAACTCGTTAGAAGTTGGTTTGAATGAAATTTGTCGTTCGAACGAGCAGACAGAATGGGGTTTATGGATGTCGTTAGAAATCTCGTTCGAACGAGAATTTCTAACGAAAATTAAAAATTTTAAAATAAAAATATCGTAAAATATAGTGAAAAAAACCATAATATCAGGAATTGGGATGGCCAGAATAATGCCAAAATGTGATTTAAATAATCCTAGCTTGAGGCAACATATCCAAAAAGTGGGAGCGAGAATGTAGGGGTATGAACAATACGAGTGAAAGTTTTTAGCCACAACATTGTACAAGTGCGTAATGCCAAACAATATATACGTGCAATATTCACTCAGATTAGCCTTGTGTAACAAAATGAAATATTGTTGAACACTTAACCACAAATGTAACAAGCATACAAAATAGATGATTCTCTCGCCAATAATGTCACAAAGAGAAAGCAATAAATTGATGAAATGTGCATGCCCGTTGATCTTCAACTTATATCTCCCATGAGTAACAATAGATTGAGACGTATCTTTTTGAAGACTCAATCAAGCCTATTATTTTGGCTTTGGCATTATATATATATATCATTTTCAATGCCTCTATTTTAGCCACACAACTGAGAATGCAAATGGGGGCTTTTCACGTAAAAACTTTTATGTTTTTTGCAGCCCGATTCCATTGCTTGAAACGGAAAACAACCGGAAGAATATTATCATTTTGTTTCAATCCGGGCAACGGATGATCATGAACAATTTCGATTGCTTATAAGGGATGTGACAGGATTGAGAAGACAACACCAAATCTCACTTTGCAAGAACAATGTGAACAAGATATTCGTAATATTCCGTGTACGGTGTGTGCAAAAGGCAAAGATGTGAGGAAATCACAAAATTATATATCATAAAAGAGCATTATTGTGCACAAGATAAACAATGTATGGATTAACTATTCATCGAAAGCCACGTGAACATGGATAAAGATAGGGATTTGAATACACCGACCATAAAGCCATATGGACAAAAATTTGATAGCTGTTCTAACCATTCCCGTTTTCCTTGAAAATAAAGAAAAAATAGGTTTGAGATTTTGAATAAAATATATACAAAGGAAATCTAGTTCATAGGCATAAAAATATACAAGAGTAGCAACCTAAACTAGATAAATGACTTCTATCTCAATCAATGGAGCAAACCCCAATTGATTTCCTAAGGTTTTCAAACCTAAGGGCATCTAGAGGTTTAGTAAAGATATCGGCCAATTGTTGATCGGTAGGAACAAAGCTTAGAGAAACAATTTTCTCTTCAACCAAGTCACGAATGAAATGTTCACGGATCTTAATATGCTTGGTTCTAGAATGTTGAACGGGATTACGGGAAATATGAATTGCACTAGTATTATCACAATATATGGTCATAGTGCCTTGGGAAATACCGTAATCTTCCAACATTTGTTTCATCCAAATGAGTTGAGTGCGAAAACTCCCGGCGGCAATGTATTCGGCCTCCGCCGTGGACAAGGAAATAGAATTTTGTTTCTTGCTCATCCATGAGACAAGTGCACTTCCAAAATAGAAACAACCGCCATATGTACTTTTACATCCATCAACATCTCCTACCCAATCGGCGTCTGAATATGCCGATAGACAATCATTGGTGTCAAAAGAGTACCAAATGCCAAAAGACAGGGTCCCACTAACATATTTGATGATACGTTTAATAGCAAGTAAATGAGACTCTTTTGGTGCGGCTTGATAACGAGCACAAACTCCTATGCTAAAAAAAATATCTGGATGACTCGCAGTTAGGTAAAGTAAACTACCTATCATACTTCTAAAAAGAGCATGCTCTACATCCTGTCCGTCAGTATCTTTACTAAGTTTAATAGAGGAGCTCATAGGAATACGAGCATGTTTAGCGGATTCGAGTTTAAATTTCTTAACGAGGTCTTTAGCATACTTAGGTTGGGATAAAAATATCCCACTTTTGAGTTGACGAACTTGAAGACCTAGAAAGAAAGTAAGTTCACCTACCATACTCATCTCAAATTGATTGTGCATTTCTTTTGAAAAAAATTGAGTATGTTTATCACACGTAGACCCAAACACTATGTCATTGACATAAACTTGAGAAACAAGGATATCTTTTTCGTCACGCAGAACGAAAAGTGTCATATCTACTCCCCCTCTCAAAAAGCCACGAGAAAGGAGATAAGAGGTGAGTCTTTCATACCAAGCACGGGGAGCTTGTTTTAAGCCATATAAAGCTTTCTTTAGAAAGAAGACATGAGTAGGATGTTTTGGGACCTCAAACCCTTTTGGTTGTTCAACGTATACTTCCTCTTGAATAATACCATTTAAAAAGGCACTTTTGACATCCATTTGATATAGTTTAAATTGAAGGTGACATGCTATGGCGAGTAAAAGACGAACCGATTCTAACCTAGCAACAGGAGAAAAAGTTTCTTCAAAGTCAACACCTTCTATTTGGTTATATCCTTGAGCAACTAATCTAGCTTTATTTCGAACAATGACAGCATTTTCATCCATTTTATTTTTAAAAATCCATTTAGTGCCAATGACATTGGTATTAGAAGGCCTAGGAACTAATTCCCAAACATCATTTTTCTTAAATTGAAACAGTTCTTCTTGCATAGCATTAATCCAATGTTCATCTTTTAATGCTTCTTTATAGTTTTTGGGTTCAATTGTAGAAGTATAGAATATATAGGTAACTTCATTTTCTAATTGCGCCCTAGTCTTGACACCTACCTCGGGATCTCCTATAATTTATGAAGTGTCATGATTTTTTCGCACCCAAGGAGTAACGTCCTTTTTCTCGATAGTTGGGACAACCAAATCATTTAGAGAATCAATACTTTCAACATTTGACACAACATCACACTCACATGACAAATCTTCCTCATTATTAATTTGTGTGGCCGGAGCATCATCTTTTATGACAACATTTATGGATTCCATTACTTTAGAGTTGCTCAAGTTGAAAACTCTAAATTCTCTACTATTTTGAGAATATCCTAGGAAAATTCCCTCATCACTCCTCGAGTCAAATTTCCCTAGAAGTTCTCTATCTCTAAGAATATAGCATGGACTTCCAAACACTCTAAAATAGGAAAAATTTGGTTTCTTACCCGTCCACAATTCATATTGAGTTTTGTTAGTGTTAGGACGCAAATAAACTCTATTTACTATGTGACATGCAGTGTTAACCGCTTCGGCCCAAAACCTACGGGGCACATTTCTTCCAAGGAGCATAGATCTTGCCATTTCTTGAATCGTTCGATTTTTTCGTTCAACTATACCATTTTGTTGAGGTGTTCGAACGGCCGGGAATTCATGTTTTATTCCTATTTCATCACAGAAGGCATTCACACCGGATTCCTTGAATTCGGTTCCATTATCACTCCTAAAGAGCTTTATGGTAACACCGTGAAGATTTTGGAGAGCTCTACATTTAACAGTAAGAAAGTCAACTGTTTCAGATTTTTCTCGTAAAAAACCTACAATAGAGTATCTAGAGAAATCATCCACCATAACCAAGATGTATCTTTTTCCTCCTATGCTCTCGGTACGAGTTGGACCCATAAGGTCCATGTGTATCAATTCTAAGACACGAGATGTTGTTATCGAGTTTAACTTTTTATGAGGACTTTTAATTTGTTTTCCAAATTGACACGATCCGCAAATGGTGGACGTTGGCTTTCCTAGAGGCGGTAAGCCTCGGACAAGCTCTTTTCTCACAAGTCTGTCAAGATCTCTAAAGTTAACATGACCTAATCTTTGATGCCAAAGTTCGGTAGAAGATATTTTTACATTATTGCAGACTAAGGAAGATTTTGGAATGATTCCATAGCAATTGTCACTAGTTCTAACACCATGTAAAATCGATTCACCTGACTGATCATAAACGATGCACTCCAATTGACTAAATTTCACATCAAGATTATCATCACATAGTTGGCTAATACTTATCAAATTAGCCTTTAGACCATCAACATAAAGGACATTTTCGAGTTTAGGGAATCCTGAGATTTCAATAGAACCTCTACCAATGATTTGCGACTTGCTACCATCCCCAAAAGTTACTTTACCATCTTTATGGTTTTCGAGAGTGGTAAATAGGGATTTATCGCCAGTCATATGTCTAGAACAACCACTATAAAAGTACCATTGGGAGGTATTTTGTGCCTTTAGTGCAACGTGAGCGACAAAAGCTTTCTTGATTTGAATTTTCTTAACCCAAGCTTGAGTAGTTTTCTTTCCTTGATTGGCTCTAGTCTTATAATTAGAGTTATTTCCTTGGACTTTAGAAAACCTAAGAAACTCTTCCATAAGATTTTTAGAAGTATTGACTAGATACTCGACTTGACTCTTAAGATTAGCTAAGGAGCTATAGGGTTGTTTTGAATTTGTGAATTGAGGGTTCTTTCCAAGTTTGTAGCAAAAATCTTTAAGATGACCCTGTTTGTGACAATATGAGCATACATAGGGTTACTTTGGGCCGACTTTTAAAGGTTGCTTAGTGGGATCTACTTTAGGAACTTTAGATTTTGTAACAAACTTAGCAACAGGTTCATATTTGACTTTTGAAGAATTTCCTTCTTCATATCCTATACCCTTTCTCTCTTGATACGCTTTCTCCTTATATCCTAAAACAGGACCTAGAAATAGTTTTCCCATTCTTCCTGAATTGTCCTCGAGTGTGACTTTAATTTCACGAGAGGACTCGAGATCTTTTTCAAGTTGGGCTATTTTAGCTTCTAGAGATGTTCTAATTTCTAGAGACTCATTAAGATCTTTGTTAACACTTTCTAAGGAGATAATCAAGTCACATTTTTCTTTACCAATCATGATAAGCTTTTCAGAAAGAGATATTTTAATTGCCTCGAGTTGACTAACTAAAGCCTCCTTCTCCTTCAGGCCTTTCAACTCTTTTTCAAAAGTTAAGACTTTCAAGGTTAATCTTTTGTTGACTTTTTGAATGCGAAGAGATTCATTGTAGAGTTCGGAATAAGCAGTTTGTAGTTCACTCTCATCTATATCACTATCACTCTCTTTTTCATCACTACTGGTAGAATGAGTAGAAACAACCTCTAGATTTTGTTTAGAATTGTCAACATTAAGGTATGACTCACACGAATTACTAGCAAGGCTCTCCATAAAGGCAGTGAAGTTATTTCTAGACGGGTTAGAGTCATCAGAGTCTTCAGACTCATTATCACTGTCACTTAGAGTAGCATTGTAAACGGCTTTTTCTTTGCCTTGTCTTTTAAGTTTTGTGGGGCACTCGAAAGCTCTATGACCACGTCCCTCACATTCAAAGCATCTCTCCGAATCATCCTTCTTAAAGTTGTCTTTATTGAACTTCTTTGAATCCTGATTAGTGAATTTTTTATTTCCTCCTTTGTTTTTTTCTCAAATTTAGGTTTTTCAAATTTAGAGTTTTGTTTTTTAAACTTGAGAAATTTTTTAAATTTTTTAGCAAATAAGGCTATATCATCAGAATCAAAGTCAGACTCATCAGAATCAGACACATCAACTTTCTTAACTTTTAAAGCAACTCCTTTATCTTTCCCTTTGTTATCTTTAGGAAACATATCTAGTTCATATGTTTGCAAATCACCAACAAGTTCTTCAAGTTTTAAAGTATTTAGGTTTCCTAAAGAATTAAGAACAGTGACTTTAGGAATGAATCGCTTAGGAAGACATCTAAGTATTTTCTTAACAACACGATTTTCAGGTATTTTTTCACCTAAGTTAAAGCAAGAGTTAACTATGTCAGATAGACGAGCATAAAACTCATCAAAAGTTTCAGTTTCTTTCATGGTGATAGTTTCAAACTGTGTAGTTAAATTTTGAAGTTTTGATGCTTTAACAACATTAGTTCCCTCATGAGTAACTTGGAGAATGTTCCAAGCTTCCTTTGACGTTTCACACGTCATTATACGACGAAATTCATCGGGAGACACGGCACCAAATAAGGCATTTAATCCTTTAGAGTTAAAGTTACACCATTTTAAATCTTCCTCACTCCATTGTTCAACAGGAGTCAAAATACGTTCATCATTAACAACCATAGTAGGAGGGGACCATCCTCTTTCAACAGTGACCCAAACACGTTCATCAATAGATTTAAGAGCGGATTTCATACGTGCTTTCCAATAGGTATAATTTGTTCCATCAAACAAAGGTAGTCTATTCGACGAAAAACTATCCATATAACCTCCAGGATTCATCTAAGTAACTTTTAGAAACAAGCTCTGATACCAATTTGAAGTTGCAAGGTTATATGATCTTAGTTTAATTCGTAGAATACACACACACGCAATCCAATTTTAATATTAGATATAAAGAGGTATTTTCCAATCTCAATTTAAATGCAGTTTCACAAGTTTGCAAGAACAAATTCCAATTATATTCATTTTATCCTAAGCATTCATCTAGGTGATTAAATAAAATGAAATGCGAAAATCCCAACCACAACACGCCGATGTACGAGGAAAACCCAAATGGGAAAAATCTCGGACGGTTGGGCCTAGACAAAATCCACTACAACAATAGGTTTTACAAGAGACTCAAAAGACTTACAGACATTGACTCACTTATGACTCACTTATGCCGTCCTCGACCTCTGAAGTTGTAGTCCGCGAAGCTCCAACGCGTTGCTCAACACTCCTCGTGTTGCGGTATCCACCGAAGCCCAAAACCACCGTCTCCTCAAAGCTTGAATGCAGAGATCCACCGCAAACTTGCGTGTTGAATGTGAATTTGAATGAAGGGGTTTTGTTTAAAAAAATTGATAAAAATGTTGGAGTTGATTTTTATCAAAAAGAGGGAAGTTGTGGAAAAGGTTCTCATTCAAAAATGAACTTCCTTGACATATAAAACTGATTTTCGTCCATATGAAAAATAACTGAAAAAGTAGTGGGCAAAAACAGTTATAGGAAAAAACTGCTCAAAAATAAGTTTAAAAAATCAGACCTGGCAAAATCTCGTTTGAACGAGTTCGTTCGAACGACTTCTCGTTCGAACGAGATATCTAACGGCGTGCCAGTATAGAATAATAGAGGCCGTTAGAAACCTCGTTCGAACGAGGTCGTTCGAACGACCTTTCTAACGAACTTCTAACGAAGCTCCAGTATAGGCTGACTAAAGTCGTTAGATCCAGGTCGTTCGAACGACCTGGAATAAACTTCGAACGAGATTATAAGTTTTTGCCCAAACTTGTTCAAATTTATTTCAAGGATTTTTCAATATTAATATTGCTTATTTACGAACATTTTCTTATATGAAAAATTCTTGATTAGTCAAAATACTCCAACACATAAAATTGTATTTTGGTCATATACCTTTGTAGGATAGATAGCATGGCATGAATATTGATAACGCATGAACTTTGGATGCGATGCTTGAATCTTTGCGTTGAATGATCCTTGATGCAGTATGACCCAAAAGTGTTTTGTCCAACGGAATAAAGCCAATATAACAAATGACTCGATTGAAAATTTTTCCTTACAAAGATATGCAATGGAGACCAATGTTTACTCGGAAGTGTCTTTAATTTTTTAGTTTGGTTTCTTCATGTTTGATGTTTAGTATAAAATTGAGTATGGTCAGTTAAGTGTGATTTTATCTGTTTACCTTAATTCATTTTATTAATCCACAATGGGGGAGTGCTCCTGAACTCATTTAGTTAATCTTTAGTGGTTTAACTTAACTTCTTTGCGTAGTTTTAGTTAATTGTGACCATATCATCTTTTATTTTACCCTTTTTAGTAATAAATCAATTTAATCCTAAATCATTTTCCTTGTTTATTCGATCATTACTTGCCTCTACACTCCACAGTGTACCAATTTGTGCTTTAGGCGGTAAACACTCAATAATAAAATCTTAATTTACAAAGTTTATCACTTATCAAAATCATATTATGCGCTATCTAACTTTGCAAACAAGGCTTGTTTATTTAAGTGATTTTTAGATACTTAAATTTAAGTGAACTAATTAATGGAATCAATTATAATGAAATAGAAAATGAAATAAATTTCGGAGTCTAATTTGGGATTTCCATATTACTGTTTGGAAGATAATTTAATAATTTTCGTTCAGTACATGTATAATCCACATTCAAAGCAACAAGAACAAACTCGTTAGAAATCCAAATTTACCCAAGACCACTTCATGCACCTATATGTATATAGGTTTATGAGGGGGGTTTGATCAACATAAGACACATTTAAGGGTTAAATAAGCTGAGAGAAAATAATATTCATGTTCTTGTGAGGGGGTGAAGAGAGAGAATATAAATTTTAATATGTTTTCACAAAGTTTTTATCCCAAGAGTTCCCACACACGTTCCCTTATTTGGTTGGATCATGTAAAGGAAGATTAAAACTATTTTACTCATCTACATCACGTCTGTTGGTTCACCTACAAGATCTGTATAATTATGTTGATCAAACCCTAGATCCAATCTTATATATCTAGTTTATGTTTATTTTTTTGAAACATGATTAATCAAAGATCATTTGGCAAGATTTTTTTAAAAAGTAAATCGCAACCATTCTTATGTAATGGCATTCTTCGCCTCGAAAGTGTGAATATCCTTAGAGACTAAGTGCCTACTCTCTCTAGACACAAGTAATGGGTGGGTTGTGTGCTTTTGTGTGCTTAATGATCTTTTTATAAGCCCAACATAGTTCGATGATCATAGAACTGATACGAGGTAAGGTGAATTATGATTTGACAAAAATTGCTTTACCACTTGGTTAGATATTCCAATCATAAAGCCATCCATGACATTTTGGATACACTTTTTAACTTATCCATCGAATTTTCCTTTTTAACTTATCCTTAATTCCTATCCATGACATTCATAATCCTATCGAATGTTTTTTTATCCCAACAACCCCTTTTTCTTTAATTTTCAACGCTCGTCTCTCTCTATCTCTCTCTCTCTCTCTCCACACACACACACACACTGATACGAGGTCTTCCCATGTCTTCAATTATCACTAAAGACTATTAGACTGATGCTCTCTCTCTCTCTCTCAACGTACATACACATAAAATATGAATTTTAATAACTTAATTTTAGACTTTTATTCTACAATTGATATTACCTAGTGACTATTTTTCTCTTTTAAATATTTTTATGGCGTTTGATTCATATTTATTGTATATCAAGGGCCCCTAAGCAATTATCCGCCTTAGGCTCCATATTTCTAAGGTCCACCCATACTTTTAACCGAGTCATTTGAAATAATATGATAAGTGAAACGAATCTAAACTATTAAGGTATAGATTTTTAGGTAAAATAATATACGAAATATTTGAAAATATAAATTAGTACAAGCAGTTGTAAAAATATTAGTTAATTAGGGTTTAGTCCCATTTCAATAGTTTTATTGCAATACCCCGTATTTTTAAGCATATTATTTAATTAATTAAATTGTGGATATTAATTTTGCTTTCTTGTTTTGACTAGAGATGTCATCATTTATACTCTTATGTGCTATTTAAGTTGGATTAGAATTACATGGTGATAAATTAATATTCGAACTCGTATCTAGAAATTATTAAATAACAGAGCTGTTATTTATTTATTTTAAATATATTTGGTAATTGGTTTGGAATGTGTAGAATGTTCGTTTATAGTTTAAAACGGCGGTTTAAAGGCCCATTGGGTTAGTATAAGGCTCGAGAAGGGTTTTAAGTCATTTAGAGTTGTTATGGGACTCTTTTAAGTGATGTCCATTTGGGTACCAAACCCAATTTTTGGATTAAAGGGTTGAAAGAGGTCATTAAATATCTCATTTTATCACAAATAAATGGGAAATCACTAGAGGTTCAAGAGAGAGAGAACATCAAGAAGAAAGGAAGATTTCGTGGAATAAGGGATTGATTTCTCAATCAATCCATAAGGAAAGTTTTATATAGAATATGATTATCATACCATATGTGTTAGATTAAATCTATTTCATTAGATTCTAAACCCTAAACATGTTTAAAATATGATTTGTGAGATTTAATTGATTAATTTCATAATTAACCTAATCATGTTAGTAATTAGGTTAAATCCCCTTTGATTCTGATTGATTTAATCATGTATCTTACTTCAAATTGCTAGAATATGATTTGAGCATGTTTTCTATTATAAATTACTTAAAACCCCTTTGTTTATTTGAATAAATCCATGGAAATATTAAGAATTGGATGAAACTAGGGTTCATAGATTTTGAATTGGGTTTTTGTTGAATCTTAGGATAGATTTGGAATTTGAAGATGGAATTAGGCTCCCATGGTTGTTTTGATGTGTTTTTATTAATTGAATGTTGATTAGGTGCTTGGATGATGTTTTTTGTATTCTTTAATGGAGGTTTGAGAGAAAATTATTGGGGTTGAAGATGAAGAAACCCGTAAGGGAAAATTGGGATATCAACGTGTTAATCAGCCTACCAGTCCTAGAGCCCGGTCGACGGTGATAATAGGTATGTCCTAGGTGGGGTCTTATGTGATATTGGTTGGAATTTTGGGTTTTAAGCCTAAGGTTAGGGTTTGTTGGCCTATCATTTTTATGTACTCATGGGATATGAATATATTTTTATGATTTGCATCGTTGGAAATTGATTTTAGGGTATTTGAATATTTGGGAAAATCATTGATTTAAAGGGGTTAAATGGAGGATTTGACATTCTAGGGTAGGACCGAGTGTAGAATGGATTTATTGATTGATAATTTGTAAGTTAGAGGATTGGGCTTGTTGGCCGAGACTATTAGAGTCATCGTGATTGAATTGTGGAGCGTTTGTCCTTTGGGTGAGACGCAAAATTTGGTTAAAATCCCTTAGGGAAGGGTAATTATTATAGTCAATAGATTTAAATATATATATATATATATATATATATATATATATATATATATATAAGGTGTGGATTTATACCAAGACGCGATGAATTGGGAGATTTGAACATGGATAATAAAGGAGAATTTTGCATATGTGAGTACTTTGGATTACAGTAGGGTAAGACTACACCTAAAAATGGGAACCCGAGAGGTTAGGGTTAATATATTATGAGATAAATATAAGTTTATAAATGTGATATATTTTTCTATGATAGTGGTACTAGTATAAGCTGATAAAGTTAGGGTCGGTATGTGTATGTGCTATACCATAACCCGTTAATAAGGGTTATGTATGTGTATGCTTTAACCAGTTAGTAAGGGTTGTGATTTCTTGTGTGTTTTATGTGTAATGAAAATCGTGTGTGAGTGCTCTTAGTTTATTGTACTAGGAGGGATTCCATGATGGGGAACGTGCAACACGGATTGCGCTAGTATCCCGGTGAGTAGACGGGATCTTATTTGGTTATATTTTTACCCCAGGGTCACACATCTAAGTACCCATGACCGAGAGTGTCTTTGGGAAGATTTCTTTAATAAGTCTTGGGTGTGGTAGGCTTTATAACTGATGGTTAGATGTGGTGATTTATCCCTTGACTTTGCTGAGGTCATAGGTTTAGGATGACCTAATACTATACCTAGTATGCGAGAGAGATTCCCGAAGGCAATAAGGGTACGCCTTCATTATGTGTGGGCGCGGGAGATGCTCATCTTTTTCCACAATTCAAAGGTAGTAATTTTGCATGGACGTTAGATGTAAGTAGAGTATTTCTCCTAAAATATGCGATTATTGTGTGGCGGTACCAGAGATAGTTGTACCGATTTATGCTTTGTAATAGTGATGTTTGGGACTTGTAGTAAGGAATCCCACCTAAATAGTAATGTTTCGGACTTGTATATTACATATACGAGAGAGGTGTTTATTTTATTATTGGCATTAGATAGTCAAAGGCGTATAGACTTATGATATAAGCATGTTATTAGTATATTGGTTATTTAGTGAGATGAACCATATGCTTGAGACTACAAAAGAATTATGCTTTTAAAATGAAAGAGATAAACCTAAGGATGAGAAACTAAAGATTAAAGAATGAAGATGTAAAGCTTTAATCACATGGGCGACATATGGGTTACAGATTTAGAACCATATGATATTTTAAGTTGTTGGGTCCGGTAACTAATAAATTAGAATATGTTAAAACACAAAAGGAATATGTATAGTTATGACGTGGCCCAGATTCAATTATAATCCTATCATACTTAGGCTTGTTGTTCAAGTTTTATTTTAAATACTGTTTTTACAGGTCCTTGTTGCAATAGTTCCTGTAGGTGCGAGATCGTTGGAGGAGCATCTCAAGCGACGTACTATTTCTTACTCCCATGATTGTACGAGTCGAGCAAGTATATCTCATCCTTTTATTATACTCCTTTATTTTCATTTTGGTGGTATATGTTTATTTACATTAAAATATAATTTATGTTATTTACTTGGTAATTTGTATCAGAGTCGGTTTTATGTGAATTCAGTATTTTGTTATATTGTCCTTGTTCTTTCGATTCTTGTTTATGGATTTAGTATTTTATTATGTTATCCTTGTAATTTTGATTCTTGTTTATTTATTATGCAAATATTGTTACCAAAAGTTTTGATTCTCATGATTTTTATAGCAGACCTAATCAATCTATTTATGAATTTTTTGGGGAATCACATTTGTTTAGAACCGATGCTTCTTCATTTTTTAAATAATGATACACCTTTTCATATTAGTTATAACATAACCAACTAAAAATAACTTAAGATGGGTTATAAATGAATCTTATACTGTATATAAAAGTGTGTAAAACATAATTTACTACTTTATACATATTTTCCCTCTAAATATTTTAAAAAATCCTTATTTGTCAATTGCGAAACTATTTATAAAGGTTCTTTCTTGGATATTTTCTTCCTTTAATCTAATTAATTCAAAACCCACTAAAAACTGTGAAAATTGTACATCGGTTCTACAAATTTAATTTTAAATTTGAGACATTCTAAAAATAAATAACATAACTCTTATCTTAATGTATTTAGGTAATGAGGTGTTGTTAAAGGAACCCCAATATTTTATCCATAACATCGATATCTTATCCGTAGCACAAACTAACTAAATACTTATTCCATATACCAAACTAAGAGGCACCCTAAGAGTCAAAGCATATATAACGTAAATTTGATCGAAATCCTCATTTTCCCCTCTCATTATCTCCCTAAAAGAAAAACACTCTTTCTAAACCAAAGACACTAAAAAAATAATTTTATTTTCACCACACCACAAACCGAGAATGGGAAGTGGGTTACGAACCAAGACTGTGACCAGAACTAAAAACACGTGACAAAGGTTGTGACCAAGCAAAAGGGTAACATTAAATAGTCATAATCATGGCCATAGACCATACATTAATCTGGTATGTTGTTTTAATTTTAACTTGTTAACTTGTTAAGTTGTAAAACCCCAGTATTTATATATAAACATGTTAAACCGCAGGCATTGAAACAAATCCCATTGCATATGAACAACTTAACTTGTAAAACCCTACTATTTCTATTATAAACTAATTGAATAGTGTAATGAACCAAAATATGAACACAAACCTATGCAAAACTTAAGAAATGAAGAAGAAAAAACTCGTTGAGTTCTGTAAGCCCGGTACCCTGTCATTATAGAAGATGACTTTTCAGGTGAGTTCCAATGGTTTATTGTTAGCTAAACATGGTGGAAACACACATTGCAATTTTGAAGCCTTTTTTAGAACATTTACACGGCGGTTTGTCATCGTGGTTGGGGTATACACATGGTATCAAACCATCATACATGATTGAGTATCCATGGTGACTTGTACCCATCATTTTTATGATATAATGTGTTATCGCCGTCGTTACATGTCACCGTGGTTAGTTAATTACTCATGGTGACAACCCACCCTATTGTTTTTAATATATTTTTGTTTGATATTTTTATTTATTTGCAAAATATAAATGGCAAGAGAAATAAAAGCTCCCGCGACTTCTGAAAGGAAACGTAGGTTAGAGGCTATTCAGAAAAGGTTGGGGGAAGAGAAGGAGGATGTAACTGAAGAACACGAAATTTCATAAAACAATGATAGTAATGATCAAACGAGGAAATGTAAGAGAATTTAGGGTAGTGAGAAGGGATGAGATAGTGCATTACATAATAAGGGCCTGAAATAGATGAACAAAGTAGGTAGTAGGGACGAGGAGGTTGGGGAGACAGGTAATAAAGTGAAGGGGGTTCCTAAAGAACAAAAAGTATGTGAGGAAGAGGTTGGGGAGGTAAGAGATAAAGTTGAGGCATTTATTAAGAGTACAATAGGTTTAGGGAAGAACAAGGAGGTTGTTGATGACGATGATAGTGATGTTGAGGATGAGGATGAGACAGGTGAGGAGGGAGGTGAGAAGAACATTAAGGAGGATTGGGTTGAGAAGAAAAATGAGGATAGTGATGAGGAGGAAGTTGGGGAAGAGAGACCAAAAGTAGTGATTCTACTAGCCATGATGAAAATGATGATAAGGGTGCATTTCCATCAAATCCAAAGGAAACAAAAGAAAGCAAAAGCGTGAGCTAAAAAGTGTGACTCCCAACCTCTTGAGGGGTTTTAGATGAAGAACCAAGAGTTATTGAAGCACTTAAACAACCATATGCAATATGGAATCAAGATGAAGATTAATGCATTCTGAAATGCATCTCTCGTTATAAAAAAATCCAAATGGGATATTAAGAAAGAGAAGCCATGCGTCCTATAATTAGTTCAAGGCACAAAGTTATGGAACTTAGTTAAACATTCTTAATGTTATGTTGATTACATTACGGTATGCACTTTTATTGAACGATGGCAACTGGATACTAATACCATCCATATGCCATTTGTGAGAAAACTATTACCCTGAATGACATTGATCATTTACTCAAGATACTAGTGGAGGGGAAGTGTTTGTATGGTGAGGTTTTTCGAAATGATGCCGACAAGTCCAAGGTGATGAAGAGGTTGGTAGGATGTACAAATGAGGAGGAACATAATGAATATAAGATGTTTTATCCATTCATGTAGACTGGATCATGCAATAGTGTAAGAGGAAGGTGAAGAGGTTTGGAGAGGCTACTGCAAAGAAGCAAATCCATCAGTGTGCCCATGGATATTTTCTATTTTGGATTGGTTGTTTGTTATTTTCGAGAAAATTTAATAATAGAGTCTCTTTGTATTATTTTGGGATCATTGAAGGAACTCGATAAATATTGAAACAATGCTTGGAGTATGGTTTTCTTGTCTAATTTGTATTTCTAGCTAGGTGTGGCATCCCGATTGATGTTTGGTAGCACTACACCAAAATGGATAAATTGGCACCCTTCCAGCAGCTAGCCTTTTCACGATCATTGACCGTGATAAAAAAATACACATTTTTTTGTCACGGTCATTGATCGTAACAAGCTCGTGACAACGTATTGTCACGGTCATTGACCATGACAAGACCGTGACAACGACATTTGTCACGGACTTGTCATGGTCAATGACCGTGACAAACCTTATAATATTGTCACGATCAAGGCCCGTGACACGTACGTGACAATTTGTTCAGTAAAAAAATCCTACGCTTTCTTTTTTTCCCACCATTTTTGGTTTTCCCTCTCTAAGAGATTTTGAGCTCTCTCTCTCTCTCTAAGGTATGCTTTTTTCCTCTCTTTCTCTTTCATTTCTATATGTGTGTGTATGTGTGTGGTGGGGGGAGGGGGCAGGGGGTGGTGGGGTGTGTGCATGTACGTGTGAATGTGTGGTGGGGGGAGGGGGAGGGACAGGTGGCTGGGAGGGGGCAGGGGTGGTGGGGTGTGTGTGCGTGCATGTGTGTGCATGTGTGTGTGGTGGGGTGAGGGGGGCAGGGGGTGGTGGGGTGTATGTGTGTGTGTGTGCAGGAGTGTGCATGTGTGTGGTGGGGGGGAGGGGGTGGGGTGGTGTGTGTGCGTGCGTGCGTGTACGTGTACGTGTACGTGTGAATGTGTGTGGTGGGGGAGGGGGTGGGGTGGGGTGTGTGTGGTGATGTGTGTGTGTGTGTGTGTGTGTGTGTGTGTGTGTGGTGGGGGTGTGGTGGGGTGTGTGTGTGGTAGGGAAACCTCAACAATTGAAACAGACAAATTGATTAATAAAATATGAATTGCCCCTTTCATATGCAAGTAGGATTGCCCCTCATTAACAGATAATTGTTGAGATTCGAAATAACTTTAATTGTATAGCTTTAATAAAATAAATTGTATAGCTTTAATTGTAACTTTAATTGTGTAGTTTTATACGAAAATTAATAATTAGTGCCCATTTCATATGAAAGTAGGATTGCTCCTCATTGTAAATTAGTAAATTAATAATTATTAGTTCAATTGATGAAATGATTTAATTGAGTAGATGAATTAGAAGGAATACGGGATACACATTTGTTGTTGCAGTTGGATTATAGTGGAACGATGTTGGGTTGGTTAATTTTAGAAGTGGTATGACCATTGGATTAATGTCCATATGGGGGTGGGATTTTTCAACTTTTTTTAAAAAAATTACTTTGTATCACTCTTGTGTAGTGTGCGTGTGTGTGGGCAGTAGGGGTGGGGGTGGGGATGTTTCACTCTTGTACATATTATGAGCTAGATGCTGTTGTTTTGGAATTCAGAATTGAGGTGTGTGTGGTGGTGGTGGTGGTGGTGGGGTGGGGTGTGTATGTGGTGTGGCAACCTCAACAATTGTATAGCTTTAATTATTGAATTGTATAGCTTTAATTGTAACTTTAATTGTATAGTTTTATATGAAAGTAAATTAATAATTAGTGCCCATTTCATATGAAAGTAGGATTGCCCCTCATTGTAAATTAGTAAATTAATAATTGTATACTTTAATTGTTAGTTTATTTGCATGTCTTCTTTTAATTCATTTTGATATGTACTAATAACATTTTTTTACAGCAAATGTCTCCTTCAGGTATTAAGGCGGGGATGATGATGCTTGTTATGATGATGCCGTCTGGGCTCGGTGGTAGTGAAGGTGACGAGGGCTCCTCGGCCCCTAGGCTCCCCAAATATGGAAAATTAGGGATGGCCATCGAGACCAAGTCGGGGCTATTAGCGAGATCCCTCGAGTTGGTAAAGACAATCATCGGCCTGGGGTACATTAGTTGGAAGGAGGTGCCATATGATCTCAAGTTAGCTGTTTGGGTGGCACTACATGTAATGTATTTATATTTATATTATCTTTATATTCATATGAATATTTCAATTTCAATTTCGATTTCAATTTCATTTTATATTTATATTTATATTTATTTGCAACTAACATTGTATATGTTGGACAGGAACAATTCAGCCTGGATCCAAAGCAACGCGATTCCATATTGGAGCAGTTGAGAGAGCAACACAAGACGTGGAAGAAAAATATGCGGACCCGGTACTTTGGAAAGACACGAGAGTCTATTATCCAAAGGCATGAATCCGTCCTGCCGAAGGAGCCGATCTCATTGGCACAATGGCAAAAGTTTTTTGACAATGAGGTCGGGGAGCGACAATTGGCATCTCGCCAATCAGGGAGGGAAAACGGGGCAAAAAAAATGGACGTGCACTACTCCAGCCGGACGTCTTACGCCTAAGTGGATCATAGGATGATGGTAAGATTTAATTTTTCTATAACTACAGAAATATATTATTCTGCATTATTTTACTTTGCGGGCCGATACTAATTTTACTTTATTTTATTTCAGGGGACAGGGAGTGGCCCATGGGGTAGGCCATATAGGCTCGATACTTATGTGGCTCTTTGGATGAAGAAGGGGAAGCACAAGGAGGTGTCCCCGAGCATCGCGGCCACGATTGTAAGTAATCCGACAGTTTACTTTTTGTTAATTACGTTATAATTTTTTTAATTTACTTATTTTACTAACCATGTGCTTTTTTTCGTTTCAGGCAAAGCTTAAAGAAGTGCATGAGTCGCAGTCTGATGCCGACAAGGCATCTTTGTCCACAGACACACTCAACCAAGTGCTTGGCTCTGAACGCAAAGGGAGGACAAAGGGGGTGAGCTCGCGGGTGGCAAAATCTAGGATCATCGTATTGGAGAAGAGCGACACCGGGTTGGCTCGAACGGTGGACTCGCATGACGCAAAGCTGTCTCATTTGGAGACGACGGTATAAGATATGTTCTCATTCACAGAGCGTTCATTGGGCAGCGAAAAACGCAAAGGGAAAGGGAATGAGAAGGTGGTGGGGGTTGGGGTGCGGGAGGACGAGGTGCGAGATGACGAGGATGTGGACCTCGCTGCTTCATCGCCGACACGTGTGGACTTTGATGATCCACTTCCCTATTTATCTCCCTTCGACCCACCGATGTTGATGCTTGGTTGGCCGAGCTTGTTTATACTGGACATATTTGATGGCCAGCGGATAAGGCGGGGGTTGAGGGACTCGAATATCGTCCAGGGTAGACTAGTTCATGAACGTGAGCTTCAAGACATCGAGTCCAAGGTGCTCGTCATGCATGTGATACCTTGGAAGGAGAACTCCCCGTTGTGGTTGAGTGGACAATGTGGCATGATGTATATCAGTGGGTGTGTCAATTCGTATATCATGTGGCCTACTCACCTCCTCGGATTTAACCTTACCCAAGACATGTAGTTATTGAATTGTATAGTTTTTTAGTTGGTATATTTAAATTTTTTTTAAGTTGGTACATTTGAATTATATTTGGATTCTATCATGATGCATATTGTTTTTATTTTGAATGTATATTTGCATTATCTATAGTTTATTTGGATATATGATGTTTGAACAGGTACAACATTGCTATAATAGGTACAAATATACCACTGCCCAGCAGATTTTTTTCAATTCTGCTCAGAATTGTCACGGTCAATAACCGTGACAAGTCCTTGACTAAGAAAGTGGTCACGAACTTGTCACAGTCAATGACCGTGATAATTTTTTATTAAATGTCACGGGCTTGTCACTGTTTATAACCGTGACAAAACTTATCACGGTCACTGATCGTGACATGATCGTGACAATTATAACGATCTTGTCATGGTCAATGACCGTAACATGACCGTGACAAAAAAAGTTGTCTCGCCCAGAATTATCACGGTCATTGACCTTGACAAGTTGAAGTTGTCAAGGTCAATGACCGTGACAATTCGGCAGATTTGGTGTAGTGTAGGGTACGGGAGATCTCCCTCTCTTGATGGTAAGTTTTTTATTCTCTCTCTTCAAAATGCACAATTATTATATATACGGGTATCGAATTTAATCTAAAATTGGTATATTATTGTATACATTGTTTTAGGATCATTTTAATCTCGTGCAGGGGGTCTGCAACTTGGAGTTTCACCAAAAGCAACTTTGACTGTGAAAATAGAGGCCGCAAATGGTTTCAGGGAATGACTTTGACCATATGATTAACCTATGACTGACTATTGATGACTTTTATCAATCGGATGTAAGTTCAACCATATGTATATTTTAAACATTGTCACATTAGGTTCGTTATTGATTAACTGGATACATTATATGTTTAGGTTGTTTAGGATCCATACAAATAGAGTCCGAACACATACCCATTTTAGGAGGTTTCATTTTATAATGGAATCTTGATTTGTTATAATGGGGCCAAACCTTACTCTCTCGAGCGTGTGCTCTGACAAGACAATCAAGTTCAGATCCTACCTAGGCCACCAATGATACCTTTGCACGAGGAGAGGGGTAGGACCCAACCTTAGTACAAAGTTATCTATAATGATGAATAATGGTTCCAAGGGAATTAGGCTGACAACCTAATATCCAAAAAAATATGACCGATCCAAGTTCATAATTATCCATGGGAATGTGTAGGTGACTGCATTGATTGGTTCTTAGAACGTTCCCACCTTATGGTTCAAAATTCGGGCTATAGGTTACGAAAGAAAAATGTGAAATAATTTGACAAGTTTGTAAGTAATAAGTTATTTTGGACATGTTTCAAATTTACATTCTTATTCTCTAAAAAACATACACTTGTCAGGTTAATGCATCTGATGTAGTTGTCAAACTGTTACAAGATGCGATTGACACTAGAGAGGAACAAGATGTTGCAGATGTCCTTGAATGTGAAAGAGTAGCAATTGCCTTGCTACTAAAAGATAAAAGAACCATGACAATTCAATACAAGGGCAAAGGGAAAGCTCTTTCAAAGAAGTGAGCGGTGAGAGAATTAAGGATGAAGGTCCGATATAATCGAGTGTCGAAAAATCCAAGAAGAAATTAATTTGGTTTTTATCTTAGTCTTATTGAATTGTAATTGTAATTGTAATTGTTGGATAAAAAATATTTTTGGTACCTTATGCTTTAGATTGTTAAGATATTACTTTAGTTTGTTCGCATTTTATAATTTGGTTTGTTAGCTTTGATCAGTGTATCATCATATTTTGTTAATTATTTCCATTGGTATGTTAACTTGATACCAAGGAGTTTTGGTACCCGTGGCATCTTTAAACCGTCAGACAGACTCACTCACAGCCACAAGTCACCATGATATGGCACTCACTGTTAGACGTCACCATGATAAAGTCCATATGACTACACATCACCGTGATAAGGTCCTCACGACCACGAGTCACTGAAAAATGTGAAATGGAAATTTTAGATGGTATACCGTGTGGTGTTACTAATGGAAATAAGCCATCATAATTGCATTTTCATGGTTGGAATACACCGTGATGTGGTCTTCAGGGTTGGGAGTCATCGAACAATGGTAAATGGAGAATCTTTTGTGGTAATTCCCATGACCTAAAGTCACCATGTGGTGTTACTCCCGGCCATAAGTCACCATATCAATAATTATAACTGTGGTGCTAGTAAGAACAACTGAATTTGGGTATGGTGATAGTAAGAACACGGTAACTTGTCTCCATGGTTTAGGTATTTACACGACAAGATATAGCCGTGAAAAGTCTATAATTTTTGAAATTTCCCCCATTAAATCAAGCTTTCACCCAGACCAAAAACCACAATCATAATATCTTAATAATAAAAAATACAAGGAATAAGTTCCATTAAATATACCAAGTAATAACTTCCATTAAAGATAACATAATAAGTTTTATTTCAACAAAAATTATATCATCATTTCATAATTTAGTTGTACATATACTTCTTCTGCATACAAAAATGGATCATAAAATTTCTTCGAAAACATCTGGATAAAACCTACATCATCATTTCCTTCACAAGTTCACCAAGATTAGTAAATAGTTAAATATACTTCTTCATAAAAATTTTCGAAAACTTCTGCACAAAACAATCTTCATAAGCTTCTTTGAATACTTCTCCAAAAATAATTCTTCATAACCTTCATCAAGGCAATGTCAAATCCTCTTCTTGATCGAATGAGATAAAGGTTGGTATATCTAGTAGCAATGTTTTGTGGAAAAAGTTTTTTGAACTCACTCATACAGATTTTAAACACATTCTCCCATTCCAATGCCTCGGGTTTGGCGTTCACTCTCTAACTACTAGCAATGGGGTGAGAGGTGGAAAAACCTTTCGCACTCTAATGAGACCCAATGTACATTTTTTTCTTTCAAAATAAATACAACACGGTTCTCTTGTGATGGACGTTTTGGCCCAACATGAAATGACACAAAATCAAACATTGAACTTTGGATATCACGACAATCATTAGCTTCAAAGCATTTACAGCAAGGTACCCAAAATCTGGCATTACAAACCAATTATCTTTAGGGCACGTGTTAGTCCAAGCACAAGGAAATTGATAGTGCACCAACATCCAATTTTGAGTAATACAAGCTATGAGATTTGGAAATTTGATTAAAGGTCTGCGGTATGCTGGACTATGTGACCTCTATCCACCCTTGAATGAATAGATTCTTATCCTTTGTCGTGAGACCGTACTTTATACAAGTAATTTGCACGTTATTATTTCACGTGGAATAAGCAAATTAAATTGTAGGCAATAGAAAATAAAACTCAAACCGCATTTAGTGTTGTCTATCAGACACAATAACATGTGACAATGCTTCTGACTCGCATAGACTTCTCAAATGGGCCAACTTACACGGAAGTTTTCCTCATTTTCTATTGCTAGGAAAGAAAATGCAATGTCAGATCAATGTAAGTCATACCAATCATTTTAAATAGTCGTATGTTGTTCCCATATGCTTGTAAGTGCAATATTTAACAAGCACAATGGGAAAATACTTTGATAAAAGAATTGACATAGGGTTAGTTAAGAATACATCCTTTATGACATTTGTTATTTCACATCTCTTATGAAAATATACATAGTGACTCTAAAAAAGAAGATGCAAAAGTTTTTGCATTGCATTGCGGCCTTGTATCTGACAAGTTTTCTTCTTGTATTTGGCATTGTAAATTGTTCTCATCATAGAACAATTTGTTGGTGCACGTTGTTTCAATGTGATTGAGACCTCTTTTGGTCTAATACCATTTTCCCCCAACTCCTTTTCAATCATCCACTCATATCGAGTTAAGCGTCGGGCATAAGAGCGACCAACCAATGTCCTTAGCGCTTTATGATTGTGCAAGTCGCATACGACTGATACCTGCCAACTATCATCCTCCAAAGGAATACCTTTCAGTCAAAAAGTACAATCCCATTTCTTAGTGCTCGTGTCACTCTTCCTTTTATTGTCACCAACATCTTCCTTTTTCCATTTTTTCTATATACATTGCTTCATTCACAACCCCTTATGGGACGCGACTTTCTCTCGGCATGGGTTTTTTGGACTTCAATATAATGACTATGGCCTTGAGCCTTTTCCCGTGTTGTTGAAACCAATCTATCATTGATTCACGAGATAGAAAATGTGGAAATGAAGAAATATAATAATTAGTTGTTTCTAATAAACAAAAATACCAAAACTAAGAGGTCACATTAAAATCGACCAATATTTTTACCTCGTCGGTAGAGAACTCAATTGAATAATCTTGATCAACGATTTTAGGATCTTTTTCGTAATTATAAAGATCCTATCAATTATCACCAAAAAGTATAAGTCTTAAGTTATTACAAATAGTAATAAAACGAAAGTTAAGTTGTGAGATTTGGTTATTACAATTTCCAAATTGGGGAACTCACCCCGCAAGTTAGGTCCTCAACTCCTATCTTCATTATCATTGAGACTACCTTCATCCAAAACACATGGGTAAGTAGGTTAACTCTCCGCGCAATTATTAATGCTCGGATTACCAATTTTTTATCTGCCAAAGCATCTGCCAATATCGCTCGCACTAGGGGCGTATAGATTCTCAGTGTACCTCCAAAATTTGGCATCATTGAGAAGTCCGTCATTAAACCTAAATGTAGTTTGTAATAAGGAATTTATAAGTTTCATAAAAATCCCATAACAGTGACTTGTGGACGTGGTTTGTGAGAGACCACGATCATAAGTAGTTGTAGTAATACATGAGAAAATTACCCCATACTTATGGTGACTGGTGGTCATGATTTTTTAGATACCATGCTCATAAGTAGTCGTGGTAATACATGAGAAAAGGGATCATTAGCCACAGTGACTTGTGGACGTTAGTTATGATATACCACGGTCATAAGTAGCCGTGTTAATACATGATAAAAAAGCCCCTTACCCACGGTGACTTGTGATCGTGGTTTATGAGATACCACAGTCATAAGTGACTGTGGTAATAGGTGACCGTGAGAATTCATCTCCTCCGACGACTCATCACATAATTTGCAAGTTATGGTTCTAGGGCTTTTCAAGTTTGAATTTTCTATTTTAGATATTCAAATGACTAAAAAAATGATAAAATGAAGGGAAATATACCTTAAAGGGATCAAGTGAACTTTGTATGCTGGGGTTTTAATTCTTTTATTATTGGGTTGGTTTTTTTGGTTCCATTAAAGAGAACTAGTTTTTTCCTTGCAAAAAAAACAACAAAGAAAGCAATGCAAATGAAGAAAATAGCAATGGAGGTGGATGATCGGGGCTAACGGTGAGACTCAACGGATGTCCTTTGATATGGCCGTCAAACACCAAGCTTTACGTTTTTAGAAGTGGAATGTTTTTTTAGTTTTTAATTTAAGTGGGAAAATGTTTTGTTTGTCAATTGTCATTTTTCTTAGGGGTATTTTAGTAAGTTTACCCCAATTAAAAATGTTATCTACTTTTAGTGTTTTGTAGTAAAATATGTTTTTACTTTAGTGTGGTTTTATATAAAGTTTGGGGCACCTTTAACAACACCCTATTTGAATACATTAAAGGATAGAATTGGAGCAACTTGAAAGTCACTCTTTGTTGTCAAATTTATTGACTCGACTTGTTTTATTTATTATTAAATATAATTTTGTTTGTGGCAATAGTGCTTTGATCATCTTCTAGTAGCTCTTTACTCATCATTAGTTATTAAAATTTATGATTAATTTGTATTTATGATGTGTGTTGCATACTAAGAAAATTCTTTGACGAAGAAGCTCATAAAGAACATAAAACAATTATTTTCCACATAAATTATTTTTTCCTAACTATCACAAAATTATATTTATTTATCTCCACTTATAACAACATATAGACAATATTACATTCCTCTAAAGAAAACTCACATTTTTAGATTCAACATCAAATATCAATAGAAGGTTTGACCACTATGCATTGAAGTATAATTGACTTTGGTCCTCAGAGTGTTCATTTATACTTCCTTTGCCACTTAAATTTCATAATTTTTTTCTATGAAGATTTTATTAACTTTTATAATGTTTTTAGAGTAAAACTAACACATCTTTGAGCTAAATATTTATAAATAAGAACAATAGTGATCCAATTCATCTACGACTAAGTATATAAGACTCCAAACCAATTACTCCTTTAATTTTAGTGTTTTCTTACTTTTCCACCTAGATATTATTGTAATTATACATAACCCCTTTTTATAATGCACGTGCGAGGGATGCACGTGCGAGGGATGCATGTGCGAGGGATTAACTCTAATCTTTTTAAAATAGGCACTACACCAAAAAGGTCAAATTGTCACCTTTCAGCTGGCCAGACTTGTCACAGTCATTGATCGTGATAAAAAAAACACGCATTTTTTGTCACGGTCATTAACCGTGACAAGTCCGTGATAAGACCTTATCACGGTCATTGACCATGACAAGTCCGTGATAATTAGAGTTGTCACGGACTTCTCACAGTCAATGACCGTGACAATCTTTTAAAGTTGTCACGGTTAATGACCGTGACATGTCCGTGACAATTTTCCCAGTAAAAAAAACCCTCCCCCACTTTTTTCCCACCGTTTTGGTTTCTTTCCCTCTTTCTCTCTCTAAGCGACTGCTCTTTCTCTCTCTCCGATTTCAGGTTACTTTCTTCCTCTCTTTCTCTTTCCTTTGTATATATGTGTATGTATATGAGTGTGTATGTGCGTGTATATATGTGTGTGTGTATATATGGAGGGAGGGGGAGAGGGGGTAGTGTGCATGTGCGCGTGGTGGGGGAGGGGGCAGTGGGTGGTGGTGGGGGGGGTGTGCGCGCTGATGGGTGAGAGTGTAAGTGTGCGCAAAGGTGTGTGTGCGCGTGTGTGTGGTGGGGGAAAGGGGACAGTGGGGGGGGGGGGGTGGAGCAGGGGTGTGGTGGGGCAGGGGTGGGATGTGTGTGCAGGTATATATTTTTATTTACGTTTGAAATGGGTTAGAAATTGTTTATATATTGTTTGACATTATAATATTGTTCGTTTATCCTTATTTAGGTTTGAAATTGGTTAGAAATTGTTTGACATTATAAATATGGTTTGTATATTATTATTGAGGTTTGAAATTGGTTAGAAATTGTTAATGTTGAATTAATTGAGCAGATGAATTAGAAGGAGTGCGGGATACACATTTGTTGGTTTTTTGTTGTTGTTGTTGGATTATATTGCACAAATGTGGTTGAATATGGAAGTTGGTTGTTTAATTTTTTTAAAATCCTTAATTTAATTCAAACTAATAAATCCTTAAATAATTATATTGTCTTAATTTGTTAGGTTGGTTACTTTTGGAAGTGGCACGACCACTGGATTATTATTAAAATGGGGGGAGGGGGAGTTTTCAACTTTTTTCTAAAATTACTTCGTGTCACTACCTGTTCGAGAGTGGAACGACTACAGACTTATGATAATTAAATGACACATACTTGAAATTACATATAATGTGCATAGATACTTGCCTGCTAGTTCTTATGTGTACTCAATAGCCCTTAGACCTATTAGAGAGTTAATACCCCTGTAATGAGATCTCTCGAATTGTCCCGTTTGGACAGTTTGGGAGTGCTTAGTTTCGGTATAATAATATTCTTAGTGGCTCAAACTTGTTACTACAGGAGGAAGTTCTGCAGTTGTATCTTAATGTTCTTTGGGTACATACTAGATGATGCAATGTTTAAGTGTTGTTTCAATTGATAAATTGAAATAACACTCACACTTGCGAATCTACGTCGTATACTTGGAGAACTATGGGGATATGCTGCCGAATCTTTCTCAAATTGTAACAATGTGCATGAGTTGTTAAGTATATTACAAAAATATGCGGTCTTGAATGGGATAGGACCACTCACCTTTTAGAGGAGATTGAGAAAATAGGAATTAATATTATAAATTAATTTTGAATTTGAAATTTAAAAATCGAATATAAATAAGACATAATTAAATTAAACATACTATAAAGCTAAGTTTTGTTTATACTAATCCATGAAAATACGCTTCTTACCTTTAATAGGTGATTGTTTTAGTAGTTGTGATGGGATATCCTAAATACAAAGAGTGGATGGGTGAGACAAATAGATTGAGGGATATGTTTCGCAGAGGTACTAACGAATTTGTGAAATACACAAAGAGATGTCATAATGATGAAGAGTTTTCGTGTGCTAGGTGTGAGAATGGTAAGGTGTTTGAGTGAAAAAAAAAATTGAACTACATTTGTTAAGATGGGGTATGCAAGTTAATTATCAATTTTGGAGTTTTCACGCAAAATTAAAAGTTTCTTTTGTCCCTGAGCAACCATCACAATAACCTTCAACAAGTAGGATAGATGTAGAAGGGGATGATGTATATCAAAATATGTTAGGGGATTTAGTTGATGACGCGTACGAAGTTCATGAAGTGGAAGAGAATGAGGTCACTGATGATGTATAAGGTTCAAGTGCTCATTAAGATATCAGGATAAACGTTCACGATGACTACCAAAGTTTAAAATTTAAGGTGATCCAACAATTATAATCTGGCCGTGAGAAACATCAAACAACTTTACATGCCATGGTTGGTTTGCATAGTTTGAAGACTCAATAGAGTTTTTTTGGTAATTGCCTGACAGGAATTCTCAATTGGGTGAAGGGCTTGCTACCCCAAGAGAATACGCTTCCAAATATCTATCCTGTTATGAAGAACATCTTGAAAGGTTTAGGAATGAAGTATAAATCGATTCATGCTTGTGTGTATGACTGCATACTATACCGAAAGTATTATGAAAATCTAGATTGGTGTTCGGTATGCGATGAACCTAGATATGTCCAATCTACTGGCAAGGAAGGCACAAGCTCAAAATTGCCTCAAAAAGTGTTGAAATATTTTCTCGTTGGGCTTAGATTAAAGCGATTTTTCATTGTACCATGGATAGCAGAGGCAATGACTTGGCATGCTAGGACAGAAGTAAGGGATAATCTCATGCATCATCCTATTGATTATACAGCTTGGGGGAGGATGAGTAATGAGTATCCCGATTTTTCTTGAGAACAGCGTAAATTTTTTATGTCTATATCAACATATAGTTTCAATCCATTTTGAAAAATATAAGCACCAATTAGAGTGTTTAGCCAGTGATCCTACCTCCACTTAACCTCCCTTATTCACAGTGTATGAGACCTGAATTTTCGATGCTATCATTGTTGATACTTGGGAAAAAGCCACCAAGTGATGAGATCGATGTCTACCTGGCTCCTTTGGTAGAAGAATTAAATGAATTATGGGAAGAGGGTGTGTAAGCATTTGACTCTTTTAGAACAAGAAGAGTTTACGCCGAAAGCTATGTTGATATGGGTAATTCATAATTTTCCAACTTATGGGACATTACCCAATTGTGTAGTACATGGTTATTTGGGGTGTCCTATTTGTGGAGAGGAGACTGAATCTCTTCATCTCCCCGCTAGCTCCAAAAATGTATACCATTGCCATAGGAGTTTTCTAACTCCCGTTCATAGTTTCAAATTTGAGAAAGGTTCCAATTTTTTATCGGGAGGGGTTAAACATAGGCTACCGCCATGAAAGCTTTTAGGTTCAGAAATAGAAAATAAATATTCTTATTGTGGCCCTAATATGCCAGGTAAGAATCCTAAATTTAAGAATTTCAAGCATAAGAAGACCCCAACTAGGAATGAAACTGAGATAAGAAAGGCATGGTCTAGGAGGTCAATTTTATTTGACTTGCCATATTGGAAGAGTAACTCGGTGCGCCATGTATTGGATGTGATGCACGTAGAGAAGAACACGTAAGCGAACAAGTAAGCGATGAGCCGTTTGTTTGTGCATTTTAAAAGTTCAAACAAGTGTTTTACTCGGAGTATATCAACAACGAGCCGTGGTCAATCGTCCTACATGCGCCAAAGTGTCTAAACAGTAGTGTGGATGACTTGGCTACTCCTACCAAATATCAATCCATTTTTTATGATAACCCGTATTTGAAGCAATTTTAAGATTAGTAATAAGTATTCCAACTATCGAAAAATAGTTTAATTCTTTTAATTCATTTGTACTTGATCAATTTAGTGCATGTAATATTTAGATTTAATTCTTAAGCATTATTCTAGTGTTTTATTATTATCGGACATCATTTTAGTACTTTTAATTTATTTTACTTGATCATTTTCTCACTTTCTCTCTTTCCTTTGTATATGTGTGTGTTGGGGGGGGGGGGGGAGTTTTTGACTTTTT